>JAGFNQ010001934.1:71077-140885 GCA_024364735.1 Boesenbergia rotunda | reverse complement strand
TCTTCTGCTTGGGCCTTTCTTCTCTACGGCGTCGTTCCCGCAGGGTCGCTGGGCTTGGAACTATCTTCCAAATATGCGATGCGCAGGAGTTTGTCGACGTGATCCTTGAATCTTTGGCCACCTTCTGGGTACTCCATCTTAGTAGCCGGTAACAGATGAGGACTCCTGAGGTAACACATGGGTAGCATGACCACGTCTGAAGACCCCGGCCAATTCTTCCCGCGAAGATGAATCCACGGCAGTGTGTAGAAGGAGGAACAGGGGGAGCAGCATACCGGCAAGACGCAAAGAAGAATTACCTTAACAGAAGAAGCTCCCCTCTCGGTGACACTGCCTCACCATCCCTTGAAAACACCCCAAAACTCGGGGAAAAGAGGGTTCAGAAGAGGATGGCGCTTGAGGCAGACGGGGCTGCCCAGGGGGAGGCGACCATGAGGCTATGTCATCTCTGTCATGCCCCCTGGCAGACCATATAACATCTATTCTGGACTCCTGGGATAATCCCGGAGTCCCACCTCCGCCCGGGCCTTTAGTGAGAACCTGGACATCATCTCCGCCATGCTCCTTGGCAAGGAGTGTGTGGCACGAAGTTCCACCTTCACTAGGCCCCCCGGCCAGAAACGCTACTGCATCTCCACTACCCTCTCCGGCGGTGTCAAAGGCTCTGACCACAAAAGGGGGTCGAGGAGAAGGCACCGGCATCTCTCTGCAGAAAGGGAAGAAGGCAGAATGAATATAGATGATGGTACATCCTTCTCCCCTATTTATAGTGACTTCTGCCCCTCCGCGCATGTAATGCAGGTGTGGCCCGGGAATAGTAACGGACGCCAACTCTGAAGCGTCGCATCGGTCAACATACCTTCACCATGCCTAGGAACCCTTAATTCTTTATGAGTCTATTCAAAAATGTTGCATATGGGGTAGAGGCAACAGTTCGAGAACCACCCTCCACCCAAAGGAAAAAAGGTTGAAAGGGGCCCAACAGGGAAATAAATGTGCGCCAGCGCTGGGGGCTCGCAGAGTTATCGTGGGAGATCTGTACCCAGGATCGACCTCGGGAAAAACTTCTTCGCGGCAAAGACACTTAACACATGGAATCGAGTCCAAGGATATGCGTAAAATAGAAAAGTAAAATGGCCATATTAACCAAAATTGTTACAACAGGGCTCAGCTCCCTGGTAAACATACGGTCGTACATTTCTGAGTCCTCGGGTGGGAGCCCCACTCTAACTCAGCTGCTGCTCACAAACGGGGGTCGGCATGGGGAGGTAGAAGTTGATCCTTCTTCAACTGATCGATAGCCCCATGGAAGCCTTGCTATAAGCGCTTCATTAATTGGTAGGCGATGATAGCACGAAATTTAGCCGACTCCAAGAACTTCGCTTTGAAGTCTGCTTCATTCTCCTTGGAGCGAGAAGCTTCAACAGCCCGAAGGACATGGAGCTCAACCTCAACAGCTGCGAGGGCACTCTTCATCCATCCCCGCTCGGCTAACATCTCATCGTGATCGGCCAGAACCTCTCTGAGTTTGTCCGACGTGGCCCAGACTTCCGATCGAGCCTAGTCTAGGTCATCCTCCAGGGCAGACACACGATTAGTTTCCATAAGAAAGGCGGACTCCTTCTGACCCAGTTGCTGCGCCTGATCCTGAACACGCGCATTCAGTCTCTCGGTCGAGACGACCATGAGTCGGATCACCCGACAGCTTCTTCTCGCTCATCTGAAGATGATCCCTCTCCTGGGTCACCTGGAACAGGTCCTTGGCAACGACCACAGCTTTCTCGGATGCCAGGCATTCTCGGTGTTGGGAATTTTGAAGGGCCAGCTCCCTGTCTTGCACGAGGCCCAGCAGATGCTCTACTTTAACATGGAAAGCTCTGCTGACCTCCACCTGCATCAATCTTGCCCGACGCTCGTGATCAGTGGTAGCTTCAGCCCGCAGGGCCTGACAGATCAATGCTTCAACTCGAGGCTAGGAGTACAAAACTAGGCCAGCTGTTATGTAGTCCTCGGTTGCCTGTCATGGAACCAAGAGGTCAGAAAGTATACAAGAAAATACCCAATGCAACAGTAACTTATACCTTTAGAAGGGTCTCCCGGAGAGTGGTTAGCGGTCCAGCCGAGACTTGCACTGGTGCCTCTCCTGGGGACCTGGATGTGTTCACCCTTCCTTCGGACGATGGCATACCTCGGCGAGGAGGAAGTCGTTGGACAACCAGAGCTTTAGGTGGCAGGCTGGAGGAGTTGGAGTCACCCTCCTCAGAGCTAGAACTCCCCTCAGACAAGGCCCCCTCAGTTGGAACCTCCTTCAACTACACTGGGGGGAAGGATTGCATGGAGACCTCCAATGCTGCATCCAATTTCTTCTTTAGGCAGTCAAATCTCATCCGGTATTGGGTATGCACTACCTCCTTACCCTTCGAGACCTCGGCCGGGTCGGTTGGGGGAAAACTAGGAGCTATGTCGACCATCTCTGGAGTGGCGACCGAAGGAACAGGAGAAGATGCAAGAACAGACACTCCCCCCTCGGAAGGTGCAACCGCCTCCTCAGGCATAGAGGGAAGGGGGTCGGGGACCATGGAGCGTAGCTTTTTCCATCTATGACCCAAGTCCTTTGGGAGTCACCTCTTCTACCGACCGGTGGGTTGGACTGCCGAAGGGGCGATAAGAGGGGAAGACCCCTCACTAAACCCCTCGGGATAGACAGCAATTCAGGGGGGGCGGGACCACCGCCAGAAGGAAGATCCACCATAGGGTCAACCTGTTGATCTGAAGGCCCTCGGCTCACAACCGACGGGGATGTAACAGTGGTTTCTACCCTCTCAGGCGAAGCCAACCCACGAAACGAGTCATCAGTCCCCTCCAAGGACTCGTTGGGCGCAGGAGGTGCTTCAGGAACGACCGGGGGAGGATTCAGCGCCGCCTTCTTGGCCTCCTCCCACTTGATAAGTCGACCCATCACTTTGGTGAACATGACTTCCTCTGTAATTGACAAACAAGGAAACATCAATCAGAATTAACAAGCATTAATCAAAAAGACAAACATACCGAGGCTGGAGCTGTCACTTTGGGGCTAAGGCCCGCCCGGAACGTAAGTTCCTCACTCTGCACCAGCCTTGGGCCGCTAAACTCTATGTCGGTGAGTACATTCCTAGCACGCCGATAGGCAAAACTCTATAGAAACTCCCCTAAAGAAGGAGGATTGGGGAGAGCCTCTATCCAACGAAGGGGACTGAAGGGCCATGCAGGCAGTTGGATAAAGAAAAACTTCTCCTTCCTCCCTTTGTGCGAAGAGGGAAACCCTCCTAAAAATTAATGGCCCGGGCGGGCCGAGAAGCTGAAGACTCCCCTTGAACCGATCGGGATAAAGCAAGAATGAAAAAATGAGGCGTCAGGGGGAGGTCAAAAAGCTTGAAGATAATATACGCCCCTCCCATCTGAGCGAAGGCATTGGGAGCCATCTAGTGGAGAGGTATATTATAGTAGGAGGCTATATTCATGAAGAAAGGGGGGTTAGGAAAACAGAGTCCTAACTCCACCTATCCTAAGAAGAAGGTCGACATGTCTGCAGGGGGCTCCACTAGCGTCTGGTCTACCTTGGGGACAACCATCGCCATCTCGGCCAGGATGTCGTAAGCCTCGATGGCTGCCTGTAGAGCCTCCAGTCTCACTCTCGAGGAGGCAAACTCATACCACTTTGCTGGGTAACCTTCCATGGTTCCCAAGGGAAGCGATGAGAAAGAGACAAACTACTTACGCGCGAAAAAGGCCTTATGGGAGGAAAGGAAGACGAAGTGCACCCAGCCACGAAGTCGTAGTTGGACCTAACATCCTCGTCTTCCCCCCTTATACCCAGGGCGCCGCCTTCCTGAACGCAATGGGGAAGAGGCACGTGGAAAGTGAGAAACCGCCGCGCCAGGGATAGTCGCCTGACGTGAGCCAGCTACAGCGGTGCACGTCAGTAAGAGTTCATGGAGGGGGTCGCTAAAGCACGTGGCGACGAGGCATTTGCGAGGGTACCTTGTCGCCATCACAAAAGCGTCATGCGCCTTTATAACGGAGAGACATGTATCATTATATTACCTCAAGAGTCGTAGAAGCCTTTTTGGGAAGGATGAACCCAAAAGGGGATTTCTCGGAACTCGAGGCGAAGATTGTAATCCGAGGACCCCTTATAACTACTGAAGGAGCATCAACGAATACAAAGTCCCACAGGAACTCAACTGCTTCATCTCCGCACTAGTCCGATCAGTCAGTCACACTTCCTTCAATCAGACTTGAAGGGAGAGACTTGTGATGGGGTTGAATAGCCCGTGGCAGGCACGTGGGATGAAGAAGCTGCATGGCATGACACTATGGGTCGACGTGACCCTCCTTCCCGGGCCTTAGGACCCTCTCAGGGGGCACACCCCGTAGGGTCAGCCAGAAGACCCCTCCCGGTATCACCCTGAGGGGGTTAGGGCCCGAGATCACCTCGGGACTTATAGCGCCCACTCGAGTTGGAAGACCCCGAGATCACCTCGGGAGGCGGAGCCCAAGCAACAAGCGACCTCAAGTAGCAATCTCCCCCCCCACCTCTTTTTACGGATCTACGGATACGCATCCTCGTCATTAGGAGTCATCACGACCCTTAAATGTCATAACCGGTCGAAGCGTAATAACGGTATAGACCATTTCAAAGGTTATCCAGTAACCGTCGAAAGAGGAGGAGGACGTAGCATGAGTCATGGAGACGTGGCACAGATCAAGGGAACACGCCAGGTCTGCCGCCATCAGTATAAAAGGTAGCCCAACCCCTCCGGTAAGGGGGTTATGCTATCTTAACTCTACACACATTTCTTTTCTTGCTGCTTTTACTCTCCCTTAAACCCCTCGGACGTGGCATGCGTCAAAGTGGGCTCCATCGGACAATCTCTGGTGTGTTCCCTTAACGCTCGTGTTGTTTGTTGGAAACGGGATAGCTAGAGAGGGGGGGTGAATATAGCCAATCAATGCAACCTTTGGCACTTAGCAAGTTTCTGCAACTTAGAAATCAGTAGCACAGCGGAAAGAATAGAAAACAAGGTGTGTAGAAAACTAACGCGCAAACAAACCAAACACAGCTAGCAAGATCGCTAACAAGGAGGATTTACAAGGTTCGGGGATAACTTGCCCCTACTCCTTGGCGTGACCTTAAGGTGGGTGATCCCTTGATCGTCGGCAGATCAAGCCCCGGTGATCACCGGATAAAAAGCAACCTCCTTCTCGGTGGAGTAACCTCTCCACAGTGTTTCAATCACAGATAGAGTTTAAGCACAAAGAAACAACAAGAAGGATCTTACTCAAACACTTATCACGGACAAGAACGCAGCAAGCTTCCCTGAGCTCCACCCAGAGGCGATCTCACGCAAGAACCCTTCTTCGTGTCTTCCCACTGTCGGATTCCAAGCTTCTCGTTCTCTCCTTCAAACGCTCAAGTAATGGATGATTGCTTCTCAATCACTTGCTCAGAATGATGGAAACTTCAAGAACACAGCAAGCAGTCGTGGAGAACTTCAGGCGGCAAGAACTCAAAACCCAAGCTATGGAACTCTGCTTCACCGAAGCTGTCTCTCGTCCCTTTTGTTTCTCCACTAAGCATCAAGTGACCTCATCTCCAGCAGCGTCCAGCTGCCTCACTGCCAACGCCAGCTACCACTGAACCCTTACTGAACTTCCTGAGCTCCCTCAGCCAAGCTTCAGTCAGCGGCTTCAGTCCTGCAACTCCAGCCATTACAACCTAAGATGAGAAATGGACAAACCTACTCCAAGGAAAGCCTCCATTGACTTCTCCTTGAGTGTTTGAATCCTCCCCTGTCACCTGCAGCTTAATCAGACTGTTAGAGCAGTATATCACATAACAAATCAAATATCAGAGACAAACAGCAGCGAATCGGATACGGTCAGACGCGATCAAAGCGTCTGACAGTGCAATTTGAATTAAAGTGATCGGTCACCTGACCGATCAGAGAGCCTCCTGATCGGTCACCAGACCGATCAGGCTGGGTCCAGACCGATCAGGCTCCGTACTGATCGATCCCCAACGCTCAATCAGAAATTGCGATTTCTTTGAGATTCTTCTGGATCGATCACCAGACCGATCCCAGGTCGTGGATCGTTCACCGGACCGATCCACCCTTATATCAGATGATTTTTGAGTTTCTCAGCCTAAGCCTTCTGATCGGTCAACTGACCAATCAGGGGTTCTCCTGATCGGTCACCAGTCCGATCAGATCATCACCAGACCGATCAGGCACCGTCCTGATCGATCTTAGTGAGAAACCCGCGAAGCTGGATCGTTCTCCAAAACGATCTGCACAGTGATCCTGATCGATCACCATACCGATCAGGTGCAGATCAGCAGGGGAACTCAACCTCACTGTTTGCTCCCTGATCGGTCACCAGACCGATCAGGAGCCAAGCAGTGGGTGAAACACGCACTCCCTGATCAGTCACCGGATCGATCAGGAGCAGTACAGTAGGTTCCCAACCTCACTGTGTGCTCCCTGATCGGTCACCAGACCGATCAGTCATTGCTGGATCGGTCACCCGAACGATCCACGTTGGAGCAGTGTGCCAGATTCCCTGATCGGTCACCAGACCGATCCAGGGACTTAAACATAGCCCTCCAAGCTAAGTTTCCATCCACCTTAGCCCTCCAAGCTAAGGATTTTTCCATCTAACTCTCCAAGTTGGGAATTTGCACCTAACCCTCCAAGTTAGGACTTTTCACCTAGCCCTCCAAGCTAGGACTTTTCACCCAACCCTTCCGAGTTAGAACATCATCCAACCTAGCCCTCCAAGCTAGGCACCTGGCCCTCCAAGCTAGGCACCTGGCCCTCCAAGCCAGGACTTTTTCACCTAATTCTCCAGGATGGGAATTTGCACCTAACCCTCCAAGTTGGGACTTTTCACCTAGCCCTCCAATCTAGGACTTTTCACCCAACCCTTCCGAATTAGGACTTTTCCAACACCTAGCCCTCCAGACTAGGATTTTCAACACCTAACCCTCCAGGTTAGGATTTTCCAACACCTAGCCCTCCAGACTAGGATTTTCAACACCTAACCCTCCAGGCTATGATTTTCCAAACCATGCCTAATCCTCGATCAGGACTTAAACATAATCATAGTCATCAACCTAAACTTAAATCGGTGTCAACACCAAAACAACAATCAAGGCCAGACTGCATCAACAATCTCCCCCTTTTTGTTGTTTGACAACCCGATCTAAGTTTAGGGATTCTCAATCCATTTCCTCATATCCAAAATCATAGGGGAATCAGGATCCTCCCCTACAACATAATCAACCTAAACTTAACCAACCACACTCTCCCCCTTTGTCGAACACCGAAAAGGGGTCTAGAAGGGCTGTTAAGTCTAAACCAAACTCCCCCTCAACCCTAGGGGTATCCCAAATCAACAAAGATGTGATAGGTTGTAGAATAACCATATGAACACATGTGAAAAAGATAGAGCAAGATATAGCAATCACATGCATCATACGAACAGGAAGTAACAACTCACAAAGCATGTCATGAACAACTCACAAAGCATGTCATGACAGTCATATATATCAACTAGAATGGCATTATAAGCATGAACATGACAATGTAGCAAACATGCAGATAAAACTCATATAAACAATCATGGCATCAACAATAGACATACTAAAATTAGATAAGCATGTGAGGTAAAATTAGACAAGACAAAGCGTAAACATCAGAAAAGTAGCAAGATGCAGGACACATGCATCAAGAGAAGATACATGTGTCACAAGGCCACAATAGTCAAGTCGCAGAGCATACAGCCTGCAAGTCACACAAATCATCCATACAGACCACATAGAAAAGTAAGAAACATCCCGGCTCAAACATCAGTGGGAGGGTCGTCATCGTCCACGAAATCATCCATCGTGGTATCAGTAGGAGCAAAGGACCCTGGTGCAGTACTCGAAGGAGGTGCACCTCCTGGAAATGTGTGGCTGCGCCATTCATCATACCATGTCTGCTGGAGTGTACGGGTCCCTGAGACCTTGGTCTCGATCCTGGTCAGGCGGCAATCGATGGATCGAAAACCTGACCGAAACTCCTCGCGATCTGTCGCCCTCAACTGAACCAACTTCTGTATTGTCTGATCCATCTCTGAGATCTGCCAGGGCAGATCTGGATCCGGCTCGTCGTAATCATCGCCAGTAGCATGGGCCTCATGAGGCGCAGCAACATTGGGTGGTGCCTGAAAATGTGGTGCTCCGCCAGGTAACTCACCGAGACCTCGCCCATCCTTCCACAACAACGCCCCATCGCGCTCTCGAATAATAATGCCAGACTTGGCAAAAGCGCGTCGACCCAGGCGACAATCTTGTTTGACTATGGGCATGGTCCTGCCTTTGGAAACATCAACTCCAACTGACATAAGCCAATCAGTGATGATATGACCAAAGGGCATGTAGACCGTGCGACGACTCGGCTCACTATATGATAGGATGGACTGGAAAATGCTCTCCATGATGTCGAAGTCCATCTGGCGATGCATGCCATAGAGCATAAGGCAGTGATAGGGTCGGATCTCGGTCAAAGGCTTAGAAGTGATGGGTAAGATGTAATTTGTGATTATCTTGAAAAGGACATAGTCAGCTGGAGCAAGGCGGAGGGCTGCAAAAGTAGGAAAAACTGAACCCAACTCATCAAGCCCGGCAGGGCGAGGATGACCAAAGAAGTGCTGATAGATAGAATCGGGGGTAACATCTGCGAACAGGGCCAGCAGAGGATCAGGGAGCTCTGGATAAATCGAATAGAGGTTAGGTGATCGTCGACCACCTAAGTATTCGGCTAAAATCTCATATGAAAAATCAAGGTTCATTTTCCCGACACGAGTAGTGAACTCGAAACCCCCTTGAGGACCTTGTTGTAGGTTGTTGTAGAATTCAGAGACTAGGTCGTAATTTATGGTCCGTTCCAAGGAAAGAAGAAAACCCAGATTGTAGTAAGTGACAATCTCCATGACAGAGGGGCAGTACTCAGTTAGGAAAGGAACATCAATCGATCGACATGGTAATAGTTTGAAGGTCCTTGCTTGAAAGGCCTGTTCACAGGCCGCATTTGGGAACCGGGAGCTAGAAGAAGGCTGTGGCCTTCTGGAGGGCCCAGATGTAGCAGGGGCTTTCCCCCTAGAGCTGCCCTCAACAGCATCCTTTCCTTTAGAAGATTTTCTAGAGAATTGAAATGATCAAGACACACGGTTTGAATCATTGATCATACAAACATGAGTTAACAAGGGAAGTACACACGGTTTGAATCGATTGATCAGGATGGACATAGGTTGAATCAAAAATTCAAGAATTGAGCATCAAAGGTAAGACCCAATCAGAGAATGCAACCAAGACAATGATCAAAAGACACATTTGGTTTAAGGTTTGATCATTGACATAAGATGAGAAAGTAAGGTCACGGCAATAACACAAGGGTCATGGCACAACAGCAAGAACAAGACCAAAACATGATTAGCTTCAAAACATAGTTTGATGAACTGATTAAATGGTAAAACGAAGCCAAAAACTTACTTTGGTGCCATGGAAGAGATTCTTAGATCGGAGGAACAAGCTTGCGCAAAGAGAGACTCGGCGCAAAGGATGATCGCGAGGTCCTTCGGCGAGAGAGAGAGACGCAGGACGCAGGAAGAAAAACTAGGGCTTGGAGAAGACTCCTTAGCACCGCACACTCACGAACAGAAGACGAGGGTGGGAAAGGCTCTCGCACAGGGTTGCGCAAATGGGAGGCCTCGGCGCTAGGGTTCGGCAATGGTAAGTTTTCGCGAAGTTAATCGGTTGGTGGATCGGTCCACCAACCTGAATTTAATACGTTTGAACGGATCACCGTTCGATCTGATTGAGCCCAGACCGATCAGGCTATAGCCTGATCGGACTGACCTGGTCCTGATCGGTCTAGTGACCGATCAGGCGCGCTCCTGATCGGTCGTCTGATCGATCAGGGCATGGACAGTAGGGTCCGAAGAAAAACCTGGGAGCCCCCTGATCGGTCTGTGGACCGATCTCCATAGGGTGCCAGATCGGTCCGGGGACCGATCCAGGCTAGCTCAGAATACTTGGTCAAAGTTTCGGAAAGTCACTGCTGGCCCTCTGATCGGTCTGTGGACCGATCAATGCAAGAGGGAGCCAGATCGGTCCGGAGACCGATCAGCCCTATGCCTGATCGGTCCGGTGACCGATCAGGGTTCCTGATACTCCCTGATACGAACTTAAATGTTCAGTTTCAGAATTTCTGAAACTTTCCAACGAGATCTGGTGAAGTTTATCGAACTTGGACATGATCTCATGACTAGAATTGATCCCTGAACAAGGATCAAAAGTCCTTATAGGTTCCACAATCACTTTGATCCATCTAAATGGAGTCAAACTCAATCAACAATCACTCAAGCAATTTCAACTAAGTTTGTATCAAATCCAATGTTCCAATCAAGTTTCCTTGATTGGAATGTCCAAGTATGATCATGGAGCCATATACACATATGTTATGCAATGGTTTTCCCCATACTTGGTCACCACCGTGATTATTATCTCGTCAACTTAATTTCTCAAGGGATGCAATGACATTTTGAGAAATTTAGTTGAACCTAACATCTCACCCCATTTCTAGCAAGCAAAAACGTTTTGGTAAACCTTATAGTTTGTGTGAGATGTTCCCAAAGTTACCCAAATGTTTCCCAACATTTTCGAAATAATCATGAAGGATTTTGAATGCAATTCAACCCTATGAAGCACGACACATTCCCAACTCCCGTCTTAGGAAACTAAACTCATTTTCGGGGAGTGGTTTAGTGAAGATGTCAGCTAGGTTTGACTTGGACTCTACATGTGAGAGTACAATATCTCCCCTAGCTACATGATCTCTAATGAAGTGATGACGCACCTCAATATGTTTGGTCCTAGAATGATGGACTGGATTCTTGGTTAAGTTAATTGTGCTTATGTTATCACATAACACTTGCACACCCTTGTAACTCAATCCATAGTCCTCTAAAGTATGTATCATCCACAACAATTGTGATACACTCTCTCCCATGGCGATATATTCTGCCTCGGTCGTGGAGAGAGCAACACAATGTTGCTTCCGACTTGACCAACTTACTAAGGACGAGCCTAAGAATTGGCAACCCCCACTTGTGCTCTTCCGGTCCAACTTACATCCAGCGTAGTCGGAATCCGTGTAGCCAATCAAATCAAAAGATTCGGTACGGGGGTACCAAAGACCTACACCAATTGTGCCCTTGAGATATCTCAAAATCCGCTTAACAGCGATTAAGTGGGATTCCTTGGCACAAACTTGATACCTAGCGCACATACCTACAGCAAATAGTATATCAGGTCGACTAGCTGTAAGGTATAGCAGACTACCTATCATACTTCGATATTGAGTTAAATCAACGGGTTTACCACTCTCATCATTGTCTAATCTTGTGTTTGTCGCCATGGGAGTGGTTACCTCTTTTGAATCACTCATATTGAATTTCCGAAGCATTTCTTGTGTATACTTTGATTGGTGCACATGGATACCATCGCGAGTTTGCTTGATTTCAAGTCCAAGGAAGAAAGTCAACTCTCCCACTAGACTCATTTCAAACTCACTCTCCATGTGTCCAATGAACTCATTTAAATAGCCCTTATTATTTGAGCCACAGATTATGTCATCGACATATACTTGGGCTACAAATATATTGTCACTATCCCTTCGTAGAAATAGTGTAGGGTCTATTTGGCCTCTAACGAAACCCTTCTCAACTAGGAATGTCGACAACCGCTCATACCAAGCCCGGGGTGCTTGTTTAAGGCCATACAGTGCCTTTTTGAGTTTGAACACGTGGTTTGGAAATTCGGTACTCTCAAACCCCGGTGGTTGTTCGACGTAGACCTCTTCCCTAATTAAACCATTTAGAAAGGCCGATTTGACGTCCATTTGATATAATTTGAAACCACGATGTGCTGCAAATGCAAGCATCAATCGGATGGACTCTAATCGTGCCACGGGAGCATAGGTCTCATCATAATCAAGGCCTTCAACTTGACTGTATCCCTTGGCTACCAAGCGTGCCTTGTTTCTAATGATTTCTCCCTTATGGTTCAATTTGTTCTTGAAGACCCATTTGGTTCCAATAATGGAGGTCTTCTTGGGTCTAGGGACTAAGTCCCAAACTTGACTCCTTTCAAATTGACCTAGTTCATCTTGCATTGCAATGATCCAATCGGGATCACTTAATGCTTCATCAATTTTCCTAGGTTCAACTTCGGAAATTAGGGCAACTTCATTAGCCTCATTCCGGAAGAATGATCTAGTTCTAACCCCCTGATGGATGTCTCCAACAATTTGGTCTTGGGGATGACTAGAGGCTAATCTAGTTTGCCTTGGTGTTGGTGGTGCTTCTTGAGCGGGTTCACCAGACACAAGTTCAGCCTCAGGATCCGGCTGATCAATGGGTTGTCTAGGTTCACCGTCATCAGACTCATCACCATCAACAATACTTGGAGTTTCATTCAAACTTAGTCTTCTAAGTTCGAGTTGAACTCCTTCTATATTTTCTGATTGGTCACTTGACTTTGGAATTTCTTCAAAAACCACATCAGAAGACTCTTCAACTAATCTAGACTTCTTGTTGTAGACTCGGTAGGCTTTGCTAACGAGGGAGTACCCGACTAGTATCCCTTCATCAGCCTTTGCCGTGAACTTTCCAAGGTGGTCCTTGGTGTTTAGAATGAACACCTTACAACCAAACACCCTAAGGTGTTTAACCGTAGGTGGTTTCCCAAACCAAAGTTCATGGGGAGTCTTTCCTAGAAACCTATGAATGAGGACTCTGTTTTGCACATAGCAAGCTGTATTTACAGCTTCGACCCACAAGTAACTCGGGAGTGAGTACTCATTGAGCATGCTTCGTGCAGCCTCTTGAAGTACACGGTTCTTCCTCTCTACAACACCATTTTGTTGTGGTGTTCTAGGAGTAGAGAACTCATGCTTATAACCTCTATCTTGACAAAACTCTAAAAACCTTTGATTTTGAAATTCACCTCCATGATCACTTCTAATTGTCTTAATGGTTAATGATTTTTCATTTTCAACTCTTCTACAAAAAGAAATGAAAACATCTAAGGTTTGGTCCTTATATTTTAAAAAGTAAGTCCATGTGTATCTAGTGAAATCATCAATGATCACAAAGCAATATCTACTTCCATTCAATGATATGATGGTACTACAATCAAATAGATCCATATGAAGTAAATCTAGAGCATTGGATGTACTTACAGCGCTTTTACCTTTATGTGCAGATTTTGTTTGCTTACCCATTTGACATGCATCACAAAGTTTGTCTTTTTCATACTTGATGCTCGGTAAGCCACGGACTAGTCCCTTGTTGGCCAACTTCCGGATGTTCTTCATGTTCACATGAGCTAATCTCCGGTGCCAAAGGGTGGACTCCTCTTCTTTTGACATGAAACACTTAGCAGAAACATTAGTAGCACTTTTAAATGAAACTTGATAAATATTGTCTACTCTTGTTCCTACTAGTACTGTGTCCAAGGTGTCATTGTGTCTAACTAGACATTGACTTGGTTGGAAATCAATTGTGTAACCCGTGTCACACAATTGACTGACACTTAGGAGATTAAATTTCATCCCCTTGACTAGAAGGACATTTGAAATTCTAAGACATTCGGATATTTGAATGTCTCCTATTCCTATGACCTTAAGACTACCATTGTTACCAAATGATACATTACCTCTACTTTTCTTATGAAGTGTGGTAAACAATGATCTATCCCCGGTCATGTGTTTGGAGCATCCACTATCAACGAACCAAGTTGATAGATGCTCCCCCTCAATCATAACCTACACAATTCGAAAAATAGAAGTTTTAGGTACCCAAACCTTGGGACCTAAAGCATCAACTAAACATGACTTAGGCACCCATGCCTTGACAACTTTCTTTTGAGTTTTGGGTGTCCTAGATTGTCTCATATCAGTCCTAGACATGAGAGACACAAATGAGGGTTCTTTGGGTCGGTAACCAATACCGGCCCTATTGTAAACTGCCCTTTGGGCATTTAGGATCATGTCTAAGGTCTTAGAGCTAGTTGAGAATTTCCCAAGAATATTCTTGAGCTTCTCAACTTCACTCTTCAAAGATTGATTTTCCTCTACTAACAAGTTATCATGCAAATCATTTACTTCCCCAACCTTAGAGGATTTCAAATTTACGATCTCATGTTTCAAAGATTTAATTTCATCTTCTAGCAAGTCAACATGCAAATCGTCAATATTATCATCTCTAGATGCCTTCAATTGATCAATTTCTAATTGCAATGCTTTAACCTTATTCTTTGATTTCTTAAGCATACTAGTTAAACATGCAATTGCTCTATAACATTTTTCAAGCTCGGGAGAAGTTACCTCTTCATCATCCGAAGATGATGAAGCCGCGTTTGAGGAGCTTGAAGATTCATCACTGCTCTCCTCTCCAAGAGCCATGAGTGCCACATGCCTTGTACTCTTCTCCTCCTTCTCTTCATCGGATGAGCTTGAGGATGACTCATCCCAAGTGGCCTTCAAGGCCTTCTTCTTCTTCTTGGATTTCTCTTCTTTTCTTTTGGATTTTTCTTCCTTCTTCTTAAGCTTTGGACATTCATTCTTGAAATGCCCTTTCCTACCACACTCAAAGCAAGAGGCATTAGTCTTGTCAAGTTTAACTTCACTAGAGTTACCTCTACCCTTGAAGCGTCTATCCCTTCGCATCATCCTTCGCACAAAGTTCGCCATCTCGGAGGAAGAAGAGCCGCTGCCATCTTCCTCGGAATCGGACTCGGATTCGGAAGAGGATGAAGATGAGGAGACCTCCTTCTCCTTCTTCTCCTTCTTCTTTTTGGTGGTTCGGTCCCCTGCAACTAAGGCAATCCCCTTCTCCTTGGGGCCTTTGTTAGCCATTTCATGCAATTCCATCTCACAAAATAAGTCATCTAACTTAACAATAGATAGGTCCTTGGATACTTTGTAGGCATCCACCATGGATGACCACAAAGCATTCCTTGGAAATGCTTTCAAGACATACCTCACAAGGTCGCGATTCTCGACCTTTTCATCAATTGAATGAAGTCCATTGAGGACTTCCTTGAACCGGCTATGGAGCTCACTTACCGACTCATTCTCCTTCATGGAGAGATTTTGAAGTTGATTGAGGAACAAGTCCCTCTTTGCAATTCTAGAGTCTCGGGTGCCTTCATGGAGCTCAATGAGTTTGTTCCACAAGTCCTTTGCACTTGTGAAAGGACCAACCTTGATGAGTTGGTCTTTGTTCATGCCACATTGTAGAGTGACAACCGCCTTTGCGTCGGCTTCACTTTTTCGTGTTTGTTCGGCAGTCCACCTCCATGACTCAAGTTCCTTTCCTTCATCATCCTTAGGAGGGGTGAATCCCTCCTTCACCGCGAACCAAGTATGGATATCCATCTTCAAATAGTATTCCATCTTTGATCTCCAATATTGGAAGTCGGCGCCATCAAAGAATGGAGGTCGGGTGGTGGAGAAGCCTTCTCTCAACGCCATCTTGTTGAAAACTCTCGGATGTTAAGCCGTGTACAGAGCCCCAAGCTCTGATACCACTTGTTGGAAACGGGATGGCTAGAGAGGGGGGGGTGAATATAGCCAATCAATGCAACCTTTGGCACTTAGCAAGTTTCTGCAACTTAGAAATCAGTAGCACAGCGGAAAGAATAGAAAACAAGGTGTGCAGAAAACTAACGCGCAAACAAACCAAACACAGCTAGCAAGATCGCTAACAAGGAGGATTTACAAGGTTCGGGGATAACTTGCCCCTACTCCTTGGCGTGCCCTTAAGGTGGGCGATCCCTTGATCGTCGGCAGATCAAGCCCCGGTGATCACCGGATAAAAAGCAACCTCCTTCTCGGTGGAGTAACCTCTCCACAGTGTTTCAATCACAGATAAAGTTTAAGCACAAAGAAACAACAAGAAGGATCTTACTCAAACACTTATCACGGACAAGAACGCAGCAAGCTTCCCTGAGCTCCACCCAGTGGCGATCTCACGCAAGAACCCTTCTTCGTGTCTTCCCACTGTCGGACTCCAAGCTTCTCGTTCTCTCCTTCAAGCGCTCAAGTAATGGATGATTGCTTCTCAATCGCTTGCTCAGAATGATGGAAACTTCAAGAACACAGCAAGCAGTCGTGGAGAACTTCAGGCGGCAAGAACTCAAAACCCAAGCTTAGAACTCTGCTTCACCGAAGCTGTCTCTCGTCCCTTTTGTTTCTCCACTAAGCATCAAGTGACCTCATCTCCAGCAGCCTCCAGCTGCCTCACTGCCAACGCCAGCTACCACTGAACCCTTACTGAACTTCCTGAGCTCCCTCAGCCAAGCTTCAGTCAGCGGCTTCAGTCCTGCAGCTCCAGCCGTTGCAACCTGAGATGAGAAATGGACAAACCTGCTCCAAGGAAAGCCTCCATTGACTTCTCCTTGAGTGTTTGAATCCTCCCCTGTCACCTGCAGCTTAATCAGACTGTTAGAGCAGTATATCACACAGCAAATCAAATATCAGAGGCAAGCAGCAGCGAATCGGATACGGTCAGACGCGATCAGAGCGTCTGACAGTGCAATTTGAATTAAAGTGATCGGTCACCTGACCGATCAGAGAGCCTCCTGATCGGTCACCAGACCGATCAGGCTGGGTCCAGACCGATCAGGCTCCGTCCTGATCGATCCCCAACGCTCAATCAGAAATCGCGATTTCTTTGAGATTCTTCTGGACCGATCACCAGACCGATCCCAGGTCGTGGATCGTTCACCGGACCGATCCACCCTTATATCGGGCGATTTCTGAGTTTCTCAGCCTAAGCCTTCTGATCGGTCAACTGACCGATCAGGGGTTCTCCTGATCGGTCACCAGTCCGATCAGATCATCACCAGACCGATCAGGCACCGTCCTGATCGATCTTAGTGAGAAACCCGCGAAGCTGGATCGTTCTCCAGAACGATCTGCACAGTGATCCTGATCGGTCACCAGACCGATCAGGTGCAGATCAGCAGGGGAACTCAACCTCACTGTTTGCTCCCTGATCGGTCACCAGACCGATCAGGAGCCAAGCAGTGGGTGAAACACGCACTCCCTGATCGGTCACCGGATCGATCAGGAGCAGTACAGTAGGTTCCCAACCTCACTGTGTGCTCCCTGATCGGTCACCAGACCGATCAGTCATTGCTGGATCGGTCACCCGACCGATCCACGTTGGAGCAGCGTGCCAGATTCCCTGATCGGTCACCAGACCGATCCAGGGACTTAAACTTAGCCCTCCAAGCTAAGTTTCCATCCACCTTAGCCCTCCAAGCTAAGGATTTTTCCATCTAACTCTCCAAGTTGGGAATTTGCACCTAACCCTCCAAGTTAGGACTTTTCACCTAGCCCTCCAAGCTAGGACTTTACCAACCTTCAGTTAGAACATCATCCACAGCTAAGGCACCTGCCTCCAAGCCAGGACTTTTTCACCTAATTCTCCAGGATGGGAATTTGCACCTAACTCTCCAAGTTAGGACTTTTCACCTAGCCCTCCAAGCTAGGACGTTTCACCCAACCCTTCCGAATTAGGAATTTTCCAACACCTAGCCCTCCAGACTAGGATTTTCAACACCTAACCCTCCAGGTTAGGATTTTCCAACACCTAGCCCTCCAGACTAGGATTTTCAACACCTAACCCTCCAGGCTAGGATTTTCCAAACCATGCCTAATCCTCGATCAGGACTTAAACATAATCATAGTCATCAACCTAAACTTAAATCGGTGTCAACACCAAAACAACAATCAAGGCCAGACTGCATCAACATTGTTCTCGCAGAGCACTGAGTTCCTCCCCGCCACAGCGACTTCCACGTGGGCAGAACCCCGGTGACTGGACATCGTCGTCGATTCCTTCCGGAACAACAGGTAATTACATTTATGGGAAAATTATCTTAAACTGTCTATAAGCAAACTCAACTCCCATCTCAGTCCTTGCATCAGAAAAAATTTATTTCTACTCCTTGCATGCAAAGTTTTATGTGCTTCAACTACCGATTTACCGAATTACCCTCAATTTTTTTAGGTAAAAAGATCTAAAAAAAATATAATTCTTCATAAATTCAACATCATTTCACTAAAATCTAGTATATTTTCTATCAAATTGAGTACGTCATAATCAATTCATCCTAAACTAATCGATTGATATGAGTTTCTAATCAATTAGTTAGGCGATAAAAGAATTGTACTCAATTTGATAGAAAATGTACTAAATTATAATTTAAATATGTTGAATTTAAAAAGAATTATACTTATTTTTGTATATTTTATACTTATAAAAAATAAGGATGATGTTCTCTAGCGACAAATACAACTGATCGATTACCGATTAATTCCTAATCGATCGAAGCTCCTTAATTGATTGGCTCAATCGATTAGAATAGCTTCAATCGATTGTGGACAGCTTTAATTAATTCTCGATCAACTAGAATTGAAAAAATAGTCGAACTTACTTTGATAGAAATTATACTAGATTTTAGTTATATCATACTAAATTTAGGAGGAATTATAATGAGGCTAAATTAAGTAAATCAATATATATTAGGGAGTTGAAGCACATATAACTTTACATGCAAGAAGTGGAAATGAACGTTTTCTGACATGGGGATTAAAGATAAAGTTTAAAATGTAATTGGGGATTTAAAGACAATTTATAGTACATTTATTCAATTATCTACTGATATGTGTTTTGAAATGTATAGGTATTTTTAATTCCCCTAGCTTCTCACTTATTCTAGTTGTTTATGTTGGTGCAAAAAGCATCAGACATGAATAGTTAACCTCTAGTATTTCGATGTTTGATAATATACTAAGGTCTGGTCAATCTAACCAAGGGTTAAGCCAAACATGACTTGATGTTTAGTAGGATAAACCCAGGTTTGATCAGTTTGACCAAAGGGTTAGCCAAACAGGATCTAATATTTGGTAGAGTGATTAGCACCTAGGGTTGGTCAGTTTGACCAAGGGTTAGCCAAACAGGACTTGATGTTTGGCAGAGTGATCAAACCTAAATCTGATATGTTTAATAATATACCAAGGTTTGGTCAGTTAGAACAAGGGTTAGCCAAACAGGACCTGATGTTTGGCAGAGAACCCAGGGTTCGTCAGTTTGACCAAGGGATAAGCCAAACAAGACTTGATGTTTGATAGAGTGACTAAACCCATATCTGGTCGGTTAGACCAAGGACTAAGCCAAACAGGACCTAATGTTTGACAAAGAGAAGTCTAGTCAGGATCAGATGACTAGCAAAGAAGTCCTTATTAAGGCATCGAAGACCTGGTTAATAAAGCTGGGCATGAAGTCCTGGTTCAGGGAATTGGGCACTAAGACCTAGCCAAGGGTTGGGCACGAAGTCTTGGTTTGGGGAATTGGCACGAAGACCTGGCTAATGGTTGGCACCAAAGTCCTAGTTCGAGGAATTGGGCATAAAGTCCTGGTCGAGGATCGGGCATGAAATCCTGGTGAGTGATGCTGGGTAAAAGTCCTGTTGAGTGAACCCAGGCAAGGTAAAGTCCTAGTGAGTGAGGCTAGGCATTAGAAAACCCTAAGAAGTTGATCTTAGGTAGTAAAGTCTTGGAGAGTTGACTCCAAGCAAAGTTTAGTAGGGCAGGTAGACTTACATAAGTTATGCTAAGATGTTTGCTTGCTTTGTATGTTTGCTTGTCTTGCAAGAACTTGAAACTGGAAGCAAGAAAGGAGAGCAAAAGCAAAGCAGAAAAACTGCAACTTGGGACCAATCCTAGGCATCCGAGAGGACTCGGGCACCCAAGGGGATCCCGGGCACCCCCATCATCCCGGGCGCCCCTATGGGCTTGGGAGCGCCCGAGAGCCCATCTTTTATCCCTGCGCTGATTTGGTCGATGCGGATCAGATTGAATCACATTGAGGGCGCCCCTATAGGCATACGAGTGCCCGGATGACTAATATATAAGGGGATTTGAGTCGTGATTTCAAAAGATCAATTTCATCATCCTACTACCCGTTCATGTTGGTGCAGGCAGCACCTAAGTCAAACCTGGGTTTTGATAATGCCAAAGGGTTCAGAAGTTAAGGTGTTATTATGATCTAACATGTTTACTGAGTGTGCAGGAAAAGTCCTAGGTACACTAGGTAAGAAGTCCTGGGAAAGGGCTGGGCAAAGAAGTCCTGGTCAAGGACAGGGCAAGAAGACCTGACCGGAAGTCGGGCAAAGAAATCTTGGTCGAGGACTGGGCAAGAAGCCCTGGCAAGGGGCTAGGCACCGAAGACCTGACCGGAAGTTGGGCAAGAAGACCTGACCGGAAGTTGGGCACGAAGACCTGGTCAGGTGGATTGGGCAAAAGTCCAACCAGAGGAGCCGGTTGACAAAAGGTAAACTCTCCTGAGAGGAGTAGGTGAGGACGCGTTCCCCATCGAGGGAACAATAGGTGTCGGTTCGACCTAGGGTTCCATTTGGGAGACCCGAAGTCAGAACCAAGACAACTACGACTGTAACTAATGATTAACACATTTGTTTGTTGTGCTTGGAATTAACCTGAGTTGCAGGATCGAAGGACTGGTCGTCTGTAAGTGAGGAGCCTCACTGGGCCTAGGCACCCGGATGGACTCAGGCGCCCGGATGGGCTCAGGCGCTCGGATGGGCTCAGGCGCCCGTATGGATACAGGCACCCTAGTGCAAAGGCAAAATCCAAAACACAGTTGCAAAGCCTCTGGACTAAGCCAGTTCAGGCGCCCGTGAGGTCACGGGCGCCCCCATCAGCTCAGGTGCCCAAGTGGAGATGGATAAGTGCTGACCGAGCCTATGGATAAGGGTTCGCGCAGGGAAGGCCACGTGTTAGGCGCCCCCATCGTCACAGGTGCCTGTATGAGCACTATAAAAGGGGGTGCACCCCCAAGGCTTCGACATCCACTTCTCTCAACTCTCTAGACACTTTTGCTCAAGAACTGCGCCCCGGCAAAGTTCGATTTCGAGATTCCAGCGCCAACGACGACCCTCTACTCTGGAATTCAATCCACCTCGGGCGTCGGTAAAATTTCAATTTACGAAAGTGTTGTGATATAAATTTTCAATTCTATATCTGTACTATCATCTTATAAAAAACTTTATCGAATATGGAATTGCCCAAAGTAAACGGTTAAGGACCGTGGGCCTTGGAGTAGGAGTCGACCGCAACTCTGAACCAAGTAAAAAATGACTTGTGTTCTTGTGTATTTTGTCATTTTACGCTGCGCATTTAATCTTCTACTCCGAAAAATTTTATAGCGATATTCACCCACCCCCCCCCTATCGTTTTCTCCGATCCAACAGTTCATAGTGATGCTAAAGTGCTAAGGCAAAGTTCTATAGCCAAGGAGGCTCCAGGAGGAAGTGCGCGACGCTTCGGAGTTCCGGATTGGTCGGGATCGTCAATTCTTGTTGGTTTGCTTTTACTTACAAGTTGTAATCATTTTCATTATTTGTGCTTGTACTCAAAACTATAAGACAGGTTTCTCCGCCTCCGAAAAGCTTCTGGAAAGGAGACCACTATTAGACTGGGGCTTCTCGTGATTATGCTTTGGATGTACTGATCCTGGGGGATTGGGAACCAAGTAAAATCCCGTGTGTTTACTGTGTTTGTTATCTTTCATTATTCCGCTGCGTACTAACACTCTTGATAGAAAGAATGAACGAACGATCGACGAAGTCCCAACAAAAAGTGAAAGTCGATATTCACCCCCCTCTATCGACGCCACCGATCCCACAATTGGTATCAGAGTTGGCGGCTCTGATCGGACTCACCGCCGAAGGAGCAAGAAGGCCAGGAATTGAGGGGGAGTCAAGGGTGAAAAAGGTATATTTTATTATGTTAAATTTCCAAATTCATATAATTTGTTTCAAGTGTAGGAAGAGAGGGCACTAAAAAATAAGTTCCCTACTCGTAAGATTTGACACCACCTGCGGCAATGGAGGTGCCAGTGCCAAGTGTCCGGAAGGACAAGAGCAACATCAGGTGTTTCAAATGCTAGATGCATGAGCACTCTAAGAATCAATGTTTAGAATAGAGGAATGACAGATCAGCACTACCAGAAAATGCGAGGATGGTACGAAATTTTAATTCTTACAGAAATATCCCAGTTAGCTTCTATTCAAATTTGCATGCTAATTTTCTTTCCAAAAATACCCCTATACATGCGAACGTAACCCTTAATTTTTCAGATAAATTAGATTTTCTACATAGTAAATTTAATACATTGCATGATAAATTAACTAGTAATGGACACAAATCAAACATTGATAATATTAAAATATTGAATATTAATTCCCTAATCTTTAATATCAATGTTGCAATTTTAGAAATTAATTTTAATATTTTAAATACTTTTTAAAATAATCCTAATAATCTAAAATATAATTATGAAACCTTAATTAATAATAATCCTAATAATTTAGGAGATAAGAATAAAATCCTAGTTAATAAAGATGAAATATTAATTAATAATACAAATAATATTCAAACTTTAATTAATATTTCTGAAGATAATAATCAACCTTCAATTAATATTTCCGAAGAAAATACTCAAAATTTAATTAATATTTCTAAAGATAATGCTCAACTTTTAATTAATAATTTAGATATAAAATCAAATTTTAATTAATAATTTTGAAGATAATTCTAATAATTTTGAAGATAATTCTAATAATTTTGAAAATAATAATGAAACTTTAATTAATAATCCTAATAAATTTGAAAATAATAATACAAGTTTAATTGATAATCATGAAAATGAAGATAATTCCTAAATTTTAATTAATAATTTTGAATATGATTCTGAATATGATTCTGAATATGAAGATTGATTAACCAAAATGGAAGCTATAATTAAAAAATCCTACAAGAAATAAAATAAAATTGAAATATTAAATAAAATTGAAAGCTTAAAATTAAAAAAAATAATAGATGATCAGAATTTTTTGAATTAATGGAAATGTTACAATTAGACTCAAAATTATTGTTTAACTCTTAAAAAAACTCAAATCTAATTGAGCAAATCTCTAATAATAATTTAATTCTTAAAATTTAAATCTTATTTAATAATCTAAATGTTAAATTCTTATAATTCAATTTTTAAAATTCAAATCTACATTGATAATCTAAATCATAACAATAATTTAACATTAATTAGAAATTCAAAAATAAAAAATCTTACTCTAAATATAAAAATTCTAAACTCTAAAATAATTCAAAGAATAAATCCTAAATTTTAGTGAAACTTAAAATTCAACCTTTAATCCTCAAAATTTATTAATATAAAATTCACAAACTAAATTCAAATTAAAACACCTATAATTATGAAACTAATAAAATTCTACTTAACTAGAACAATCAACTTAATAATACCAAATATGTCAATGTGGATTTACATGTTCGCAGGTTCACACAGTCTGTATCAAATCGAGAATTTGATACCTTATTAAAAATCTAATTAAAATGATTTAACTTGATTGGCACATACATAACTGTCATGCTCATGCATCTACTTATCTTTTTTTATATATGTCATGTCATTCATGTTAGTTTATTTCATGCTTAATCTAGAATGGTTGGATAGGAAAAAGATTGTTTGATACTTGTCTAACATAGTACCAAAGTGGGACGAGATGATAGTACGTTACGAAAATTTAGTCTAGAAAGTAAGGAAGGGTAAGGAGTACCCGACTTGGTCGACCTAGCTATGTGGAACTAGCCGAAGCTACCTCACCACCTTCTATACTAGTTAGATCAGAGTTTCTCAATGAGCAAATTAAAAGTATCATTTGTTTAAAAGGTTTTGTCAAGGAAATGCTCGTTGTTCCGATATCCATTAAGGCCTCTGTGCCTCGCCAAGACCTGTAAGTCAATTATTGAAATTTACTTTTAAATTACTACTTGTTAAACCTGAATCTAACTCAAGGTCAAACAATCTATAAAATTAAATTGAAAAAAATTAATCAAGCATCTCATAAACACCCATAAGGCTATTATGCTTGTTTGTACTGTGACACTTAAAATGATTGAGATGATAAGGACTAATCAATTGATAAAAGTTTTCAAAATATTTTCAAAAATCCTTTAGAATATTTTCTTAAAAACTTATTTTCAAAATAGTGATTAAACATAATAATATTTTAATGAATTTCATACATGATTGTGTGTACTTATAAATAGATTTCAAAAAATTATATAACTTTTTGAAAATTATTTGACCTACACTTAGACACAAACCCTCTAGGTCAACACTAAAGTCCCTTAAGACACTTAGGTAGAATTCCTTGTAGTTAACAATGGTAGCCAGAAGGTGTCAGGTTCAGAGGGAATTAGTCTTTTTGCAAAAGTTTTATGTTTTCAAACATTTCTTTTGAAAAGTTATTTTTAAAAAACTATTCTTTCCAAAAAATCATCATCTCTCTCAAAATGGTTTTTGCTCGAAAAATTATTTTTTTACAAAAATATTCCCTCAAAAATATATTTCTTTCAAAATATTTTTTGAAAAATATTCCTTCAAAGATTTATTATGTCTTTTAAAAAGTTTTTCAAAAAAAAATCAAAAATTAATATATCTTTAAAAAATGTTATTCTAAAATATACTTTAATTGCTCTTATAATTTGGATAAACCCTAAAGACATATACAAAGTTTTCCTTATAATTTACAAAGATTCATAAGATTGTGTCAGGCTTAGGGGGAGTCCTGATCAAAAGAACAAATCATCTTGTGACTCTAAACTATTTTTTATAATTTTTTTTCATATTTTAAAATAATTTATGTTATCTTTTCGGTTTGATCCAAACCCTAAGACTCAGAGGAAGATCAATTTTTGGTCAACAAGCTTCCTACGACTGTGTCATGCATACGGGGAGTTCAAATTAAAAGACTATTATACTATCAAAATACTATCTTTTCAGAAAACCACTATCTTTTCAGAAATACTATATTTTTCAAAAATACTATCATTCTGTTTTCCAAAATATTTTTTTTGATACCTTTAGTCTTTTAAATAGTTCTTGAAAATTTTTGGAAAATTACTTTAGTTTTGAAACATCTCCAAGACATATATGGATGTTTTCCTTGTAGTTAACAAAATTTTCTAGGATTATGTTAGATTGAGGAGGAATCCAAGCTAATTTTTTTTATATTGAAAATACTTTATTTTGATTGGAAAATCTCTAAGACGCATAGGAAACATTCTTGTAGTCAATAAAATTTCTAGGATTATGTCAGACTTAGGAAAGCCCAAATTAAAAATGTACTTATCTTTTTTAAATTTTTTTAAGTACTAAGTTTTCCATAAAATATTTTCAAAAAAACGTTCTTAGTTTATTTAAAAAAAAAGGTTTTTGAAAATCTTATTTTTCAATCAAAAATCTTAAGTATTTTCAAAAATTACATTGTTGGTGCAAATTTTAAACTTAAACTCTTTGTTATTGGCATTTTTTTATGTCTGTCAAATAGGGAGAGAGTATCTTAGATTAGATTTTTTTGATTTATTACTCTCAAGTATTGATCTAAAACCCTTTGACCAAAACCTAACTTAAGATTATTGTCAAACATCAAAAAGCGGAAGATTATTGGTGCAAAAAATATCAGACATGAACAGTCAACATCTAGTGTTTCAATGTTTGACAATATACCAAGATCTGGTCGATCTAACCAAGGGCTAATCCAAATATGATTTGATGTTTGATAGGATAAACCTAGGTTTTATAAGTTTGACCAAAGGGTTAGCGAAACATGACCTAACATTTGGCAGAGTGATTAGTGTTAGATCGTGATATGCAAGCTAGAGGGGGTGAATAGCTTCTTTCGATTTTTCTACCTACAATCGTTATTGCGCAAGCGGAATATACTAAATAAAAACAAAACTAACGAAAGGAACACACCTATTTACGTGGTTCAGAGATAAAACTCCTACTCCACGGCTGCCTGTAAGGTGGGGTGATCCCTAATCCGTCGATGGATGATTCCCCGGAGCTCCTCCGGCTAGATCTCGTAGCTCCTTGTGGGTGGAGAAACCACACCACAACTTCTGGACACTATCTGAGAACAAAAGGCTACTAACAAGCTTTGACTAAGCAAGTTTCGCCAAGAAACAAAAGTCTTAAACGAGCTCTTTTAAATAGAGCTCGAGTTCTAATTGGCCGCTACCAATCGACTACCCCTGGGGCAGTGGACTGGTCCCACTCAGATTCGACCGTTGCACCCAACGTTCGAATCACCAGCCATCACCAGTCGACTGCCCCTGGGGCAGTCGACTGGTCCTTCCCTAAGCTTAGGGTTACCCTTCCCGAGTGCATTTCTCTCCACACTCGAACCCTCCCGGCTTAGTTCCCGAGTACAAACACTCACACTCGGACCCTCACGACCTGGTTAACTCTCCAATCAGCAGTCTCGATCTGTTGCCTTCACGCCCTCTTCATATTCGACTCCCGTCCCTCGGATGCGCACGCAAGCCCTTGGCTTGCCTCCATGCCACCCTTCACGCATGCCTCGAAGTCTGCGTCCCTCGGCTCATCGTCTCTGCTCCTGCAGTCTCGATCCGTCGCCTTCAAGCCCTCTTTGACTTTGGCCCTCATCCCTTAGATACTCACACAAGCCCGCGGCTTGCCTCCATGCTATCCTTCACGTACTCCTCGAAGTCCGCTTTCCTCGACTCATCGTACCTGCTTTGTCCATGGTCCCTTGGATGCGCACGCAAGCTAACAGCTTGCCTCCATGTCACCCTTCACCTGAAGGCATCCAACCAAGTTTATGTGTACCTGCAAACTTGCACACTCACATACACATATTAGTCTAACAACAAACCCTAACTTACTCATATGGACATACACATCAAAACTCATGATCCTTCAGATCATACTTGGGTCGATTGCCCCAATAATCTTTCCCTTTTTGAAGTGTGGAAATATGCCTAAGTTAGGTAAACAAAAACAACAATATCAATAGCAATTGAAAATTAAAGCATAGCAAACAAGAGGCAACCTCCCCCTTAACCTATGCCCTCTCCCAATTTTCAATTCTCACAACCAACACCAAGTTAAGTTCTACCCAACTTAATATCACAACACCAAGTTAAGTTCTTCCCGACTTAACACCATAAATTTTCTTTCATAAAGTTAAACCTAACTTAACACCCCAAGTCCCCCTTTGACACCATCAAAAAGATTTCCCCAAGCAATCCTAACCCTAGTGCCAAAAAGAACCCAAACTACCTCTGAAAAACCCTTTAGAAGTCAAACACAACCATACCAGTCGACTGCCAATCCATCAGTCGACTGGCCTATGTAGTTCACCAACTACCAGGAAAATTCTACAAAATCTGGAAAAATGTAAAATTTTACAAGCACATTTGTTAGGATATAATTTACCCTAAAAATATATTTTTATTAAAAATATCAAATGTGCTTGACTTTTGTACAAACTCTAATCTTCTCAAAAATTGGCATTTTATATCAACTTTAAAATCTATATATGAATCCATGTGTTTGCCAACACTATCCATTATCATTTTACACATAGAATTGCTTCCAAATCCTCCTTTTCCTTTATATACTCTTAATATGACAAAACTCCCCCTCTTTTATCCTTAACCTTAGATACATATACATGAACCTCCCCTTGTGCCCATGTAATCCATATCTTATCATTCAATAGCAATTCATGAATTTCAAACAATAAAATACTAGCAAGTCATGAAATCAAAACTCATAAAATAACATAAAGGCATAAACAAATGTTTCATACATGACTTAAAAATAAAACATGAAAATAACACAAGGGCTAAAGCCCCGAAGTAGCTAAATATTACAATTCCAAAAGAAAGTGTTTGAGAGATAAAATATACAACCAAGCAAATCACTCTCAATACTAAAATCCATCAAATAAACTCTACTGCATGTCGTCGCCCGGAGGAGGAGGAGAAGCCTGATACGCCAAATGTCACTGTTGTATCATCTCGTATATCTCCTGCTGCTGCGTCTACATATCCATCTGGCGCTGCTGGAATGTATGAAAATCCTCCCTCAGCTCGTGTACCTCGGACTGAAGCTGAGAGAACTACTCCTGTGTAACTCCTCAAGCGGGCTCCTCATCATCATCTGAGCTCGAATAATCAGGACGACGACGCCAGATGATCTCCCCCTCATGCTTCTCGATCCCAGCTAAAGAGAGCTGTCGAGATCCTATTTGGTCATAGTCCTTGGATAACTCATGAATTTGACCCTTGTCGACTCTGACCCCTCTAGACTTAAGGAATTCGGTCAGAACATGACTGAATGGCATATATAACTTCTTATTGACATCATGGGAGAAGTAAGAAATGGATTCAAAAACCTAGCAAGCTATGTCGATGTCCAGCCTCCTCTCTAGGGCATACATCATTACCAAGTGGGGAAGTCCAATCCTCGACCGCCCCTTGGTGACAATAGGAAGAATGCAATCTAGGACAACCTTATATAAGACATTACTAATTGGACTCATGTTTTTAGCTTCAAAAATATGATCCCTAGGACATCGAGGTCTACCAAAATAATGCAGGTGAATCTGATCTATGGTGATACCCGATAAAGTCAGAGGCTCATCAACTTTGGGAAAACATGTAAACTGGTTATTTGACACTCTACGCCCTAAGAATGCTCGCAACATGTCGGGTGTGACTGGAATGGTAACCCCTTGCACCATTGACTCGTATACATCATTCTGGGCACCAACAGATGTAAGGTTCGCATAGAATTCCTTACATAGGTCAAAGTTGATGAAGTGTTGGCAATAAACCAGTTGTTCCAACCTAAAGTATGCAATGATCGCAATGATGGGAGAATCTCCTGGAAATATGATCGGTTGAGATAGCGGCAATTCATTAAGATGAAGGTCGCACTCTCAAACACTTTTTGACACTCATCGGACCTAAACCGAGGTCTCTCCAGGTCTCCATGTACTTGGCAGGATGACCCCTCACCCACTTTCTTCTTATGTACCATTCTAACATGTAATGTACCCATGCATGCACCAAAACCACCCCAAAAAGAGAAAAAACAAGGAAAAATATGCAAAATGAGATAGTTTAGTTTCAAACCATGAACTTAATTGACAAATAAACTCCACAAATAGTTACCTTTTCTTGGGGCGTTCCATGATGAATGTTGATGAGATTTGACTCACAAAGAGGAAGGCTTTCCTAACCCTAGGTGTAGATCTGAGATGGAGGAGGTTAGAAAGGTGTTTTTAAGGCTTGAGAGCACCTTAGATCGAGAGAAGAGGTTGGGGAGGAGAAGATCTCGCAGGGGGTGGCACGCAAAACCCTAGGTTTTGGCCACCTCCGCGCGGTTGTTCATATTTAAACTCACTCTTACCAGTCGACTGCCCCTTGGACAGTCGACTGTGAAACTGATTAGTAAGATCAGTCGACTGCCCCAAGGGCAGACGACTGGTAATTTTGAAATCCTATTTTCCGATTTGCATTAGACCAGTCGACTGATACACTGATTTCAAGTTTCCAGCCCTAATTTCAGAAATGCATAACTAATTCCACAAATCTCAAAAAAATCTGAAATTTCGTGGAGAGATTTGTGGAGCCTATGTTTACTTGGGAAAAATATATTTTCAAATAAACCTACTCCGGATCCCAAGATTGGCATGAACTTCAAAACTACCTAAATTATGTAATTTAAACTTAGCCAAAAGTTCTGGTTTTGACCTCTCCTTGATGTATCTTCCCATGCTTAATCACAATACATTTCTACCACTGATTTATATGATGTTTACACATTAAACACCCATTTCTACCCAATATGATCCCATTTTCATTTTTTCCCCTATAAATCTCCTTTTAGTGTGCCAATTCCCTAGGATTAAGACTCACCTTAGTCTTTTAAATCCTTTGGCACACTCCATAGTTCATTTAATCTCCTAGGAGAAATCATCCTGAGATCCATTGACCATAGATCTCATTTTGACCTCTAGAGCTCTCCCTTAAGCTCCTAGCCTTAGTTACCTCCCTAGACAACTCATTCACAATTGCAAGACCACACCAGTGTTCCTCCGGTGCTTTTTGACCTTCAACTATCACTATTTTGACTTTATATATCTTTTTCTTTGTCAACTCCTTCTTTTCCCTTTGAAATGACTTTTCCTTGCCATTTTTTACCTTTCCTTTACCATAATCATAAGGCATCCTTGAATACGACGTTTTGCTATCATTTGACCTCCTAGGTTGATATCCTAGACCCGACCTATCATTTCTAATGTGTTGATCCTTCGGTATCACACTCAATCCCTTGGACCCTCTAATGAGTCTATCTAGGTTCTTTTCTAATTTATCAAGCTTTGCCCTCAAAACTTGATTTTTCTTTTCTAAATTCCTAACCTTAGTATTACTATGTCCATTTTGATCATTCCTAGATCTACTAGTTTTTCTAGGTATGTGTCTTCTTTTCTTAGGGTTAATGCCTTGATCCTTAGGTCTAAAAGTCCTAGGTGTATCATGAGACATGGAATCTTTAGCATTTTGACACGCAATAATATTTCTACTTTTATCATGATACTTGAAACCAAAAGTACGCATAGGCCAGTAATCATTATTATTTCAAGCATTCATAAAAGCATTTGAAGCATAAGTAAAGGTAGGGATTACCTCCCTTACCCTTGTAGCTCCCCCTTGACATGAGCTCCTTTTCTTCTCAACTTTTTCCCATCTTCTTAAATGCTCCGTCTTCTTGAGCTCTCCTTTGTTGGGACCGGGTGCATGTTGATAAGGATACGGGTTCGTAAATTTTAAAATATTTACGTGCAGCGGAAGAATTAGCATAAATAATTTCTCAAATTATTTTTAACCACGTATCTAGCATGCGACCTTATGATGTGTGGACATAATCATAAATTAAAATTTTGAGGAAAAGTAAACTAATTTACTTCGTACCTCTCGTAACTCGAAGTAAGGGACGAGATCCAACCGTAGCGTCCCTTGGAAGCTCCGCCTCTATTCGCGTCCACGCCGAGTTCTCTTCAGGATGACTTCGCAAAGTCACGAGTTTTGTGCCGACGAGAACTACTAGATTCTCTAAAGGCACAACTAGAAGATCAAGAGAGAAGAAAGGAAACTAACCACCAAGTAACGGAATCAAAATTCCGGGAAAAGTAGGAAGGAGTCGCGATCCGCTTCTTCTTCTTCTTCTTTGGCTCCTCCTTGGTGGATGTTGCTCACGCCAACCCTAGGTTGTGTGATGATGGTGCGCCGGCCCTAGGAGAGGTGGACGCCGGCCCTAGGAGGAGTTAGGGGTGCCGGCCCTAGGAGGAGGAGAGGGGGAGAGAATAAGAGAGAGAGGGAGAGAACTACTAGATCTCCTGATTACTCAATTGAGGAATTCAAGCCTAGCCTTGGTTCCTTTATATAGTAGTCTCTCCCTTGCCAAGTCTCCCTTTTAACGAAATATTTCATAAGAAATTTATCCTATAAATTTTCTTATGAATTAATCCATTTAAGCCAAGTTTTATTATAACTAACTTTATAATAAAACAAATACATCTCTCCTTTTATTATGGAATAAATTTTACAAGAAATTTATTAATTTTCTTTATTATGGAAAAATCAATTCATAATTGATTTTATAAAATTAAAATAAACCATTCTATGGATCATTTTAATTTCCATAAAAAGAATAAATTTCTATAAATTTCTTTATATAAATTTCTTTATACAAATTTATTTATCCATAATTTATAAAACAAATCGCGCTAGATTTATTTTATTAATTAAACCAAATAAATTGGTTTCTCCCCATTGTTGTGGCCGGCCAAACCAAAGAGGGTTGGCACCCTCTTTGGCCGGCAAACTGAGCCGATCCCATCGCGAATTAAACTCATTTAATTCGCCCAATAAGCCTTCAAAAGACTTAGCCATTTTAAGCTTCCGTTGCGCCTCTGATTAACTCAGATTCGACTTATTTCTCTTGATCGGAAAATCCAATTTTCAACTCGTTTTAAATCCCTCGGATTACTCGTAGTGCGTGTGACTAAATAGGCTTTCGATTTATGTTGGCCGTCTATAATCAACCAATTATAGAACGATCATGAGTGGCACCTAGTAGTACATCATGATCCCCAATTAATCGAAAGATCAACGGTTGACCTCAGAAGTAATTCTGAAACCCTTCAGCAGCTCTAATAAATCGTGCCTCAATCCCTTCACCATCTTATACGCACTTGGTTCAGGACATGGTCTGTGTGTGTCAGTCCCCACTAGGCTGACTACGTCACACCTAGCCCAAGTAGTGTCTTTCTCGTCCTTTGGATTTCTAATTACTCTTATGTATTTAAGAGACTCATCCTCTAAACATGACATGCTCTGGCCAGAGGCTTTGAGTAACAATCCGACGATAGGCCTGGGTATACATCTCCTCGCAAGGAGTGGTGAATCCTTTGTAGGCTGTTCAAACATCTTCGGGCACTTCGGCTTATACCCAACCATCCTGGGTCCACACCTCCTTGGAGATGCTTGCTTAAGATGTTAAAGTATAAGTCTCCATGACCAAGATGACTTGAACACCTCAAGTCAAAGGAACATCGCACTTAAGCTGCAGTAAGAACTTCATTGACATATCTATATAGATAACCATATGAAGTTTTACAGATAGTCACTCCAATGAACTAGTTCCCTTAACTAGCATCCATATTTATCTCCGGACATCCCAATGTCACCAGCCAGTGAGAATCAGCTGATTAGAGAATAACCCATGCTAGTCTCAACAGAATTGATAGTGTCCGTTTTTATCAATTCATCGACTAGGGATATTTTCAATACTTCACAATTGCACATGTAGAGATAATCAATAGTTGTGATCCCATCACAAATTCTCTTATGCTGTGAATTGTATTGCGAAAATTCAGTAGATGAGTTTAAGATCCCAATCAAATACACAAATATGTATACTCAAATAGTGAATTTTCATTTATTAAAATAAATGTTTACAATCATAAGGCGATTGCCTTAGGACACTTCTCTCATATCACTAACAAACTCCCACTTAGCCTAATGTCAATCGCTACGGTATCCAATACCACAGGCTCTAACATGACCCTCAAACTTGTTCTGAGGCAAGGCCTTAGGTAAAGGATCCGCTAAATTCCTTTCAGTGGGAATTTTCTCAATTTGTATATCATTCCTACTTATAATCTCTCTGATCAGATGATAGCGGCGAAGCACGTGTTTGGATCGTTGATGAGGCCTTGGTTCCTTTGCTTGTGCAATAGCTCCATTGTTATCGCAGTAAACCGGCACTGCTTCATCAATGGTTGGAACCACACCAAGTTCGGAGACAAACTTCTTGATCCAGACTGCTTCCTTTGCTGCTTCCGAAGCTGCGATATATTTCGCTTCTGTGGTGGAATCCGCTACGGTGTCTTGTTTGGAACTCTTCCAACTTATTGCTCCTCCATTCAAAGTAAATACGTATCCAGACTGAGATTTGGAGTCATCCTTATCTGTCTGGAAACTGGCAACTGTATACCCACGTATTACCATATCTCCTTCTCCATATATTAGAAACACATCCTTAGTTCTTCTTAAGTACTTAAGGATTGTCTTGACAGCTGCCCAGTGATCCATTCCTGGATCCGACTGGTACCTGCTCGTGACGCTCAGAGCATACGATACATCGGGGCTTGTACATAACATAGCATTCATGATAGATCCTATCGCGGATGCATAAGGAATCTTATTCATGCAAATCCTCTCGTTTTCTGTGCGCGGACACATAGACTTTGAAATGTTGATCCCATGCCTGATGGGAAGGTAACCTTTCTTGGATTCCGACATGCTAAACCTTTTCAGCACTCGGTCTATATATGTAGACTGCGAAAGACCAAGCAACCGTTTTGATCTATCTCTATAGATTCTAATCCCAAGGATATAGGTTGCTTCTCCCAGGTCTTTCATGGAGAAAGTTTTGGACAACCAAATTTTAACCGACTGTAAGACTGATATATCGTTTCCTATAAGTAATATGTCATCGACATATAATACTAGGAATACGACTGCACTCCCACTAACCTTCTTATACACACAAGGTTCGTCAGGATTTTGTGAGAAATCAAACTCTTTGATTGTCTCATCAAAACGGATGTTCCAGCTCCTGGATGCTTGCTTCAGTCCATATATGGATCGTCGAAGCTTGTATACTTTGGTTTTATCAACCGATGTGAAACCTTCAGGTTGTATCATGTATACATCCTCAAGCAGGTTTTCATTAAAGAAAGTTGTTTTCACATCCATTTGTCATATCTCATAATCATAATGAGCTGCTATGGCTAGGAGCATCCGAATGGATTTAAGCATAGCTACTGGCGAATAGTTTTCGTCATAATCAATTCCTTGTTTCTGACGATATCCTTTTGCCACTAATCTAGCCTTAAAGGTAACGACATTACCTTCCATGTCGGTTTTCTTCTTGAAAACCCACTTGCACCCTATGGGCTTAATTCCTTCAGGTGGGTTAACCAAGTCCCATACTTGGTTTTCGTACATGGAATACATTCCCGACTTCATGGCTTCAAGCCATTTGTCCCTTTCTGAATTTTTCAGAACATCTTCATAACTGATAGGTTCATCGTCGTTCAATTCACTTATGAGAAATCCGTATCTCTCTGGAATATTGCGTGTCCTATCAGACCTACGAAGAGGTGGTGTTGATTTAGGTTCAACTGATAGCTCATCATTATGAGTTAATGGTTGTGGGTCTAGACTAGGTGTCTCTGTAATGTCTATTGGAGTTTCTTGAACTTCATCAAGTTCAATGCCACTCCCACTGTTTTCTTGTAAAAGAAACTCTTTTTCCAGAAATACAGCATGCCTTGAAACAAACACCTTTTGTTCCAAGGGATGATAGAATTTGTAACCCTTTGTTTCCTTAGGGTATCCAATAAATAGACATTTATCAGACTTAGCATCCAATTTGTCTGATACAATCCGCTTCACATAAGCAGGACAACCCCATATCTTAAGGTGAGTTAAGTGAGGTTTCTTACTATTCCATGTCTCATATGGAGTAGTAGAGACTACCTTGGTCGGGACTCTGTTTAGCAAGTAAACAGCTGTCTTAAGTGCATAGCCCCAAAAGGATTTTGGAAGAGTTGCATAATTCATCATAGACCTAACCATGTCCATCAAGGTTCGATTGCGCCTCTCAGATACACCATTATGCTGTGGTGTATACGGCGGAGTCCATTGGGACAATATCTCATTGTCCCTAAGATAATCTTGAAACTCTTGACTTAAGTATTCACCACCCCGATCGGATCGAAGTATCTTAATACTTTTGCCAAGCTGTTTCTCTACTTCATTTCTGAACTCTTTGAATTTCTCAAAAGCTTCAGATTTGTGTTTCATCAAGAACACATACCCGAATCGTGAGTGATCATCGATAAAGGTGATGAAGTAGCTATAGCCTCCTTGTGCAAGAGTTGACATTGGTCCACATACATCAGCATGTATTAGACCAAGCAATTCTCCTACTGGATTACCTTTTTCGGAAAAGGGTAATTTGGTCATCTTGCCTTTTAAGCATGATTCGCATGTATCAAATGAATCAGGTTCAAATGATTCTAAAATTCCACATAGGTGTAATTTGGTCATGCGTTTCTTACTTACATGGCCAAGACGACAATGCCACGTGTAAGAGTCTATTCGATTATCTATTCTAGCACGTTTGTTGCTAACTTCGATATTGAAAACGTCACCGGATAAATCTAACGTGTAGATACCATTGCACAAAGTTCCATTCCCATAAAGAACGCCATTTAAAGTTATGTAACAACAATTGTTACTGAAAGTTAAATGATAACCCTTTTCATTCAAACATGAAATAGAAACAATATTCTTTATTAACGAAGGAACGAAATAACAATTATCCAATTCTAAGATACGTCCAGTAGGGAGCTTTAGCAAATATGTTCCGATGGCAACAGCAGCAATCTTTGCTCCATTTCCAACTCGCAAATTCGCTTCTCCTTTGACGAGTCTTCTTCTATTCCTTAGCCCCTGTATGTCATTACATATATGTGAGCTACACCCAGTATCAAGTACCCAGGCATTTGAGGAAATAGAGTGACATTCAATAACGAAGATACCTGAAGAGGATGGGGCATCGGATGCCTTCTTCTTCAAGGACTCAAGATAAACCTTGCAATTTCTTCGCCAGTGACCCTCCTTGCCACAGTGATGGCAAGTCTCTTTTGGTGTCTTTTCAGTCTTTTTGGCCTTTTTCTTCTTTCCTTTATTCTGTTCTTTGGCCTTCCTCTTAGAACCTTTCTTCGAGGAACTAACTAACAGTACCGTCTTTTGATCCAGCTTTACAGAAGGCTCCTCAGTCTTCAGCAGGTTGAGCAACTCAGGAACGGTAGTCTCTAGCTTGTTCATCTGATAGTTCATCACAAATTGTGAATAACTTTTGGGCAAACAATTCAGAATTAAGTCAATACATAGTTCATGATCCATTGCAAAACCGAATGTGCTCAGTCGCTCAATGTACCCCCAACATCTTTAACATAAACTGTGAGGCAGAAGTGCCTTCCTGCATCCTAGAGGTGAAGAGGAGTCTGGAGACTTCGAACCTTTCGGATCTCGCCTGCTCTTCAAACAACTCATGAAGATGGAAGATGATGGTATAAGCATCCATATGCTCATGCTGCTTTTGCAGCTCAGGTATCATAGAGGCTAGCATGATGCAACTTGCAAGTTCAGAATCGGTCACATGTTTCTGATAGGTCACTAACTGGTCTGGAGTTGCATTTTCTGGAGGACGGCTAGGAAGTTGATCTTCAAGGACATAAGCAAGCTTCTCTGCCTTGAGGACTATCCTCAGGTTTCGAAGCCAGACCATGAAGTTTGGCCCAGTCAGTTTATTGGTGTCCAAAATGGAACGCAAATTCAGAGAAGACATGATCGAGTTATTAACCTAGAAATACAAATTGAGCTTATGTGAGAAGATGATAAAGAATGTATCAACATACATTAATAAAATCCTATTTATTTTTCAAATTGAATAACCCTTTTTATCAATTCGGGAGATCGTAGGAACATCTCCAAATAGGTTGATATCCAACCATAGATAAGAACCACCATGGCTGTGGCCATCAAGTTTTTTTTAGCTATGAAGGTAGGTAATTATACCGATTACATATCACATATGTAACTATCACTTTATGCTATCAACTAATTGAATGTTTGCATAAATCATTGGGTTGTTAACTCATTAACAAGTATGCAACATATACATAGCACCCCAACTGCACCTCTCTTTACATCGACCTTGGCTGTGGCACAACAAAATCGATGCTCCAAGCTTAAGGCTAACCCATTAATCAAGAAATAGTTTTAATATGGTTGGAGCTCATTCAACCGTTTAGTCAGGCTTGGATGTGTCCAACAACCAAAACTAAGGATTGGACCTCTGACTCCAACTATATTATACATAAACTAATTCCATGGTTTGAACATGTTGAGGTTCAAGCCGGGCATGGATGTGTCCATCAACCCAAACCGAGAAACAAAACTCCGATTCTAACCATATTAATGGAAGGTGTTGGCCTTAATATTTTGTAAGGGGTTTTGGGTCTCATCCTTTCTTTTCTAAGCACATTCATGACATATAATTATGTCATGACTAACGATTTCCTTAATAAAGTATATATGTGACTTAATTTATCAAGTCTCATTAATTGAATTAGGAACCGGATTTCCGAATTCTAATTTCATACTTTATTTAAGAAATTGTTTTGGGAAACAATTTCCTAAATTGTCATAATCAATTTCGGAAATAATATGTTTAAGACTTTGATTTCTCTAAATCAAATCTTATCAAATTAAGAGACAAATTCCCTTAATTCAACCACATATTATTTTCATGAAAATCTCATTTAAGAAAACTCTATAGGAAACTATTTTCCTAATTAATTTTGGAGACAACAATATGTAGAGCATCACCTCTTAAATCAAATTTCCAAGATTTGATCACATATTTTATTCATGGATTTAATTAATTACAACAAATCGTTTTCTAAGGGTGGCTCCCCGAGGCTCAGATACCCAAAGAAAAGTAATTTGTCGTAAATCCAATTTGGTCCGCTTCGAAGCGTAACCAAATTAAACATGACAATTTCATTAAAATTGGGAAATTANCAATGAGCATATGGATGCTAATACCATCATCTTCCATCTTCATGAGTTGTTTGAAGAGCAGGCGAGATCCGAAAGGTTCGAGGTCTCCAGACTCCTCTTCACCACTAAGATGCAGGAAGGCACTTCTGCCTTGCAGTTTGTGTTAAAGATGTTGGGGTACATTGAGCGACTGAGCGCACTCGGTTTTGCAATGGATCATGAACTAAGTATTGACTTAATTCTGAGTTGTTTGTCCAAGAGTTGTTCACAATTTGTGATGAACTATCGGATGAACAAACTGGAGACTTCAATTCCTGAGTTGATCAACATGCTGAAGACTGTGGAGCCTTCTGTAAAGCCAGATCAAAAAGCGGTACTGTTAGTTGGTTCCTCGAAGAAAGGTTCTAAGAGGAAGGCCAAAGAACAGAACAAAGGGAAGAAGAAAAAGGCCAAGAAAACTGAAAAGAAACCAAAAGGAACTTGCCATCACTGTGGCAAGGAAGGTCACTGGCGAAGAAACTGCAAGATTTATCTTGAGTCCGTGAAGAAGAAGGCATCCGATGCCCCATCCTCTTCAGGTATCTTCGTTATTGAATGTCACTCTATTTCCTCAGATACCTGGGTACTTGATACTGGGTGTAGCTCACATATATGTAATGACATACAGGGGCTAAGGAATAGAAGAAGGCTCGTCAAGGGAGAAGCGAATTTGCGGGTTGGAAATGGAGCAAGGATTGCTGCTATTGCCATCGGAACATATTTGCTAAAGCTCCCAACTGGACGTGTCTTAGAATTGGATAATTGTTATTTCGTTCCTTCGTTAATAAAGAACATTGTATCTATTTCATGTTTGAATGAAAAAGGTTATCATTTAACTTTCAGTAACAACTGTTGTTACATAACTTTAAATGGCGTTCTTTATGGGAATGGAACTTTGTGCAATGGCATCTACACGTTAGATTTATCCAGTGACGTTTTCAATATCGAAGTAAGCAACAAACGTGCTCGAATAGATAATCAAATAGACTCCTACACGTGGCACTGTCGTCTTGGCCATATAAGTAAGAAACGCATGACCGAATTACACCGATGTGGAATTTTGGAATCATTTGAACCCGGTTCATTTGATACATGCGAATCGTGCTTAAAAGGCAAGATGACCAAATTACCCTTTCCCGGAAAAGGTAATCCAGTGGGAGAATTGCTTGGTCTAATACATACCGATGTATGTGGACCAATGTCAACTCTTTCACAAGGAGGCTATAGCTACTTCATCACCTTCATCGATGATCACTCACGATTCGGGTATGTGTTCTTGATGAAACACAAATCTGAAGCCTTTGAGAAATTCAAAGAGTTCAGAAATGAAGTAGAGAAACAGCTTGGCAAAAGTATTAAGATACTTCGATCCGATCGAGGTGGTGAATACTTAAGTCAAGAGTTTCAAGATTATCTAAGGGACAATGGGATATTGTCCCAATGGACTCCGCCGTATACACCACAGCATAATGGTGTATCTGAGAGGCGCAACCGAACCTTGATGGACATGGTTAGGTCTATGATGAATCATGCAACTCTTCCAAAATCCTTTTGGGGCTATGCACTTAAGACAGCTGTTTACTTGCTAAACAGAGTCCCGACCAAGGTAGTCTCTACTACTCCATATGAGATTTGGAATAGTAAGAAACCTCACTTAACTCACCTTAAGATATGGGGTTGTCCTGCTTATGTGAAGCGGGTTGTATCAGACAAATTGGATGCTAAGTCTGATAAATGTCTATTTATTGGATACCCTAAGGAAACGAAGGGTTACCAATTCTATCATCCCTTGGAACAAAAGGTGTTTGTTTCAAGGCATGCTGTATTTCTAGAGAAAGAGTTTCTTTTGCAAGAAAACAGTGGGAGTGGGATTGAACTTGATGAAGTTCAAGAAACTCCAATAGACATCACAGAGACACCTAGTCTAGGCCCACAACCGATAATTCATAGTGATGAGCTATCAGTTGAACCTAAAACTACACCTCCTCTTCGTAGGTCTGATAGGACACGCAACATTCCAGAGAGATACGGATTTCTCGTAAGTGAATCGAACGACGTGTTGCTCATTGGCGATGACGAACCTATCAGTTATGAAGATGTTCTGAAAAATTCAGAAAGGGACAAATGGCTTGAGGCCATGAAGTCGGAAATGGATTCCATGTATGAAAATCAAGTATGGGACTTGGTTAACCCACCTGAAGGGATTAAACCCATAGGGTGCAAGTGGGTTTTCAAGAAGAAAACCGACATGGAAGGTAATGTTGTTACCTTTAAGGCTAGATTAGTGGCAAAAGGATATCGTCAAAAACAAGGAGTTGATTATGACGAAACCTATTCGCCAGTAGCTATGCTTAAATCCATTCGGATGCTCCTAGCCATAGCAGCTCATTATGATTATGAGATATGGCAAATGGATGTGAAAACAGCTTTCCTTAATGGAAACCTACTTGAGGATGTATACATGATACAACCTGAAGGTTTCACATCGGTTGATAAAACCAAGGTATGCAAGCTTCGACGATCCATATATGGACTAAAGCAAGCATCTAGGAGCTGGAACATCCGTTTTGATGAGACAATCAAAGAGTTTGATTTCTCACAAAATCCTGACGAACCTTGTGTGTACAAGAAGGTTAGTGGGAGTGCAGTCGTATTCCTAGTATTATATGTCGATGACATCTTACTTATAGGAAACGATATATCAGTTTTACAGACAGTTAAGATTTGGTTGTCCAAAACTTTCTCCATGAAAGACCTGGGAGAAGCAACCTATATCCTTGGGATTAGAATCTATAGAGATAGATCAAAACGGTTGCTTGGTCTTTCGCAGTCTACATATATAGACCGAGTGCTAAAAAGGTTTAGCATGTCGGAATCCAAGAAAGGTTACCTTCCCATCAGGCATGGGATCAACCTTTCGAAGTCTATGTGTCCGCGCACAGAAGACGAGAGGATTAGCATGAATAAGATTCCCTATGCATCCGCAATAGGATCTATCATGTATGCTATGTTATGTACTAGGCCCGATGTATCGTATGCTCTGAGCGTCACGAGCAGATACCAATCTGATCCAGGAATGGATCATTGGGCGGCTGTTAAGACAATCCTTAAGTACTTAAGAAGAACTAAGGATGTATTTCTAATATATGGAGAAGGAGATTTGATAATACGTGGGTATACAGATGCCAGTTTCCAGACAGATAAGGATGACTCCAAATCGCAGTCTGGATACGTATTTACTTTGAATGGAGGCGCAGTAAGTTGGAAGAGTTCCAAACAAGACACTGTAGCGGATTCTACCACGGAAGCGGAATATATCGCAGCTTCGGAAGCAGCAAAGGAAGCAGTCTGGATCAAGAAGTTTGTCTCCGAACTTGGCGTGGTTCCAACCATTGATGAAGCAGTGCCGGTATACTGCGACAACAATGGAGCTATTGCACAAGCAAAGGAACCAAGGTCTCATCAGCGATCCAAACACGTGCTTCGACGCTATCATCTGATCAGAGAGATTATAAGTAGGAATGACATACAAATTGAGAGAGTTCCCACTGAAAGGAATATAGCGGATCCTTTAACTAAGGCCTTGCCTCAAAACAAGTTTGAGGGTCATGTTAGAGCCTATGGTATTGGATACCGTAGCGATTGGCATTAGGCCAAGTGGGAGTTTGTTAGTGATATGAGAGAAGTGTCCTAAGGCAATCGCCTTATGATGTAAACATTTATTTTAATAAATGATAATTCACTATTTGAGTATACATGTTTTGTGTATTTGATTGGGATCTTAAACTCATCTACTGAATGTCCGCAATACAACTCACAGCATAAGAGAATTTGTGATGGGATCGCAACTAGTGATTATCTCTAATGTGCAATTGTGAAGTATTGAAATTATCCCTAGTCGATGAATTGATAAAAATGGACACTATCAATTCTGTTGAGACTAGCATGGGTTATTCTCTAATCAGCTGATTCTCACTAGCTGGTGACATTGGGATGTCCGGAGATAAACATGGATGCTAGTTAGGGAACTAGTTCATTGGAGTGACTGGCTGTAAGACTTCATATGGGAATCTACATCTAGATATGTCAATGAAGATCTTACTGCGGCTTAAGTGCGATGTTCCTTTGACTTGCGGTGTTCAAGTCATCTTGGTCATGGAGACTTATACTTTAACATCTTAAGCAAGCATCTCCAAGGAGGTGTGGACCCGGGATGGTTGGGTATAAGCCGAAGTGCCCGAAGATGTTTGAACAGCCTACAAAGGATTCACCACTCCTTGCGAGGAGATGTATACCCAGGCCTATCGTCGGATTGTTACTCAAAGCCTCTGGCCAGAGCATATCATGTTAAGAGTGCGAGTCTCTTAAATACATGAGAGTAATTAGAAATCCAAAGGACGAGGAAGACACTACTTGGGCTAGGTGTGACGTAGTCAGCCTAGTGGGGACTGACACCATAGACCGTGTCCTGAACCAAGTGGGTATAAGGTGGTGAAGGGAATGAGGCACGATTCATTAGAGCTGCTGAAGGGTTTCAGAATAATTTCTTCTGGGGTCAAACCGTTGATCTTTCGATTAATTGGGGATCATGATGTACTACTAGGTGCCACTCACGATCGTTCTATAATTAATGGGTTAATTATAGACGGCCAACATAAATCGAAAGCCTATTTAGTCACACGCAATACGAGTAATCCGAGGGATTTAAAACGAGTTGAAAATTGGATTTTCCGATCAAGAGAAACAAGTCGAATCTGAGTTAGTCAGAGGCGCAATGGAAGCTAAAAATGGCTAAGTCTTTTGAAGGCTTTTTGGGCGAATTAAATGAGTTTAATTCGCGACCGGTTCGGGTCGATTTGGGCCGGCCAAAGAGGGTATTATCCCTCTTTGGGTGGCCGGCCAAGAGAGAGAATAAAACCAATTTATTTTGGTTTAATTAATAAAATAAATCTAGTATGATTTGTTTTATAAATTATGGATAAATAAATTTGTATAAAGAAATTTATATAAATAAAATTTATAGAAATTTATTCTTTTATGGAAGATTAAAATAATCCATGAATTGGTTTATTTTAATTTTATAAAATCAATTATGAATTGATTTTTCCATAATAAGAAAGTTTATAAATTTCTTATAAAATTTATTCCATAATTTAAAGAGAAGAAGAATTAGTTTTATTATAAATTAGTTTATAATAAAACTTGGTTTAAACGGAATAATTAGTTAAGAAAATTTATAGGATAAATTTCTTATAACTAATTCCGTTTAGAGGGAGACTTAGCAAAGAGTTGCTACTATATAAAGGACCCAAAGGCTAGCCCTTTATTTACAACATCAATCAATTAATCAAGAGATTAATTAGATCTCTCCCTCTCTCTCTTAATCTCTCCTCTCCTCTTCTTCTTCTTCCCTTAGGGCCGGCGCACCCTAGCTCCTCTAGGGCCGGCGCCCAACCAAATCCAAGAAGGTGAAGTTGCCGTGAGCATTGAAGAAGAAGAAGGAGAACCCGAACGCGAAGTAGAAGAAGCGGATAGCGACTCCTCTCTTCCGGAATACGATTCCGTTACTTCATTGGTTAGTTTTCCTAATTTTTCTCTTGTCCTTCTAGTTGTGCCTTCCGAGAATCTAGTAGTTCTCGTCGGCACAAAACTCGTGACTTTGCGAAGTCATCCCGAAGAGAACTCGGCGTGGACGCGAATAGAGGCGAAGCTTCCAAGGGACGCTACGGTTGGATCTCGTCCCTTTCTTCAAGTTACGCGAGGTATAAAAGTAAATTAGTTTACTTTTCCGCAAACTTTTATTTCATGATTATGTCGATACACTATAAGGTTGCATGCTAGATACGAAGTTAAAATAATTTAGGAAATTATTTTATGCAAACTCTTCCGCTGCACGTAAAAATTTTAAATTTTACGAACTCGTATCCTTGTCGACATGCACCCGGTCCCAACACCTGGGACGCCCCAGGGCCCCTTGAGGTGAACACAAACAAGGAAAGCAGATCATAAAACCCTCCTGGGGTCACCCCGGGAAGTCGTGTACTGAGACCACCTCGGGGAAGTAGAGCGCCCGCGCTCACCCGGGCTAGAGATAACCTTGGGGGAGCAGAGCCCGAGCTGCCATATACATCAAGTAACTGTCCCCTTATCTGCGGATAATAATCATCAATAATCACGGGATGAGCATGACCCGTAATCCATGGTCATTAGTGCCTTCATCCTTGTAACGACCCAGATTTAATAACTGCGACAGCTGTTACAAGGGTTATCCAGTAATCGAAGATAGGGGGAACGTGGCGAAGATCATGAAGACACGTACGTTTGTCTCCTCAGGTATATAAGATACCCCAACCCCTCTGGTAAGGGGGTTACGCATTCTCTACGACTCATACACTTTTTTCTGTCTTACACCTTTCTCCAACGAGGCACTAACTTAAGCGTCGGAGTGGGCTCCGTCGGACAACTTTCGGCGTGTTCCCCTAACACTCGTGTTGATCTCGCAGGGCGCGGAGTTCCTTCCTTCAACATCAACCTCCACGTGGGCTGAACCCCGGTGATTGGCTGTCGACGTCGACTCCTTCCGGAACAAAGGTATTATCATAGTAATAGTCATTAGCTTAAATAACAATCCCAAGGTACAAAGAAATACACCAGGTAGTGAAGCCAGGAATACAAAGGCACATGAAGGATTACATAAATTATGAGATGGTAGGCTAGGACAAAAGCATGCTTCATCGATTGCAATTTATATCATTAACACCATTTAAATGACACAAGGGATTGACACCGACACAATTAACTAGGATGAATTAAATTATTCATTCCATCATTTTCTAAAATAGAGAAGATGAATGATTAACGAGGTTTTTCAACCTCGGGCGATCGATTCCCAGGGTCCGCGCCCCATTTGGAGGAAATATTCATGCAAATACACCATAGCTGGGGATTGAACCGCAGATACCTGGGATAACGACTAGTCGCCCTACCACTGCGTCATAGCCCTGGAGGCGAAGATGAACCCCAGCGTCCCAAGGTTCGCGCCCCATTTGGAGGAAAAATTCATGCAAATACGCCGTAGCTAGGCATTGAACCGCAGATGCCTAGGATAACGACTAGTCGCCCTACCGCTGCACTATAACCCTGGAGGTGAAGATGAACTGGAAATTATCAACAACTTAGTGAGTTTGTACAAATGAACCAATTCACAGTTCCCTTGGTTAAGCAAGTTTACAAGGTTCTTAGAAATCTATGAAATGAAAGGCATAGAGGTGCAGTCAAGATTTTGTTAGGTTTTGAGCGCAGTGAAATATTTAAAACAAAGTAAATTTTGCCATTAAATCATGGATTTCTTCGTGATATATAATTCTAAACAAAATAATATGAAATGCAACATGAAATGAAAATATACCTCGTAATCCTTTACTTATTTGTGAACGATTTGATGAACAAATGAGAGTCTCACATGTGACTCCTCTAGCAGTATCCACATGCACTAGATTACGAACTAGATGATCCGTTATGTGCTAGCCACTTAGATCGACAAAAACTTTCGGAAGCATTATGGATCTGAAGATGTGACCCCGATCAAAGATGGAGTAGGTTACCAAAGACTTCCTGGGAGAAGTGGAGAGAGTTGTCGCAAGAAAGACAAATGAGAAGTTGTGCCCTTAAATCTTCTTCCAAGGGTGACTATTTATAGCCTCCAAGAAAGATGACGAGGTATGACTCTTCATATTCTCCATTAATTATCATAGCTGTGGCTCTTTAAATTTTTTCATTAATAATCATAATTATAACTCTTCATCTTCTCCATTAATAATCATTAATAGAGACTCTTCATCTTCTCCATTAATGATCATAATTGTGACTCTTCAAATTCTCTAAAGAGAATAAGAGATGAGCTCCACTCTCTCTTCTCTAGATCAACTAAATCTATATTTGATCTTGATCCATTCTGCCTTCCGATATTTCTGAAATAATTAATAATTTAATTAATTCTTATTCATAAATAATAAATTGATTGATTTTAGTATCCACTAAAATAATCAATTACAAATACTGTTCATGTCTGTGTGCTATGCGTGCGATCCTCTAGGTTCTATACACGAAGGCAGTGTAAATTCATACACAAACTAAGATAACCGTCTACCAATAGTTTTTAGTCACCCAACGTGATAGAATATTAGTCATAAACTAAAACCACTGTGAACCGATTATTGTGTAATTCAATCTCTTCATCTCTATCCTACATCCCAATTAATTACATCATCACTAATTTAATTGTTTTACTTTATTTCCAAGATATAATAGACTCATCTTGAATGATAATCATTCCTCCCATGGACATGAATTTCGAGTCACTAATATCTCTATCAAGTGGTCAGGATGTTAACTCCTTAATCAAAGAGAGTGATGAATCATCTATTGACTCAATACTATTCTCTCTACGTTTTGTCATACACCCAACTACCGTATTAATCACAATCTGAACAAAGATTACTTTTAACGGTATCAAAGTACATAACTCCACGCATAGAATAAATAAAGGTCTTAAATCAAAAAATCAGTTACACTCATTCATTAAGACGAACGACCAATGATGTTAATATGTGGTGTTCTTTTAAGCGGGTCATGTCTAGTGTACCTCTAAACTCAAGGCACCCCAAGTACAACTTGGATATCCATCTCTCGATCTATCTTGATCTAGTCATACTCAGCGTTGATCTAGATATCTATGCCCCTCTAGATATCTATCCGATCAAGGACTATTTTCAAATTAATTAATCTATGGAACTTTATCATTAATCATATACGTACAGAAAAGTAAATGATTAATGACAAATACTTGGCTTTATTAAAATAATTATTCATATATACATAAAAGTGTCTTGGCACATAAGTGCACACACTAACAGATTCAACATATTTTCATACCATATGCTTGTAAAAAGCATGAATTTTTATTGCATATGTAATATTAATTATGGAACTATTACATAATAAATAATAAATGATGTAGGATTTAAAATTAAATAAATTACCATACTAACGTAAAATATCATCAACCCAAGTCCCATCACAATCTCCACAAATATATGGTGGTTCATTGTCATCTACTCCATCAACATTTATTGTTGGAAGCCCTCGAGAAAAACGCTATTGGTTGGTTGTAGTTTCTTCCAAATCATAACCAGTGATATTTTCAAAGTAATTTCTACACAGAGTTGATGGATCGTTTAGGCGTGCTAGAGGGGGTGAATAGCACTTTGTCGTTCGTTTCTCTACAAAGTTGTTAGCGCAGCGGAAATAATATGCAAATGAAAAGATTAACAATGCTAACAACCAACCGTTTACATGGTATCCACCCAGATGGGTGACTAATCCAAGGATTCACGCTGTACACCAGTTCCACTATGAAAAATTCTCCTTCAAGTGGAGAAACCTTTACACTGGTGATCTTACTCTTTACAGAATGCAGTAATATGTGAGAGGAAGTGGAAGACACTCTTCAGACGAGCAGCACTTTGACTCTGTACGGAACCGTACCGCTCCCGTGCAAAAAGGTCCTCCTTTTATAGGTGAACAGGACAAACTCGCAGTCTGTCCAGCCCCGCACCAGTCAACTACCCCATAGGTAGTCGACTGGTCTAGCATTAATTACTAGCCAACGGTTAGTTTTCGGGGTATACCAGTCGACTGCCCCAGGGGTGGTCCGAGGCCGAAAACTCTCTATGAGTTTTGGCAGTCGACTGCCCCAGGGGCAGTCGACTGCCCTGCCTCACAGCTTAGTCCCAGCCACTCCGAACCTTCTCCTTCACGTATGCCTTCAGGTCTGCTCCCTTGGCTCGCCTTTTGAAGTCCTCTTCCTCTGGCTATCGTCCCTCGGATGCGCACGCAAGCCTTCCCTTGGCTTGCCTCCATGCCACCCTTCACGTGTGCCTTTGAAGTCCACTTCCTGGCTTGCCCTTGGAGCTCTCCTCCCTCGGCTCTCGTCCCTCGGATATGTCCACCATGTGTGATTCTCCAAGTCCTGCAAACTCAATCACACACATCAAACACAACATAACACTCTAACCTTAAACATATTCACCCACACACATCAAAACCATGATATTCCAATCATTTAAGAGTCGATTGCCTCAACAATCTCCCCCTTTTTGATGCGTGGTAATATGTTTAAGTTTAGAGATAAATAACAGCCAACAATAGCAATAGCAAAAGATAGCAATTGAAAAAGCATAAGACATATCAACCCTAAGAGGTAACCTCCCCCTTAATCAATGTCTTCTCCCATTTTCAATTCTAATTATAGTCCAAGTTAAGTTTCCACTTAACACCAAACATCATTAAAAAATATAAGACATATTCAAACCTAAGAGGTAACCTCCCCTTTAATCCATGTCTTCTCCTCATTTTTTTTAATCATCCAAAATCTAGGTTAGACAAAATACCTTAAACCATCCATTTCAAGGTTAAAATTCTAACTTAAACCACCCATTCACCCCCTTTGACACCATCAAAATGATTGCCTCAAGCAACCAAACCCTATGGCATCAAATGAGAGAAAAGTTGATTTCTAAAAATTCTCACAGTTGCTGAAAAACAAACGTACCAGTCGACTGCCCATGGGGCAGTCAACTCATACGCTATCAGTCTGAATTTTCAGCTTTTCTGCCGAATTTCAGAAATTTCCAAAAAAATTCTAAAAATTTGCATACATGTTTGAAATGATATACTTTATCAAGGAAAAAATATTAGTCCATATAAAATGTCAAACATGCATGACTTTTGATAAAAATCCAAAATCATTGAAAACCACTAAGTTTTGTACCAAACTTACAATCTAATTTTGCAATTATATAACATTCAAAAGCATGGCAAATTATATAAAGCATAAAATGGTTTTCAAGGGTTTAAAATATCCAACTATGATCTTTGGGCAAAGTGTCCATTGATTAAACACTTGTCTTCCCCATAGTTGGTCTAATTTTCATATTTTGATACTTTTAATGGTTTAACAATGTGCCACAAGCACAAGTGAGCCAAAAGTATCACCCTAATGGATCAAACACCATTTTTCACATCTAATATCTCAAAGTTCATCCTACACTTCCACAAAACACATTCCAAGGCCTCTTCTTAAGGATGTAAACTCCGATTCGGGAAGAGACTTGGTAAAGATGTCGGCTAGGTTTGACTTTGATTCAACATGGTGTAATTCTGTCTCCCCTTGCCACATGGTCTCTAATGAAGTGATGTTTCACTTCAATGTGTTTTGTCCTAGAGTGGTGAACTGGATATTTGGTCAAGTTGATTGTACTTACATTATCACACAAAATTTTGATCTTGGTGTAATGTAACTCATAATCCTCTAAGGTGTGCATGATCCAAAGGAGTTGGGAAACACACCCACCCATTGCCACATATTCCGCCTCCATTATTGAAAGGGCAATGCATGGTTGTTTCCTACTACTCCAACTAACTAAGGAAGATCCAAGAAATTGACACCCTCCACTAGTATTCTTCCTATCTAGCTTACAACCCGCATAGTCCGAGTCGGTGTATCCAATTAGATCAACACTAGGGGTTCTAGGATACCAAAGTCTGACATTGAGGGTACCTTTGACATACCTTAATATCCTCTTAACTACAATCAAATGGGACTCTTTTGCACAAGATTGGTACCTTGCACACATACTTACCGCAAAGAGTATATCGGGTCTACTAGCGGTTACGTAAAGTAAGCTACCAATCATGCTCCTATATTGTTTAGAGTCTACCATTCTCCCTTCAAGGTCACTATCTATTTTCACATTGGTTCCTATAGGTGTAGATGCTACCTTAGCATTTTCTAAGTCAATTTCTTTAACATCTCCCTAGCATATTTGGTTTGAAATACATGTATACCTTCATTAGTTTGCTTAACTTGAAGGCCTAAAAAGAATGTTAGCTCTCCTACAAGACTCATTTCAAATTCATCTTCCATACACTTGATAAATTCTTGTAAGAAGTCATTATTTGTTGACCCAAAAATGATATCATCTACATAGACTTGGGCAACAAATATGTCCTTATCCTTAGATTTTAGGAACAAAGTAGGGTCAATTGTTCCTCTCCTAAACCCCTTAGACACTAGAAATGAAGAAAGTCTTTCATACCAAGCCCGGGGAGCTTGTTTCAATCCATATAAGGCTTTTCTTAATTTATAAATGTGTCTTGGATAATTAGGGTCATCAAACCCTAGGGGTTGTTCTACATAAACCTCTTCCTTAATTATCCCATTAAGGAATGTCGACTTCACATCCATTTGGTGGAGTGTGAAACTCATGTGAGCGGCATAGGCTAGTAGAATTCTAATAGATTCCAATCTAGCTACGGGGGCATAAGTCTCATCATAGTCTAATCCCTCAACTTGGTTAAACCCCCTAGCTACCAATCTAGCTTTGTTCCTAGTGATTTTACCTTGGTCATCTAGCTTGTTCCTAAAGACCCATCTTGTGGTTACAATGGTGCAATCATTGGGCCTAGGAGCCAACTCCCAAATTTCACTCCTTTCAAATTGATTTAGCTCTTCTTGCATGGCTAAGACCCAATCCACATCTCCTAATGCTTCATCAATAGACTTAAGTTCTAATTGAGAGATTAGAGCTATTTGACTAGTTTGATCCCTAAAGTAGGACCTAATCCTTACTCCTTGAGTTACATCACCCACTATTTGGTCAATAGGGTGATCTTGATGATGTCTCAAGGGTCTAGAGGTTGTGGGTTCATTTCCTACTTCTTCCTCATCCTCTAGGATACTTCTTACTCCCCCTAGATCATTGCTCTCTAAATTTAAGTCTTGGATTCCTTGGGCAAGGGGTTGGACCTCTTCTATATCCTTATCAATTGAGGCTTTTCTAGGGTAGGTATTTGTTGTTTCATCAAACTTGACATTTGAGGACTCCTCAATCACTTTTATCCTCTTGTTGTAAACTCTATAACCCCTACTAGTTAATGAGTACCCTACTAGAATTCCTTCATCGGCTTTTGACTCAAACTTCCTTAGGTCATCTTTGGTATTTAAAATGAAGACTTTACATCCAAAGACCCTAAAGTAATGGACTTGTGGTACTCTTCCATTCCATAATTCAAAAGGCGTTTTTCCTAGGAATCTATGTACCAACACTCGGTTTTGGATATAGCAAGCGGTGTTAACCGCTTCAGCCCAAAAGTAGCTAGGAAGAGAATATGCATTAAGCATAGTCCTAGCAGCTTCTTGTAGGGCTCGGTTTCTCCTCTCAACTACCCCATTTTGTTGAGGAGTCCTTGGGCATGAAAATTCATGCTTGTATCCATTTTCAACACAAAATAGTGTGAAACTTGCATTTTGGAACTCCCCACCGTGGCCACTCCTAATTCGGTTAATTTTAAGATGTTTTTCGTTTTCTACTCTTTTGCTAAATCCTACAAAGAGTTCTAGAGTATCGTCCTTATGCTTCATGAAGAAGACCCAAGTGAATCTAGAAAAATCATCTACTATAACTAAACAATACTTACTCTCTACTAGTGACGGAGTACTATGGCAATCAAAAAGGTCAATATGCAAAAACTCTAAAGGTAAAGTAGTGCTAGTTAGGGTTTTACCTTTGTGTGATGATTTTGATTGCTTACCCTCTTAGCATGCATCACACAATTTGTTCTTCTCATACTTGATCATTGGTAGCCCCTTCACCAACTCTTCCTTAGCCACTCTTGCAATGCTTCTCATGTTGACAAGTCCAAGCCTACGGTGCCACAACCACCCTTCTTCTTCTTTAGACATGAAACACTTAGCAACATTGTTAGTAGCATAAGCAAGTTCAAGATAGTATAAATTTGCCTCTCTAAACCCTTCTAATACAACATTATTTGATTCATTATGTTTAATTATGTACTTCTTAGCATGAAATTCGACTCTAAAACCCGCATCACATAATTGACTCACGCTAAGTAAATTGAACTTCATATCTTTAATTAGGAGTACCTTATGTATAGAAATCGTGGGAGATACCTCAATGGTGCCCCTACCAATAATCCTCAATTTTCCACTATTTCTAAAGGAGACCGTTCCTTCTCTTAAGTAGCTAATAGTAGTGAACTTGCTCACATCTCCGGTCATGTGTCTTGAGCATCCACTATCTACTATCCACATAGTTGAGACCTCTTTCACCTTTACCTATACAACATGAAAAACACAATCTTTTGGTACCTAAATATTTGATCCATACACATCATTTAGAAATCTTTTAGGTACCCATGCCCTCTTTGTGTTTCCCTTAACCCCTAGCCTCCTAGATGCACCAATCCTACCCGTAAGTGATACAAAGGCCACTTCCTTTGTCTTTGGCCTATATCCCAAATCGGCCTTGTTATAAATGGTCCTTTGACTGTTGATTATCATATCTACGTTGCTAGATCCTACTTGAAATTTCCTAAGGGCATTTGTGAGGTCATCTACCTTTTTTCTTAGTTCCATATTTTCATTTTCAAGATGTGAAGGATGTGAAGTAATGGAGCTAGCATGCAAATCTTCAAGTTTGGTAGATTCTACTCTAAGCAAGGCAATCTCTTCTTTTAGATCCTTAATCTTACTTCTAGCCTTAGCTAAGTCCATGTTAGTGCTAGAAATGATCTTAACTAAAGTAGAAGAGGGTAAGTGGTATACCTCACTTACCGAAGCTTCTAACTCGGATGATGAAGAGGAGGAGTCGCTCTCATCACTGCTTGAGCTTCTTTCATCATTTGATGAATCTGAGTGGTCTTGCGCCATAAGAGCAAAATGGGAAACTTACTCTTCTTCTTCCTCTGAGGATGAGGGATCATCCCAGGTTGCCTTGAGGTTGGTGGCACCCTTCTCCTTTCCCTTTGACTTCTTCTTGTCACCTTTCTTCTTCTCCTCCTTCTTTTCATCTCTTCTCTTCAATTGAGGGCACTCGTTCTTCATGTGTCCCTCTTGGTGGCAGTTGTAGCATATAATGTCCTTGGCCTTACCCTTGCCTTTGGACCCTTTCCTAGCATATGATTTGTTAGAGAAATTTCTGAAAGCCTTACGCATCTTTCTTACCATGAATGCCTCCTAGTCGCTATCCATGGAGGCGCTGGATTCCTCTGAATCTGATGAGGATGAGTAGATCACCTTCTTCTTCTCCTTCCTCTTCCTCTTCTCCTTTTCTGCAATAAAAGCAATACCCTTCTCTTTGGCCGAGACATTTGCTTGCTCGTGAAGTTCAAATTTATAGAATAAGTCATCTAATTTAACAATGGATAAATCCCTTGATACCTTATAAGCATCAACCATGGATGCCCACAAGGTGGTTCTCGGGAAGGCTTGTAGAACATACCTGACGACATCCCGGTTCTCGATCTTTTCTCCAATCACATGGAGCTCATTGATTACCTCCTTCACCCTTCCATGTAGCTGGCTGACAATCTCGTTGCTCTTCATGGAGAGGGATTGGAGTTGGGCCACGAGCAAGTCCTTCTTTGCTCTTCTGGACTCGCTTGACCCCTCGTTCAGTTCCACCAACTTGTCCCACAGTTCCTTGGCGCTCTTGAACGACCCCACCTTGTTCAGTTGCTCCTTTGAGAGCCCGCACTACAGTGTGGTGGTGGCCTTGGCATTGGACTACGCCCTCTTCATTACCTCCTTCGACCAGGACCTCATCGGTGTAGGTTCTCCTCTTTCATCGACAGGTACCTCGAAGCCATATGCAACACTAATCCAATTCTCAAAATCGTTCATAAGGTAGTATTGCATCCTACCTTTCCAGTAAGCGAAGTCATTCCCGTCGAAGAAGGGTGGTCATACGGTGGAGTATCCCTCTTGAAACGCCATTATACTTGCTCCGGTTGACGGTTAGTTCTTCCGAAACGCACCGGCTCTGATACCAACTGATGGATCGTTTAGGCATGCTAGAGGGGGGTGAATAGCACTTTGTCATTTGTTTCTCTACAAAGTTGTTTGCGCAGCGGAAATAATATGCAATGAAAAGATTAACAATACTAACAACCAACTGTTTACTTGGTATCCACCCAGATGGGTGACTAATCTAAGGATCCACGCCGTACACCAATTCCACTATGAAAAATTCTCCTTCAGGTGGAAAAACCTTTATACTGGAGATCTTCGTCTTTACAGAATGCAGTAATATGTGAGAGGGTACCGCTCCCGTGTAAAAAGGTCCTCCTTTTATAGGAGAACATGACAAACTCGTAGTCTGTCCAGCCCCGCACCAGTCGATTGCCCCATGGGCAGTCGACTGGTCTAGCATTAATTGCTAGCCAACGGCTAGTTTTTGGGGTATACCAGTCGACTGCCCCAAGGGCAGTCGACTGGTCCGAGGCCGAAAACTCTCTGTGAGTTTTGGCAGTCGACTGCCCCAGGGGCAGTCGACTGCCCTGCCTCACAGCTTAGTCCCAGCCACTCCGAACCTTCTCCTTCACGTATGCCTTCAGGTCTGCTCCCTTGGCTCGCCTCTTGAAGTCCTCTTCCTCTGGCTATCGTCCCTCGGATGCGCACGCAAGCCTTCCCTTGGCTTGCCTCCATGCCACCCTTCACTTGTACCCTTGAAGTCCATTTCCTAGCTTGCCCTTGGAGCTCTCCTCCCTCGGCTCTCGTCCCTCGGATATGTCCACCATGTGTGATTCTCCAAGTCCTGCAAACTCAATCACACACATCAAACACAACATAACACTCTAACCTTAAACATATTCACCCACACACATCAAAACCATGATATTCCAATCATTTAAGGGTTGATTGCCTCAACAAGAGTTGCAAGTGCAACAGACCATATCGATCTTCAAGGTAAAAAACGTGTTTCGCTTGACTAAGATGAATGAATCATATTTGAATTCTATCCTTCTGATGTTTTCTAATGTGAAACCATGCTCATACTTTAATATCACTATTATTATCAACCCAGTTACATTTAAACATTGGAATTCGATAGAGATGGTAGCCGAGCTCTCCTATTTTATCAATAACTCCATAAAATACCATATCTAACACAATTAGATTCATATTTTTTGCGCTAGCAACTTCCATAATCTTTGCAACTAAGCTTACTCCAAAATTTTGAACTACACACACGTCATCATACTCATTTGTGTGATATGTAACCCCATCAATTAAATACTTAGAATACTTGAATACTCGCTCTCTAAGTCCATACGCCACCCACTTTAATTATTCAGAGATTTGATGTGTGAAATGGATAATTGCATTTACAACCTATAATTCAAGAGATTTGATGTGTAAAATGGATAATTACATTTACAACCTATAATTCAAAAAATGCAAAAGTTGAATTATATATTATTCAAGTTCATGACTTCATAAATTATGAACTAGTATCTAATTTGCATACAACTTACAGTATCAAGCAACCAAGGAATAAAACTTTGATGGTGCTCATCTTGTAACTACTTTTTCAACTTTGCTTTATGATGAAATGTTGTCTTCAAATGCGCCATGTGTTTTCTATTGAAAATATGAGTTGGAGAAATTACTCAATATAAGGCTCTATCTCATCATTATTTGTCAGTACGTGACAATGTGATTGCTCCCACTCAGCATGATTGGTAGAATACACTCAATCTCATGATAAAGGTATGGTAAACTCTAATTGATGATTCCTTGTTGGAATGCCATCGATGTGCACATTAGACAGGTAGTTTGAGCAAAATTCTAGAGCCTCCTCAATAATATAACATTTGGCTATACAACCTTCGGGTCGATTGTAATTTCTTTCATAATCTTTCAATGTTTTCATGAATCTTTCAAATAGGTATATCCATCTATACCAAACTAGTCTGCACAATTTAACCTCACACACAAGGTGAATAGTTAAATGGATCATGACATCAAAAAAAGGGGAGAAACATTTTTCAAGTAAGCACAATGTTGTCACAATATCACTTTACATATCATCTTACTTAGAGACATCTGTGATTTCGTACCAATACGTTTCAACTCATTCATTGATACAAAGCTTCTAATATTGGATGAATAACTTGTAGGAACCTTTATTCCCAACATGGAACTGCAAAATTTACTTTTCTCATATTTGCTCAATGTATAACAAGTCGCTAGCAAACAAGTCCCCCCCCCTCCTTTGTTGCCAATTTCAACCTGACATTCATAACCACAAGGTCTAGTCGTGCTACTGGTCCATCTTTTATTTTCCCTAGAATGCCAAGTAATGTGTCAATCAGGCTTTCACATACATTTTTCTCGATGTGCATCATATCAAGAATATGTCAGACATGTAGATTCTCCCAATACGCAAGTTCAAATAATATTGATTTCTTCTTCCAATATGGTCGACTATCATCCTCTAGTGCTTGAAGCTTTTCGCTTATTTTTCCCAACGACAATTAATTTATCAACTTTTCTAAAAATATCATGATCAATCAATAATCTCGGCGATATGTTAAAGTTTTGCTTCTTGTCAAATGCTTTCATTTGCTTTCAATAAGGATGGTTCTCAGGAAGAAACCTTCTATAACCTATGAATGTTATTTTTCTACTATGTTTCAACCTCGTCACATATATGTTTTCACCCCAGATAGGGCATGCCCTATATCCTTTCTTGCAACATCTTGAAAGGTTTCCAAATGTCATAAAGTCATTAATTGTCCATAATAAGACTGCTTTAAGGGCGAATCTTTCTTGTTGATATGCATCATACACCTTCTTCTCGTAAGTATTTTAAGTCATCGATCAAAGGTGCTAAGTAAACATCAATATCATTCCTTGGTTGTTTAGGATCTGAAATCAATAAAGTAACCATCATAAATATTTTCTTCATACACAAAAATGGAGGAAGATTGTAAGTGATTAATACAACTAACCAATAACTATACATAGAACTCATCAATCTATGAGAATTGATTCCGTTTGCTAATATAACCAATGTCAAATTTCTTGGCTCAATAGTAAAATTTGGCCACTTATGGTCGGCTGCCTTCCAAGAGAGTGAATCTGATGGATGACACAATTAACCATCACATGCACTACTATCAGCATGTCATGTTAACACCTTAGAGGTTTATTGGTTTTGAAATAATTTTCAAAATCTTGGAATAAGTGTAAAGTATCATAGGACCTTTACAGGAACTCCTTCATTTACTTTAAAATTCTTGCATATCTTCTATCTTGAAATCCCACAAGTAGGGTAATTGATACAATCCACGTATTCCTTCCGATATAAGATACAATTATTGGGACATGCATGGATTTTTTTTTCATAATTCATACCCAATGCAACCAAGGATTTCTTCGCAACATACAATGATGAAGGCAATTCATTACCATTTGAAAGCATTTCTCAAAACAAAGAAAAAATGGCTGTGAATACTTTATCGCTCCAACTATATTTGGCTTTTAGGTTGTAAATTTAATAATGGCTGATAAATTATGTTCATCTTGTTGGGCTTGTTCTCTATCATTCATTGAGTTGGCAAATGATGATTTTTCTCCATGTCATATCCATATTGTTAGAACCAAAGGAATTTAGATATTTTCATAATGGTATAATATTGTCCACTTTAGGCCTAAACCCTCATGATTTTATTTTTAAAATTTACCCAAAAGGCATTATACCAATGGAGATATCTTTCTTATAAGCCCAAGATTTTTCCCATGTGTTTCCCATATAGGATTTTATTTGCAACCTTACAACCCCATCAATCCCATCCCCCAAATGAAGGACCACAAGACCCCCCTTAAGCGAAAAACCTATTTGTTTGACATCTGATTCTCGACTCACCAGTTATTCCTGATCCTCGGTCCACCCGGCCTATTGGGACTTTCTACCTGGTGTCTGATCCTCTTGATCCAGATACAGGAGCTTTCACTTCCTTTGTTCGAGGTCAATATTCTACTCATATGGCTCGATTAGATCATAGGTCTTATGCAAAGTCAACGGTTAGACCTTCTGCTAGTTCGGACTCTGATACCAATTGTAGGTGTTGGTGCAGGAAGCACCATATCGAACCTTGTTTTGATATTGGCAAAGGATTCAAAGTTAAGTTTGTTTGTGATCTAACAATATTCACTGAGTGTGCAGGATACAAAGCCCTAGAGAAGGACTGCTAGGCAACTGGCGAAGGAATGCCAGTATCCAAGCCCTAGCGAAGGACTGCTAGGCAACTGGCGAAGGACTGCCAGTATCCAAGCCCTAGCGAAGGACTGCTAGGCAACTGGCGAAGGACTGCTAGGCAACTGGCGAAGGACTGCCAGTATCCAAGTCCTAGCGAAGGACTGCTAGGCAACTGGCGAAGGACTGCCAGTATCCAAGCCCTAGCGAAGGAATGCTAGGCACCGGGCGAAGGACAGCTCGGCATACAAGACCTGACAAAGGACCGTCAGGCAAAAGTCCAACCAAAGGAGCGGTTGGCATCAGGTAAATTCTCCCGAGAGGAGTAGGTGAGAACGCGTTCCCCGTCGAGGGAACAGTAGGCGTCGGTTCGACCTAGGGCTCCATTTTGGAGACCAAAGTCAGAACCAAGACAGCTAAGGCTGTATAAACTAATAATTAATTGTTTTATTGTGTTTTGGACTAACCCTGGATGCAGGACCAAAGGAACGTGTGTCTGCAACTCAGAGAGCCTCAAAGGAGTGAGGCAGCAGCTGAGCAGGGCGCCCTGAGTGTCCAGGGCGCCCCCAAGGTGAACCAGAACCAAGTGAAGCAAAAAGGGCTTCGGCTGCTTACTGGGCAGGGCGCCCTCAGCAGCCAGGGCGCCCTAAGCAGCCAGGGCGCCCCGGGCCCAAGTCTGCGAAGCTTCATCTTTATCCACAGCCGAGATTTCTGCACGGAAGAAGTCAGCCAAGGCGCCCTCTGCGACCAGGGCGCCCCCAGAGTCAAAGTTATCCCTATTCGGGTGGGATAATGTTTGACCGAGCTAAATCCGGATCGGACGACACGTGGCAGGGCGCCCCCGACGTCCAGGGCGCCCCGGGGTGCTATAAATAGCACCCAACGCCCAAGCCTTCAACATGAACTTCGCTCCAACGCTTCCATACTCTTCTGTGCTCACGCCCTGCTCCGGAAACTGCCCAACTCGAGCCAACGACGTCCCGCTGCTCCGGAAAGTCAACCTACAACTGGACGTCGGTAAAAGAAGAGTTTCAATTTTTTATTTACAGTTTACGTTGCTATACTTGTAATCTCTTTTTTGTAAACTGAATTTGCGCTCATATAGAATTGCCCAAAGTAAGCGATCAACGATCGTGGGCCTTGGAGTAGGAGTCGACACAGGCTCCGAACCAAGTAAAAATCTCTGTGTCCTTTGTGTTGGTTTTTGTTTTTGTTTAATTCCGCTGCGTACGTACTCTTTAATAAAATCCGAAAGTTTTTCGATATTCACCCCCCCCCTCTATCGGGCTCCTCGATCCAACAAGTGGTATCAGAGCGGGGAAGCTCAAATTTGGTGCAACCACCAATTTGAGAGTATTTTCGGATTTTACGAAATATTTTAAATTTTTTTTTTGTTGATTGAGGTTGGTGCAACACCACTCAATCTCGTTCGCTTTTTATTTAATATAAATAATATCTATAGGTGTATTTAAAATATTCTTACGCCTTTTTTAATTTTGAATTTTCATATTTTCACCATAAGTCTGAATTGATAAAACTAACAATTTTTGAAAATTTGTCATAAATTTTTTTAATTATTATTTTAATATTTTTCTTGAAATTCGTGCTACTTTAATTTAAGCAAAATTTTTCCCAAACATTAAATTCCTACTTTTTCATCATTAACCAGAATTGACAAAATCAACATTTTCAAAAATTTATCATAAATTCTCTTTATTATTTTATTATTATTTCACCTCGAAATTTGTGCAATTTTGTTTGGTTATTTTTTCCCGCACTACTAATCCAAGACCAAGTCTTGGTACATTCTGTTAATTCTTTTCTATACGAGGTTAAACTAAATGGCCAACCAAGAGTGGAACAGTGTTCGTCCACCGCTATTCTCCGGCGAGAACTTCAATCATTGGAGAAGTCAAATGGAGTTCCATCTGAAGGCCCATATGGACATATGGATGATCGTTCAAACAGGGTTCTACTTCCCTACAGAAGAGGGACTATCATTTACGTGGGACCAACTGGATGAACCAACCCTGAGGAAGATCAAGACGGATGCAAGGGCAACTGCAATCCTACAATGTGGCCTAACTAAGGAGCAACTCGAGCTAGTAGGTCCATGCAGATGTGCTAGAGAAATATGGGAAAAATTGGTTAACCTTCATTAAGAAATCTCAAATGAAGAAGTAAATTATCTTGCCCTTTCAGTCCAAGCACAAACAACCGAGTCAGAGTCTGAACCTGAATCCAAAATCGAACCAGAATTAGACGACGAATTGACTGAGGCGGTAATCGATTTCGAATTCTTTTCAAAATTAGAATTAAATAATCAATCAGATACTATAATAGTCGAGGAAGGTGTAAATTTTAGTGCAGGGAAAACTCCTAAAGAACCACCAAAGAAGGAGCTTCAACCAGTACCCGAGTCCGATTCAGACACAAAATCAGAAGATGAGCCTAGATCCGAGGCAGCAAGAATCAAGGGGGAGATTCCAAATAAAGAACCAAAAGGTAAAAGTGTAAATTCAGATTTTAATCATGTAATTTGTTACACATGCAGGGAGAGAGGGCACTACCAAAGTGTGTGTCCTACTCGTAAGATTCGAACGACGCCACCGACGGCGACAAAGGAATCAGTTCCAAAAGCACAAAGGGACAAAAGACGCATCCAATGTTTCAAGTGCCAGGAGTTCGGGCATTACCAACGTGAATGCACAGATAAAAGAGCTACCAAGAATGCCGGACAAACAATCAACAAAGGTAAATTTACAGTATTTGAAAATCCGTTATTTACCTTGAATAATGTGACTGATTCATGTAACTTAATTAAATCAAATTTCAGAAAATTGAAACAAGAAAATGAAACCCTAAAACATAAGGTCAATAAGTTAGAAAATTTAATTCATAATCTTGCTGATTTCGAAAATCCGGAGTATTACTCAAATTGTGACCTTACTTAGACAATTGTTTGTTTTAGTCACGTGTTTCTTTTTATTTTTGTTTTCTTTGCTTAGAATTAGGATTGATTAGTTTAAGGACTGAATCAACTTAACTGAAATTTGACAACATAGTATTGGGTGGCGGTGAGATGATAGTACGTTAGGAAAACCAATTCTAATAAGATCAAGTCTACTTGGTCTCTTTAGACTGGTGAAACTAGCCGAAGCTACCGATCCAAGACCCAAACTAGTTAGACCAGAATTTATCAAAAAGTAATTTTGAAGATGAAATTTCACTAAAAGGCTTTGTCTAGGAAAGGGTTGATGATCCAATAAGGCTACGGCCAAAGAAGGCCTTGTGCCTCGCCAAGACCTAGAAGCCAATTTTTGAAATTCAAACTCAATTTACTCTTTGTTAAATTCGAATCTAACACAAATTTTCAGTTAATTTTAGATTCAAATATCTCTTTTCAAAACAAATTTAAATTGGGTTTAAAAATTAATTCAACTTTTCAAAATTAATCATAACCTTTTCAAAATAAATCTTTCTATTAAAATATGCATCTCACAAAACAGTTAAGAATATCCTGTTTTGTCACTTAGAAATGGGTGAGATGCTTAGGACCTAAAAGTTGAGTCCAACCCAACCAATTAAATCCAATTAAATCTTAATTATACCAATTAAATTCAATCAAATCTTAATTAAACCAATTAAATTCAATCAAATCTAAATTAAACCAATCATTTTAATCAAATCTTAATTAAACCAATTAAATTCAATCAAATCTTAATTAAACCAATTAAATTCAATTAAATCTTATTTAACTCAATTAAATTTAATTCAATCAAATTCAAATTTAAAATTAAAATGTAATTCAACTGAACAAACTTAACCCGCTAAATTTTCATTTTCACAAAAATCAAATTTAACTTTTTAACTAAGAGTCAAGGTTTCAAATCATTGTAATTAAAATCAAGTTTCTTTTGTTCACTAACCTGAAATTTATTGCATTTATTTCTTTCCTTTACCATTATACAAATATTTTTTTTAAAATTAGTTTATTCTTGTATGACAAAAAGTCACCTTGGGGATTACTTAGGATATTTCTTTTTGTCTACAGTCCGGGCTTAGATATTTATTTTTTAAAAAAAAAAAAGGGAAAACTTCTATTTTTTTGAAATCATTCCCCCTTCTCAGTTCTCTATATTCACTTTTTTAAATGGGAGAATGAAATTATGTTTTCAAATAAAACACTATATTTTTCGAAAATTGTGCTTTACAAAAATCATTATCATTTCAAAATGTTTTTCGAAAACAGGGTTTATACTTCAAAATTATCTTCATTTCAATTTGAATTTTCTAAAAATTATATTACCATGCTAGTATTCAAAATTATTCTTTTAATTTTTAATAAATCCTAAAGACACAGAGGAAGGTCCACTTCATGATCTACAAGGACTCCTAGGATGTGTCAAATTTAGGGGGAGTTAGAGTTAAAAGAAGAATTTCTGAAATATTTTTGGTAGTTAGTTGTTTTGAAATTGTTAGATAAATTCCTTTGATCTGAACTGAACCCTAAGAACTCTGAGGAAGAATACTTGTAGTCAACAAGCTTCCAAGGACTGCGTCAAGTTTAGGGGGAGGTCAAATTAAAAGAGTTATTAAACATTTCTAACTAATATGTTTTCATACACTATATTTTCAAAATTGTGTCGAAAACATAAGTAATTTGTCTTACAAAATATTATTTTAAAATGTTTTTGTGGCTTATAAAATTATTTTTGAAATACCTTACTTGCATATTTTTCAAAAATGTATATTTTTCAAATAATACGTATATATTCAAAAATTGCATAATATCTTTCAAAGTGACTTATATTTTTCAAAGATACAGTGTACTTGCATCTCTCAAAAAGCTCAATATCTTTTAAAGTACTTGTATTTTTCAAAATATTCAAAACAAGTAATCTTATTGATTATATATTTTTTTTGTTATGCATGGACTCAATGCAAATATACACTTGATTCTAATACTATTTTTTTTGCATAAATTCTTCACTCTTTCAAAATGTTGTTACTTAGAAACTATTCTAATTTTTGACATTATTCTCAAATATTTATATTTTCAAAACCCATAAGCTCTGATACACAAATTTGGTATCAGAACAAAATTTTCTTTAGTAAATTCGTCTAATGTGCAAAATTTTCTTTAGTAAACAAATTTTTCCTAAACTCTAAAAGTTGAAATGTTTTTTTTGGAAATTTGGCCTCAAAAATGAAAATTTTGCCTAAGTATATTTTTTTTATAAGTAAAAGTTTTTTTTCAAAATTTAGGCCTGCAAAACTTATCATAATGGACAATTATCTAAGTTTTGCTAATGAAAATACTTTTACTCTATTTTTGAAAAACACTTTGTCAAAAACACGAAGCACTCAGAAAAACTCAAAAATCCCTGTTAGATACCTTGACCACCCATGTTTGTTTTTGATATATGTCAAAGGGGGAGGAAAGGTCAAAGTTAAGTATTTTGCAAGTATTCAGGGGTTTAGGGGGTGTATGAAAAAAAAATTATATACTTCATTGTGTTTTTTTCCTATACTTCATTGTGTTTTTACCTTCTTTTATTAACTGTTATAAGTTTTTACTTAACTTTGAATTGTGTTGCCATAAATCAAAAAGGGGGAGATTGTTGGTGCAGGAAGCACCATATCGAACCTTGTTTTGATATTGGCAAAGGATTCAAAGTTAAGTTTGTTTGTGATCTAACAATATTCACTGAGTGTGCAGGATACAAAGCCCTAGCAAAGGACTACTAGGCAACTGGCGAAGGAATGCCAGTATCCAAGCCCTAGCGAAGGACTGCTAGGCAACTGGCGAAGGACTGCCAGTATCCAAGCCCTAGCGAAGGACTGCTAGGCAACTGGCGAAGGACTGCCAGTATCCAAGTCCTAGCGAAGGACTGCTAGGCAACTGGCGAAGGACTGCCAGTATCCAAGCCCTAGCGAAGGAATGCTAGGCACCGGGCGAAGGACAGCTCGGCATACAAGACCTGACAAAGGACCGTCAGGCAAAAGTCCAACCAAAGGAGCGGTTGGCATCAGGTAAATTCTCCCGAGAGGAGTAGGTGAGAACGCATTCCCCGTCGAGGGAACAGTAGGCGTCGGTTCGACCTAGGGCTCCATTTTGGAGACCAAAGTCAGAACCAAGACAGCTAAGGCTGTATAAACTAATAATTAATTGTTTTATTGTGTTTTGGACTAACCCTGGATGCAGGACCAAAGGAACATGTGTCTGCAACTCAGAGAGCCTCAAAGGAGTGAGGCAGCAGCTGAGCAGGGCGCCCTGAGTGTCCAGGGCGCCCCCAAGGTGAACCAGAACCAAGTGAAGCAAAAAGGGCTTCGGCTGCTTACTGGGCAAGGCGCCCTCAGCAGCCAGGGCGCCCTCAGCAGCCAGGGCGCCCCGGGCCCAAGTCTGCGAGGCTTCATCTTTATCCACAGCCGAGATTTCTGCACGGAAGAAGTCAGCCAAGGCGCCCTCTGCGACCAGGGCGCCCCCAGAGTCAAAGTTATCCCTATTCGGGTGGGATAATGTTTGACCGAGCTAAATCCGGATCGGACGACACGTGGCAGGGCGCCCCCGACGTCCAGGGCGCCCCGGGGTGCTATAAATAGCACCCAACGCCCAAGCCTTCAACATGAACTTCGCTCCAACGCTTCCATACTCTTCTGTGCTCACGCACTGCTCCGGAAACTGCCCAACTCGAGCCGACGACGTCCCGCTGCTCCGGAAAGTCAACCTACAACCGGATGTCGGTAAAAGAAGAGTTTCAATTTTTTATTTACAGTTTACGTTGCTATACTTGTAATCTCTTTTTTGTAAACTGAATTTGTGCTCATATAGAATTGCCCAAAGTAAGCGATCAACGATCGTGGGCCTTGGAGTAGGAGTCGACACAGGCTCCGAACCAAGTAAAAATCTCTGTGTCCTTTGTGTTGGTTTTTGTTTTTGTTTAATTCCGCAGCGTACGTACTCTTTAATAAAATCCGAAAGTTTTTCGATATTCACCCCCCACCTCTATCGGGCTCCTCGATCCAATAGTAGGATCGATACATATGAGAGGGGAGGGGGTGAATCATGTTTTAAAATCTTTCGGCTTTTTGAAAATAGTGTGTAGCGGAGAAACAAACTAAGTAGGAAAAAGCAAGGAACAAACGAACACATGTATTTTTAATTGGTTTGAAGTCTTCACCAACTTCTACTATTAGACCCAGGTCCTTTGGACCTTTCTAATGGATAATCTACTAAATTTCTTTATCGATAGACTCTCGATAGAGTAGTTAAATACAAAGAACGAGGAAAGTATAACACCTTACACTTCCCCTTTTGCAAGTATAATAAATTTGCACAATGAATGCATTCATTACCAATAAGAATGTAGACGTGTAGAAGCTTACGTATTGGTGTCAGTCTTTCAGCAGCGGTTAGGTGTAGTGGAGCAATATTACGACCGCAGTGCTAGGACAGAGTAGTAGAGTAATCGTCAAAGCTCATGAAAGTTATGTCCATGGTATCGGTCGAGCCTTTCTTTTATAGGTTCATCTAGGTGCCTCTATCTTTGTTGAGGCACCTCTATCTGAACAAACCTGATCCAGATCCAACCTTATCGTAGCTTATCTATATCCAGGCGCCTCAATCCTAGGCTTCTCTATTGCATTAAGGTATCTTAAACGCTAACGGATGAGACTTTGCTCGTCAAACCTATATTCATTCTTAGGCGCCTCTTCTCAAGACCAAGATTAAGTCTTAGTCTCAAATTAGACATCTGAAATGACTCTAAGTTGGACCAATGTTTACAGTCCTACCGGGACCCATCCTCACTAGAACCCTCTCCCCTGATAACTTACCTCCACTTACAATTTGCATACTTTACTCAACTCTTTAAGCCACCAGGTCTTCCTGCTAGATGCTCCAATTGGACTTTAGCCAATTGTCAGGTCTAGCATGGTCAACTAGACTTCTTGCTAGATATCGACCTATATGAGCTTCGCCTAGTTGTCAAGTCTCGCGGACCCAACTTGATTTCCTGCCAGTTATTAGGTCTTGCAAACCTAACTGGACCTCAATTTAGCGTCAGGTCCTAACAAGTCTTTCAATTCTGCACACTTGGTAAACAGATTAGAAAACACAACAACTAACCTTAGCTAATTTGTCATACATCAAAATCTGAGTTTGACTATTAATTCTGACTGTACCAACAATCTCCCTTTTTTGATGTAATGGCAACTTGAGTTATTGAGCACATTTATATCAACTTGTATAGTTACAGGGGTTCCTCATGTTACTTTGTAGTAAAGTAAGCAGATTGTGAAAGATAATTCCAAACTTTGTCAGACGATATTGCAGCATGGTAAGCAAATTACTTCAATCAAACATACACAAATTCATTTTCTTTAGCACCTCACACAAAAGCAATTCACTTGCATTTTTCGTACTTCAAACAATATGGGAGCTAGGGTTTACTAATTTTAAGGTAAAATAATCATAATGGACATCCAAAACTCAACAAAATTTACTATTGCATAATTTGGTCTAGGGTTTACTAATTTTAAAGAAAAATCATCTTGATGGATAACCTAACCTCAAAACAAAATTAGTATTGCATAATTTCAAGCCTAGGGTTTACTTATTTAAGGAAAAATCTTCGCAATGGGCCAACGAACCTCAACAAAATTTTAATATTGCATAATTTCGAGCCTAGGGTCTATGGATTTCAAATACCTTTTAAGAGAATGGCTAAATGGACGAGATTCTAGCGAAGGTGACTTCTCAGGTGATGGCAAAAATGAAGCAAAACCCCCTAGGCTTCTCACGTGAATTGGGGATGAACGTAGGTTGTTATTCAGAGGTGAATTAGTGAATGTGTGGTACCAGTGGTGCATTAGACTATGGTTTAAGGTTTGTGAATTGAACAGAGGTTGTGATTTCTTCTAAGATTGGTGAATTGATCAGAGTTAAGGTTACTTCTCAATAAATTAGGGATGAACAGAGTGGTGGGTATGGCTTGGCGGGTTTCCTTAGCGAAAACTTGGTCATCCTTGAGAAACCTCTCCATGCCTATGGATTAAAAATTAGTCCGAATGGAGACCCATCTCCCAACGACCATCTCGTGTCGTATTGAACGATCCAAATTACAACTCAGTCAATCACAAAGATTGAGCCTTGTAATTTGCTTGACCGTTCGACCACGAAAAAGGTGATGAGTGGATCACCGGCTTTTGTGTTTATGGTCGGGATCCAATTATTTAATTATTGGCTATGATACAAAATCAAAACAATTAAATAATTAACATAAAATAACAAGGCAATTAAAACATGACACATAATAACGTAAGGAGCTTGGGAAAGAATTATACCTTCCCGATCACCTCGCGGCCTTCTACCTTATGTCCCTCCCTTCTCGGACGTCTTGTGGGCGACGGTCTACTGAGAACTGAGATCACCAAAGGCTCCAAACAATCCCTTCTTCTTTGCCGACCAAACCCTAGCCTCTAGGGTTTACCCACCAGTAGTTCTCTCTCCTCTTCCCTTGCGCCGCCGGATGCTGGAGCCTCCAAAGCTTCGTCGGCTCAGTTGTTGTCTTCAAGAGGAGAGCAAAGAAGAGGAAGAAGGAGAAGAGACTCCTTCCTCCCTACCCAAACCGCCCGAACACAATCCCTCTTCCCTTACCTTGTGCCGCCGCCGCCGCAAGTTCCACCGCTGCCCCTCCTCACCGGAAGCCACTCCTTCCTCACCTCACACCACAAAAGGGACTAGAGATAAGTCCCTTTGTCTAGTGGTGATTGTTGGTGCAATCTTGGTTAGGTCAGGGTTGACCTAGTTTGACAAAGCTCGGGTGAGCTTGAGGTCGTATGTTTCGATGTTTGATAATGATGTTTGAGTGGTCATGATATGTGAGTCAAGTGGGTCAAGGTTGACTGGAGGCTTGACTGGCAAAAGGCCTAGTGGAACTAGGCACACCTAGTGGGACTAGGTGAAATCCAGGTAGATCGGGGAGATCGTATGCTGGCAAGGCAAAAGACCTAGTGGGACTAGGTGAAGTCCAGGTAGATCGGGGAGATCGTACGCTGGCAAGGCAGAAGACTTAGTGGGACTAGGTACACCTAGTGGGACTAGGTACACCTAGTGGGACTAGGTACACCTAGTGGGACTAGGTGAAGTCCAGATGGATCAGGGAGATCGCATGTTGGCAAGGTGAAAGTCTACCGAGAGACTAGACCTAACTCGAGGGTTAGGCGAATCTGGTTGGGAACCAGGGTAAGTCTGAGCTGGGAGCTAGGCAGGAGAAATCCAAGTTGGTCAACGGGATTGACCGGACACTTGGTAGGGGATCCTAGACTTGTGAGCACAAGTTAGGTTGGACTCAATCGATTGGGTAATCGATTGAGTGGATCGATCAGCTGATCGATTAAGAGAGATTGTGGCGAGAACAGAAGGACCCTGAATCGATTGGGTAATCGATTCAGGGCTCTGGTGATCGATTGGGACAATCGATCACGGGGGTTTGCGCGAGAAGACAGTGAGGCTCTGAATCGATTGGGTAATCGATTCAGGCCACCCGTAATCGATTGGCTAATCGATTACGGTTCGAAAACTAGCTGTTGAACGGCTAAATCCTACGTGGTAATCGATTGGGTAATCGATTACCAAACCCTAGGCGTTGGGTATAAAGTCTTTCGCGCAGGTCTTTGGCCGAGACACTTCTTCTCTTCTTCTCCAACTTCATTGTCATTTCAAGGGAAGCCTTGGAGGACATTGCTGCTGCATTTCCAAGGTTCTAGAGGCAATCACAAGCTTGAAGATAGCAAGGAAAGCAAAGAGAGTTTATTCATTGTAAATCTTGTAAGATTTCTTTTTGTATTTGCTTAGATCCTTGTTGTATCTTGTTGTAAGCTTATAAGAGGTTTCTCCACCTCAAGAAGGAAACTTTCATAGTACATGAGAGTGTAAGGAGAGTGGATCCTTGGATTAGTCACTCGACCGAGGTGGATACCAAGTAAATCCTTGTGTTAGCGATTGCTTGAAGTCTTCCGCCGCGACAAATCATCTACAAACGAATCGAAGCTAATCACCCCCCCCTCTAGCTCGCCAATCGGTCCCAACAAGTGGTATCAGAGCAAGGTTGATCTTATTTGGACTCATCGCCAAGAGGGCAAGAACTAGAGAAAGAAGAAGAAGTTGGAAGAAACCCTAATTTCAAGAAGTCATCATCAAGGGGTTTCAATTTCAAGAATGGAGTTTGGCTATGACACAAGGGCACCTCCACCATTCGACAAGGCGAATTTTGGTCTTTGGAAGTCAAAGATCGAGAATTATTTCATGATGGGAATAGCAGCAATGGTTTGCTCTAATGGAGGGCTTTGAAGCTC
>JAGFNQ010001934.1:0-63833 GCA_024364735.1 Boesenbergia rotunda | reverse complement strand
AGGCATCCTTGGCACCACGACCAGGCCTACTTATCTAGGCATCCTCGGCACCGTCCAGGCCTACTCATCTCGGGCATTCTCGCACACGAGATGGGATTTCGAGCTATTGCATTGGGTCTTGATCAGACATTTCATTTGTTTCTTTAATTACTGAAACTGCAAAGAAGTACAAACATGCATACAAATACATATATAATGCTCATATGGCTCACCGAGTATGATACGGCTAGAGGTGATTTGCATGTCATGCCCTCTCCAGCTTTTTGCCTTCATCGTCTTGTAGATAATAGCTTCTGTTGGATCCGTGACCGTCAAGCTAGAGGGGGGCTGAATAGCTTCTTTAGATTTTCTTCCTATAATCGTTAGTGCGCAAGCGGAAAATACTAAATATAATAAAAACAAACGAATAGAAACGACACACCGATGTACGTGGTTCGGAGATGATACTCCTACTCCACGGTAGTCCATAAGGTGGACGATCCCTAATCCTTCGGTGGATGATTCCCCGGAGTACCTTCGGCTAGATCTCGTAGCTCCTTGTGGGTGGAGAAATCTCACCACAACTCCTGGACACTACCTGAGCACAATAGGCTATTAACAAGCTCTAACCAAGCAAGTTTTGCCAAGGAAGAAAAGCCTTAAACGAGCTCTCTTAAATAGAGCTCGAGTCTGATATGGTCGCTACCAGTCGACTGCCCCAAGGGAAGTCGACTGGTCCCACTCAGATTCGAATGTCGCAAGGCCAACGTTTGAATCTCCAGCCATTACCAGTCGACTGCCCCAGGGGCAGTCCACTGGTCCTTCCCTAAGCCTAGGGTTACCCTTCCCGAGTATATTTCTCTCTGCACTCGAACCCTCCCGGCTTAGTTCCCGAGTATAAACACTCACACTCGGACCCTCACGACCTGGTTGACTCTTCAATCAGTAGTCTCGATCTGTTGTCATCACGCCTCTTCATCTTTGGCTCCCGTCCCTCAGATGCGCACGCAAGCCCTCGGCATGCCTCCATGCCATCCTTCACGCATGCCTCAAAGTCCGCATCCCTCGGCTCATTGTCTCTGCTCTAGCAGCCTTGATCTATCACCTTCAAGCCCTCTTCGACTTTGGCCCTCGTCCCTCAGATACGCACACAAGCCCGTGGCTTGCCTCCATGCCATCCTTCATGTACGCCTCGAAGTTCGCTTCCCTCGGCTCATCGTACCTGTTTTGTCCATTGTCCCTCGGATGCGCACGCAAGCCAACAGCTTGCTTCCATGCCACCCTTCACCTGAAGACATCCAACCATGTCTATGTGTACCTGCAAACCTGTACACTCACATACACATATTAGACCAACAACAAACTCTAACTTAATCATATTGACATATACATCAAAACCCATGATCCTCTAGCTCATATTTGAGTCGATTGCCCCAACAATCTCCCCTTTTTTGATGTGTGGCAATATGTTTAAGTTAGGTAAGCAAAAACAACAATATCAATTGAAAATTAAAAGCATTGCAAACAAGAGGCAACCTCCCACTTAACCTATGCCCTCTCCTAATTTTCAATTCTCACAACCCACAATACCAAGTTAAGTTCTACCCAACATAACACCACAAGATTTCTCACGTCATGTTAAACCTAACTTAACACCCCATGTTCTCCCACTTTGACACCATCAAAAAGATTGCCACAAGCAATCCTAACCCCTAGTGTCAAAAAGACTTAACCTATTTCTGAAAAACCCCTCAGAAATCAACATACAGCTACATCAGTCGACTACCCCTGGGGCAGTCGACTGGCCTGTGGAATTCACAAATCCATAGAAACATTAGTTGACTGCCCTAAGGGCAGGGCAGTCGACTGATACAGGCCATTTCTGAATTTTCAGCCCAAATTCAGAAATCCATAGAAAATCTACAAAATTCAGAATAATGTAAAATTTTGCAAGCATATTTGTTAGGGTATAACCTACCCTAGAAAAATATGGTTTCATGAAAACCACCAAATATGCCTGACTTTTGGTACAAACTCCAATTTTCTCAAAATGTATCAAGTTTCAAACCTAGATATGATTTCATGTGTTTGCCAAACCCATCCATTACCATTATACATATAGAATTGTTTCTAAACCCTCCTTTTCCTTTATATATTCTCAACATGATAAGACCTCCCCCCATTTATCTCTTAACATTTAGATAAACATGCATATATTCCCTTATTCTTACATATCATGACATCAATAATGCATTATTTCAAACATCACATCATGAACTGAAATAAAAGCAATATAAAACATGAATTCAAAGTTGCATACATACATCAAAATAAAGCATAAAGAAAGTCATAAGCGTTGTAGCCCCAAAGCAGATAAGTGTTATAATGTCAAAAGAAAATGTTTGAGAGATAAAACATAAATCCAAGTAAAACACTCCCAACACTAAAATCCATCACATCAACCGAAACTACTTGTCATCGCCTGGAGGAGGAGGAGGGGCCTGATACATCAGGTTCCAGCTCTGCATCATTGTGTACATCTCATCCTGCTGCCGCTGGAACCCCTGACAGAACTGTGTGAGGCCATGAATCTCTTCCTGAATAGCAGTCTGTGTCTGCTGAAAGCCCGTCTGCTGCTGCTGAAAATCATGGATGTCCTCCCAGAGGTCGTGAACCTCTGCCTCCAGCCTGGAGAACTGCTCCTGTGTAACTCCTCTAGTGGGCTCCTCATTAGAACAGGAAGAATCAGAACACTGCTTCCAGACTATCTCCCCCTGTCAGAACTCAATCCTTGCCAAGGATAGCTGTCGTGCTCCAATTTGATCATAGTCCTTGGACAGATGCCGCACCTGACCCCTAGTTGTGCAAATACCTCTAGACCTAAAGAACTCGGTCAGGACATGACAAAAAGGCATGTAGATCATACCATTGACACTATGTGAGAAGTGAACAATGGATGCAAAGACATGTAGGGTGACATCAATATCTAACCGTCTCTCTAGTACGTACATCATTACCAAGTGAGGAAGTCGAATCATCGACCTCCCCTTGGTAACAATTGGCAAAATGCAATCTAACACAACTTTATACAATACATTACTGGTTAGACTCATGCGTTTAGCCTCAAAAAGGCACTGTGTAGAACATCGGGGTGTCTCAAAATAATGCAAATGAATCTGGTTCAGGGTCACACCAAGAAAGGTAAAAGGGTTGATAATTTTTGGAAAATAAGTACATGCATTACTAGAGATCCTACACCCTAGAAATGATCCTAAGATGTCAGGTATAAAGGGAATAGACACTCCTGCCACTAGGGACTCATAAGTCCCATTATCCAAATCAATGCATGTAAGGTTTGCATAGAACTCTTTACACATGTCAAGATTGGCATCATGCTGACAATAAACCAATTCTTTTAGACCGAAGTAGGTAATCATTTTAGAAATATGAGGAGCCTTTTCCTGAAAGTATGTCCGGTTGAGATACTGACAATTCATCAAGACAAACTCATTTTCAGCAAATCTCTTCCAGCACTCCTCGGAACAGAATCGAGGTGCGTCCGGACCTACCTGACTTTGCTGTGATGATCCCTCACCTCTTTGCCTTTTATGAGCAATCCTAACATGTGGCATACCAATGCATGTACCCATACCATCCCATAACGAGAGAAAACAAGGAAAACCAAGCAATATAGGCCAAATTAGTTCCAAATAATGACTTAAATGGGAAAAATCAAACTACACAAGCTTTTACCGTTTTCCCACTCGCTTCATGGTGAGGCTTAATGAAGATCGGCCTGAGAAAAGAAGTTTTACTAACCCTAGATGTAGATCTGAGGTGGGAGGAGGCTAGGGAGGTGTTTTAGGGCTTGGGGAACCCCTTAGATCAAGAGAGGAGGTCAGGAAAGAAGAAATCTCACAGGAGGTGGCACCGTAGGTTCGGCCACCCCCGCGCGGCCTTTTCTATTTAAAAACCCCGCATACCAGTCGACTTCCCCTGGGGTAGTTGACTGTGAAACTAATCAGTAAGATCAATCGACTGTCCCAAGGGCAGTGGATTGATACTGTGAATTCCCAATTTTTCAGTCCGAAATTCAGAAATGTGTAACTAATTCCACAAACATCTAAAAAATCTGAAATTTCATGGAGAGGTTGTAGAGCCTATGTCTACTTGGGAAAAATATGTTTTCAAACAAATCTACTCCAGATCCTAAGATTGGCATGAAATTCAAAACTACCTAAATTATGTCATTGAAATTTATCCAAAAGTTCTAGTTTTGACCTTTCCTAGATGTATCTTTCCATTCCTAACCATAATACATTCCTAGCACTGAATTATATGGCGTTTACACATTAAACACCAATTTTTATCTAATATGATCCTATTTTCATCTTTTCCTTCATAAATCTCCTTTTAGTATGCCAATTTCCTAAGATTAAGGCTCACCTTAGTCTTCTAGACCCTTTGGCACACTGCATAGTCCATCTAATCTCCTAGGAGAAATTCTCCTGAGATCCATTGACCATAGATCCCATTTTGACTTCTAGAGATCTCCCTTGAGCTCCTACCCCTAGTCACCTCTCTAGGTGACTCATTTATGAAAGCAAGACCACACCGGTGTTCCTCCGGTGCTTCTTGATCTTCACCTATCACTCCCTTAACTATATATACCTTATTCTTGGTCAACTCCTTCTTTTTCCCTTTAAATGGATTTTCCTTGCCATTTTTGGTCTTTTCTTTACGATAATCATAGAGCATCCTTGAATATGACCTTTTACTATCATTTAACCTCCTAGGGTGATATCCTAGACCCAGCCTATCATTTCTAATGTGTTGATCCTTCGGTATCACACTCAATCCCTTGGACCCTCTAATGAGTCTATCTAAGTTCTTTTCTAATTTATCAAGCTTTGCCCTCAAAACTTGATTTTTCTTTTCTAGGTTTCTAACCTTAGTATCATCATGTCCATTGTGATCATTCCTAGATCTACCCACTTTTCTAGGCATGTGTCTCCCTTTCTTAGGGTTGATGCCTTGATCCTTAGGTCTAGACACCCTAGACTTATCATGAACCATAGATTCTTTAATATTTTGGAACACAATAATATTTCTATTTCTATCATGATACTTGAAGTCAAAAGTACGCATAGGCAAGCAATCATTATTATTTCTAGCATTCATAAAAACATTTGAAGCATATGTAAGGTTAGGGATTACCTCCCTTATCCTTGTAGCTCCCCCTTGATGTAAGCTCCTCTTTTTTTCCTCTTTTTTCCATCTTTTCAAATGCTCCATCTTCTTAAGCTCTCCTTTTCTTGGACATTGGGTGTGGTAATGTCCTAGCTCCCCACAAGTGTAGCACCTAATGTGCTTCTTGTCTTTCTTTTCCCTACAACCCACATTAGTTTTTAAATGAATGGACCCGGATTTAGGGTTTATCTCCTTTTTATCTAATGGACACCTGTCCTTGTAGTGCCCCTTTTTGTTGCATCCAGCTTTGGTGGAGGTTGGAGTTTTTTCTTGCTCCGGTATGGATGAGGGTCTCTCCTCCCCCTCAATTCTCGAAGTTAAGACCTCTTCTTCTTCTCTTGAGGAAGTGGATGATCTTTCACTTGTTTGTGTCACTTCACTTGATGAGGTTGACAACTCTTTTTCCTCTTGGTCTTCTTGGACCATTGAACCTATTTCTTTGGGCTTTTTAACTATTTGAGCTTGTGTAAGGTTCTCATGATATTCTTCAAACTTGTTCCACAACTCATATGCATTTGTATACTCACCTACACCACTCAAAACATTATTAGGCAAAATATTAACTAATATATCAATTACCTTCTCATTTGCCCTAGATTGTGCTTGTTGCTTCTTAGTCCAATATTTAGGTCGGAACTTTTCCCCATGCTTATCTCTTAGAAATGGTTCTTCTAGCACCACCATGCACTCCCAATCCATTCCAAGCCAAGTCTTCATTCTTGTCTTCCAATAGTCAAAATCTTCATGATCATACGGAGGTGGCGTGTTGATATCATCACCAACTTGTCTTCCATCCTTATCACCTCTAGCTTGTGCTCTTTTGGCAGTTATTCCAACAAGAGTGAACATTCGCTCTGATACCATTGTTGGATCCGTGACCGTCAAGCTAGAGGGGGGGGGGTTGAATAGCTTGTTTTGATTTTCTTCCTACAATCGTTAGTGCACAAGCAGAATATACTAAATAAAACAAAAACTAATGAATAGAAACCGATGTACGTGATTCGGAGATGATACTCCTATTCCACGACAGTCCGTAAGGTGGACGATCCCTAATCCTTCGGTGGATGATTTTCCGGAGCACCTCCAGCTAGATCTCGTAGCTCCTTGTGGGTGGAGAAACCTCACCACAACTCCTAGGCACTACCTGAGCACAACAGGCTACTAACAAGCTCTAACCAAGCAAGTTTCGCCAAGGAAGAAAAGCCTTAAACGAGCTCTCTTAAATAGAGCTCGAATCTGATATGGCCGCTACCAGTCGACTGCCCCAAGGGCAGTCGACTTGTCCCACTCAGATTCGAACGTTGCAAGCCCAACGTTTGAATCTCCAGCCATTACCAGTCGACTGCCCCTGGGGAAGTCGACTGGTCCTTCCCTAAGCCTAGGGTTACCCTTCTCGAGTACATTTCTCTCCGCACTCGAACCCTCCTGGCTTAGTTTCCGAGTACAAACACTCACACTCGGACCCTCACGACCTGGTTGACTCTTCAATCAGCAGTCTCGATCTGTTGCCTCCACACCCTATTCATCTACGGCTCCCATCCCTCAGATGTGCACGCAAGCCCTCGGCTTGCCTCCATGCCATCCTTCACGCATGCCTCGAAGTCTGCATCCCTCGACTCATCATCTCTGCTCCAGCAGCCTCGATCTATCGCCTTCAAGCCCTCTTCGACTTTGGCCCTCGTCCCTCGGATATGCACACAAGCCCACGGCTTGCCTCCATGCCATCCTTCATGTATACCTCAAAGTCCGCTTCCCTCGGCTCATCGTACCTGCTTTGTCCATGGTCTCTCGGATGCGCACGCAAGCCAATAGCTTGCCTCCATGCCACCTTTCACCTGAAGACATTCAACCAAGTTTATGTGTACCTGCAAACCTGCACACTCACATAGACATATTAGACCAACAACAAACCCTAACTTAATCATATTGACACACACATCAAAACCCATGATCCTCTAGATCATATTTGGGTCGATTGCCCCAACAGCTTCCTCCAGTGAGCTTTTTGACAACGATGTAAGGTCCTCTCCATTGTGGCCCGAGCTTTCCGGGGTCGCCAACTGGCTTGATTCATTTCTAGACCCTTGATAAGTATCATTTTATTGATCATTTCATATGCTTAAATCTGTGTTTGACCCATATTTTACTTGTGTAATTGTGGATTTACTCTAGGTTTTAGGATTTATACTCTTTTTGGACTTAATTACAAATTTTAATATATTTGAGTTGTTTTGTCACTAAATTTTTGATCTACTTTTGTAGGCTTGGAGGAATCATGGACCTAGGTCAGGTTGGGTCAAATGTTGAGTCAAAAGTGGACTAGATCAAGTGATCAAGCGTCGACTCATTTGGACCGTCCGATGCAAGAACGGTTAAATCTAGACCATCTGAGAACTTCTGATCAATCCGAGCTGGGGTTAAGGCTAATCGAGCGATCAGATCAAGATCTGAAGGTTTCAGCTCAATCGGAGATCATCTAGCCATTGGATCACGATCAGAGGGATCTAGACCATCCATTCAAAGATCATCTTGATCCGAGCCATCCGCTACAAATCTGGAAGATCTGAGCTACCACGAGGATGATCCTGACCTTTGATCAAGATCTGGGAAATTTGAGTCAGATCGGACAAGGATCTACCGTTGGATGAAACGGGATTAATCTCAGCCATCCACTGCTTCAACTACTTAAACAACCTCCCCTGTTCATATCGGTGTCGCGACCTCACCGAGCTTTAGCATTTTTCTTCTCGTTTTCTCGCTTATTCATCATTTTCCTTCAAATTTTCTTCATCAGAGGCGTGACCAACTCGATCACAACCATTGGAGCAAGATTTGGATCGTTGGGAGAAGCTTCAGTGGTGATTTTAGCTCCAGATTTCGCCAGATGCAGAGCTGTTTGAGGGTTTCGGCAGATCTGTGATTTGAGCTCTTGGATCACAACCGCATCCATTTCCTTCCATCTAAACCATCTGTAGGGGTCCTAGGATGAGCTCAGATGATTTCCAAATCATCATCGCAACCTTTCATATTGAGATCTAGGAGATCGAATTGGATTTTCCAGCCATGTGAAATCTGTGAGCAGATTTGACAGTGAAGCCAATTTCCAATTGATTTGCGACTTGAAGGGGTTCTTGGCTTGCCCTTGCGTGACGAACAAGGTGGTCTTGAAACATGGGAAGGATCGAGGCTTAGTTTTTACTGTTTTTTCTTGTTTTCCTAGCTGTAATTTTAATTTCTGCAAATTAGTTCCTGTTCTGTCTTGTATCAGCTATTTCATTTTCATTTCTGAATTTTTCCAGCTTTAATTAGGTTCTATATTGCAAGTAGATTAGTTAGTGAACTTGTTCAGTGATCAATTGTATTCAAATTCAGTGAATTTTTAGTTTACAGCTTGTGTTTCAATTCTGTTTTCAGTGTATCAGCCCTGTTTTCTGCGTGCCACTTATAGTTTCAGTACTTTGATCAGTTTACTTAGTGCTTTCGTATCACTTCAGCATTCATTTGTTATTAAAATTGCATTTGAATTAGATAGATAGATAGTTAAGTGATCAAGTACATTTAATCTTAGTTTGATTTTCCGTTTAGCAATTCTGTCAATTTTCAGTTTTGTGTCCTTGCGAATCAGTTTTTCTTTCTGCAACTGTTCAGTGCCAATTTCTGTAAATTTTTAGCTGTAGCTGCTGTAGTTTGAATCAAGTCAACCCTAGATTTTTACACCTTGTACGAGCAATAGAATGTTCACTCGAATTTAGTTTGTCTTGATGTGTTTGTTCTACATTTGAAGTGTTTTCTGCAGTCTTGCAATGTCCCTGCATTTCTTGATTCTAAACTGTTCTGTACTTCCATTCTGAATTTTTCTTCTTTCAGCCTTGCATTTCACTTCACTGGTAGCTTACTCTTTTCCAAGTTGAGTTTATTAGTTGCATTCCTGAATTTTCATGTCATTGTTTCAGCAAGTTTCAAGTACAAGTTGGCACATTAGTTGTTCCTTTTTCTTGTCTGCATATCACAGATGTGGAATTCTGCAAGTTGTATCAATGGTAGCTTAAGAATCGATTGGTATCAAGTTATGTGTTGTTTCTAGTGTGCTAAGGTGCTTGAAATTAGTTCGTAGCGCATTGGGATTGTTTTTGAACTTTATCATCATTATATGCAATTGTTGCTCTTAAAGTTGGTAGCTAGCATTTGTTTCAAGTTAGTTGCTTCCGAAAGTTTTCATTACTGTTTCCATTTTTTAGCTTAGCATTGAGTTGCATTTGAAGTAAGGTTTGCTCTCTCAAATTCAATCAAATCGTATTGCTTCATTAAGTCTCCATTGGTTAAGTCCTAAATTGCTATTACCTTATCTAGTTCACTTAGTTAATTTTGTCCTTCCTTTTCATTTCTTTCTATTGCATTTTCTTGTCTATTCGAAACCAAACCCATTTCTTATTTGAAACCCCCAAAAACATTACGACACATAAACTCGAGCACGAATCGAACAACTTGAACTAACCCTTGGAAAAATACGACCTGTGGCCCCTTTACTACGCTTTTATTCTTTGATTGCAAAAAGGGTTTCCAGCTTTATAAATATCTAAATTTGATACCCACATTCGTGACAGTCTATTTTGGCTCCATCAAATTTTTGGCGCCGTTGCCGGGGAACATACTAGTTGAGTTGTTTGATTTTTGCTTGTTTGGCTACATTTCATATTTTTCTTGATCCATTTTTCTTGCACTTACTGCTATATCTTCTGATTTGATTTTATTTGATTCATTTTTCTCTATACTTGTACTGCGATTTGTTCTTGTTTTTATGACCAGGTCTACAGGTGGTAATCTTGAGGATTTTGACCCTGAGATTGAGAGGACTTTCAGAGCTAGGAGGAGCCAGCTCAGTGTTTCAGAGGGATTTGGTATTCTTCCTACTCAGTCTATTTCAGCTTATTCAGTTGATCAGATGGCTGACCACCAGAAGACTATGAAAGAACTAGGAGCACTAGATGCTTCATTCCAGTATTCCAGCATTGCCTATCCAGAGCTGGGTGGAGATTTTGAGCTCAGATCTGGACTCATCCATCTTTTTCCTACGTTTCAAGGTTTATCTGGAGAGGATCCAAATAGACACCTGTATGAATTTCATGTTGTTTGCTCCACTATGAAGCCTCAGGGTATTTCAGAGGAAGACATCAAGCTGAGGGCTTTTCCTTTCTCTTTGACTGGAGCAGCTAAGGACTGGTTTTACTACTTACCTACTGGGCATGTGTCTAGCTGGATTTCCATGAAGAAGGCATTTTTAGAGAAATATTTTCCAGCCTCCAGAACAACAATTATCATAAAAAGTATCTGTGGCATTCAGCAAGTGGTAGGGGAGACACTCTATGACTATTGGGAGAGATTCAACAAGCTATGCTCCAGTTGCCCCCAGCATCAGATTAGTGAGCAGCTCCTCATCCAGTACTTTTATGAGGGATTATTACAGATGGATAGGATTATGATTGATGCAGCAGCTGGAGGGGCCTTAGTCAACAAAACACCACATCAAGCCAGGGAGCTTATTTCAAATATGGCAGAAAATTCTCAACAATTTGGAAGTAGAGCATTATCTACTAGAGGGGTTAATAAAGTTCAAGGGGTTTCTAATGATCAGAAGGAGATTAGGAGTGCATTGGTAGAACTCACATCAGCTGTTAAGCAAATGGGTCTTCATATTTTAAGTCAAAATTCAACTCCTTCAGTACCTCTACAATCAAGTCAAGTGGTGATGAGTGTATGTGGTATTTGTTCTAGCAAGGAACACACTTCAGATTCATGTCCCAACCTACAACAAGATGAGTCAGTAGCAGTATTGGTTAGGGGACAATTTCAAGCTAGGAACAACCCATACTCTCCTACTTATAACCCTGGGTGGAGGGATCATCCAAATTTGAGGTACGGGAATTCTTTTTACCAACAAGGCCCACCACAACAACAAATTCAGCAACCCCAACAAATTTTCCAGCAAGTTCAGCAGCAACCACCACAATCACAGCAACAAAATCAACAAATTCAGCCCCCGAATCAGCACTTCCAGCAACCAATTCAGCAGCCATTTCAAGGGTTTCAACAAGGCTTTCAAGGGAATCTGAGTTATCCACAGCCGTATCAACCTCCACAGCAACAAGTTCAACAACCGCAGCAAAATTTCCAGCCTTGGAATTCAAGTTTTCAGCCCCAAAACCAAGGATTTCAACCCAATCAATTTCAGCCCCCACCACAACAAGTTCCTTTTCAAAATCAGAATTTTCAAGGGTATAATTCTCAACAAAATTCTCCAACATTCTAGCATTCTTATCAACCCTTCCAACAACAATATCAGCCATCATATCAGTCCCAACAGTCCCAAATACAACAAACACAACAAGGAAATCTTTTTGCCGCTATACAAAACATTGAGAGGCAAATTGGGCAAATGGCTAGTGACATAAATCAAAGTAAAGCTCAAGGATCAGGCCAACTACCTTCTCAAGTTGTTCCTAACCCTAAGGGAAATGATAGCGCAATTTATTTGAGGAGTGGGAAGGTTGCATCAACTCAAAATGACCCAAGAGCTGAATTTTCTGAAAACAGGGCAGCATGTTCATTTCCAGCCCAAATCAGTGCCGAAACCACTCCAAATTCAGTGGATACCACCCCTAGCTCGTGCCCAACTTCTTCATCTAGCAATCCTGTAATTTTGGTGGAAAACAAAGCACAAATCAGTGGCGAAACAGATTTTACAGCAGCCATTCCAAGTGGGGCAGCAGCTCACAAATCAGCCTTTCCATCTTCGGTTCAAGAGGAAGAATTTAGGGTACCCTTGCCTTTTCCACAGGGGAGAACTCTAACCAAAAAACACATGGAATAGGAGAAAGCAAAAGAGTACAATGAGCTGGTAAAACTTTTTAGTAAAGTTGAAATTAATGTACCCTTGCTGACAATGATTAAACAGGTTCCTAAGTATGCAAAATTTTTGAAAGATCTATGTGTTAACAAGAGGAAGCTTAAGGAAAATGAATTGGTCAGCATGGGGAAGAATGTTTCATCACTTATCCATGCCATACCTCAGAAATGTGAAGACCCTGGCATGTTTACTGTATCTTGTGAGATAGGGAGCACCACGCTACATGATGTCATGCTTGATTTAGGAGCTTTCATTAATGTCATGCCCAGGACAGTCTTCCAGATGCTTGGCATTGGTCCTCTACAGCCCACTGGAGTTGTGATTCAGCTAGCAGACCGGAGTCAGACCCGCCCGACAGGAGTAATTGAAGATGTGTTGGTTAAAGTGAAGGAGTTTATTTTCCCGGCGGACTTCTACATTCTAGACATGGAGGGAGAGTACCTTGCACGTAGATCCCCACTTATCCTTGGAAGGCCTTTTTTGAAGACTGCTAGAACTAAAATTGATGTATATGCTGGCACCCTTTCGATGGAGGTGGGAGACACAGTAGTCCAGTTTAGCATTTTCGACGCCATGAAGGACCCTGGGGAAATCACTCTATTCTGAGCATGGACACCGCAGATGAGACTGTTGAGGCACAGATCATTGATGATGATGGTACATTTGACATGGTGGGAGAAGAGTTGATTTCAGAGGAAGCTTTACCTGATTTTTCTTGTTTTCTATTTTGTGATGATATTGTTCTTGATAGCCCTAATCTTTTTAATAAGGTTGTTGCAGGTATTGCTAAGGAGGCATGCACAGGAGATCATTCTACAGGTGTAGGGGATTGCACAGAGCCCCAGGGACCACCACCATTTCTAGAAAGTGTAGGGACTTGCATGATTGGAGCAAATACCCAAGGATCACCTATTCTAGTTGATTGTCCACCCGATTTTGAGCCTGAGATGGAGGTATTTCTTGTAGAACCAATAGACATTTTTCAGCATGAACAGGTAAGTATTTCTTCTTTTCCTTTAGAAAATTTCAGGGAAATGTCTAGATTTGCATGTGAAGAATGTCTTGATTCATCATTTGTGAAAAATAATTTTGGAAATTCTTTAGAGGCACCCAGGCTTGATTTTATTCATGGCTATGATATTTTTGAGACAGATCATGCAAAAATTGATTGTGAGAAATTTTTAGAAGAGCCTGAAATTGAAGTTGTTTATTTTGAAGAATCTCTTGTTATTTCTTATGCTGAAATTGAATGTGAAAAACTTCTGGAGGTACCTGAAATTGATTTTATTGACTGTGAAACTTTTCTTGATATACCTCATATAGAATATGCTTGTGAAAAATTTATTGAGGTACCAAAAATTGACTTTATTGGATGCGATGCATTTTTAGATACATTTTATGTAGAGATTGATGATATTGTACTTCTTTCTTACCCTACATGCATGAGAAAGGTTTTACATGTTTTTGCAGGGTCCCAGAGATTTCTTGAGTGGGTACTCCATCTAGACAGTCTTCAACCACCTGGAAAGTTTTCCAAAAAGAATAAAGAGGGAGGAGATGAACTTGCTTTGACTTATAGCACTCCACCTCTGAAGTGGCTATTGTACTTAAATCACCTTCGGCCACCTAGACAGTTTATTGCAAAGTTTAAGTGTGGGGGAGTGATGCAAAATAAAATTGAGCAAATGAAGGAAACTTTTTCAGCTACTCCTACTCCTCCACTACCACGATGGAGATTATTTCTTGATAGACTCCGACCGCCAGAAATAAAAGGGAGTTTACTTTTTCTTGCATTTTCTTTCATTGCCTTTTTCCTCTTTATGCTTGTTAGAAGTAGAATTTTCTTTTAAAATGAATCTTTGATAATAAATGCTTGAATAGCGTAGAATTAATAAATAGACATTGTAAATACCATTTTATATCTTTTGGCACTTTTTCTTCATGAGTAGGAATAAATGTAACCCTTTAGGTTATCTTCATAGCATTTTAGAGTCTTTTGAAGACAAATTAAATTTAATTGTTAAAACTTAGGATTTAAGCTCATGGATGAAATCTTGGATACTTGAGTACTACTTGGCCATGGATTCTTGATTGAGGACTTGAGATGAATTATTTGTACCTAGTGAGGGTTAGCTTATTTTTGTGACACATACATGTGATTGTACTCTAGAACTTGCTTAGGTTCTTTCAAAATCATAATTCGATGATTGGATCGCATTTATAGAGGTGTATCATTTTGTTTCTTATTTCATATCAATTTTCATAAATTTCCCTTATATTACTTCATATTTCTCATTTTCCCTACCTAATCTTCATATTGCTTTTAATTTCTTTTTCTAGGGACTTGTTTGTTTGGGGATGTTCTTTGATGCTATTTTGCCCGAGATGGACAAAAGATTAAGTGTGGGGGAGTGATTATTGTTTTGGAATGTATTTTCATCAAGGAAGCACTTCATTTGAAAAAAAATATTCATATGCCAAGTTGAGTTGAGTTTGGTATCAAGATCAAACAAGAAGAAGTAGTTAAGGAAGACAACAATTGAAGCATCTAGATTCTTGCTCATCATTTGAAGATCCAAGGAAAACAAATGGCATGCAATAAAAAAATCTGCAAGAAAAACAAAACAGAATAAATGGCACTCAAATGAAAAAAAATCTGTACCAAAAAGTATTTTTGTGAAGCATGGTTGGATTAAAAACTGATATAGACTGATTTGAAGTGAAACCAATGCCTAGGAGCTGCCAAGGATTTAAAACATCAGCTAGCAGAAATTCTGGAAATCAGAAATGTGGAGAGTGGAAGCTGGAAATGTAGATAGAAAAGAGGAAAATTAAATGGAATGCTAGTGAGGCAGTTTTGAATCAACTTGAGGCAAAGATGAGTTTTCCAAGGCTGTGAATTAGGGATTTGAGTACATATAGGTATCAGAATTGTGGAGCACATCCACTACTGATCAGGAAAGTGGGGCTGGAGTTTGAATCAGAAAAAAATAGACAATTGTAAGATGGCTAAAAAAAATGACAAAGTGGAGTTATCAAGTGCATATGGAAGGAAGAGTTTCGAAATCTGAAGGTTTAAGAGTACTTGGAGCATTGAATATGGCACAAGTGGAATTTGACAGCCTATAGTCAGAAGAAAAAGAAAAACTGCTGAAAAAAATTCAATCACGAAAAAAAAAACTGAAATTTTGGAACTTAAAGGAAAGACATGGGAAAGAAATCTATGTGCCAAGTTTTGGATACAAATTCTGAGCAGCAAGTTTCTAACTGAACAAGAATTAGTTGATGGTAGTTGATCATAAGAAAAGAGGAAGTCAGCAGCTGACTTGAATCTGAGAAAAAAACCAGAAAAAAAAAACAGTTTGGAAAAAACAAGAGACAAGTTGGCACACAATTGAAAACTTGGCACCATGAAATCAGTGAAGTTGATCTTATCCAAATTGAAGATCTATTCCACCATTATATTCTGAATTTACTAGAGAGAAAAAAAATAGAAAAGAGAAGAGAAGAGCAAAATTGGCACGCAAGAAAAAAAAATTGGCACAAAGGAGTTGAATTCTTTTCATAAGATTTTTGAAGGGAAATGTCAAAGCCTCATTTCATCCCACTTTGGACTTCATTATATGGACTGAAAGGAGGGCAAAGGGCATCAAGAATATCCTTGAACATCCAAGTCTTCCACTCATTCAAATTTGCTATTTACTTGGCTTAGATTTCATTTCTACCATTTCATATGTCTTTCACTTTTGAATAAACTTTTATAGATGATTGATTCTAATCATGAATAATGGTGGAGAGTAGATAATAAGCAAGCCTATGGTAGTGCAAGAAGCATGTGTGTATGAGTGAGCTCCATTTTCATCATGTACTTAGAACTTAGGAGAAGAGCCACTAAAATCTTCCTTTGAAAGGTTTAGAGAGTGAAATTCATCTCAATTAATCATGAAGGTTGAATTTGTTAAGTTGTTGATTTAAGGACAAGATACTAATCCATAGAGCTTAGATTTTTGAGAATTAACAACCCTAGGTAATTTCTTTTCAATTGTTTCTACTTATGTTTCAGAAAACCTAAGGGATACATATTTAGTACTTTTCGCGAGACGCTCAAGCTTAAGTGTGGGGAAGTTGATAAGAATCATTTTATTGATCATTTCATATGCTTAAATCTGTGTTTGACCCATATTTTACTTGTGTAATTGTTGATTTACCCTAGGTTTTAGGATTTATACTCTTTTTGGACTTAATTGCAAATTTTAATATATTTGAGTTGTTTTGTCACTAAATTTTTGATCTACTTTTGTAGGCTTGGAGGAATCATGGACCTAGGTTAGGTTGGGTCAAATGTTGAGTCAAAAGTGGACTAGATCAAGTGATCAAGCGTCGACTCATTTGAACCGTCCGATGCAAGAACGGTTAGATCTAGACCATCTGAGAACTTCTGATCAATCCGAGCTGGGGTTAAGGCTAATCGAGCGATCAGATCAAGATCTGAAGGTTTCAGCTCAATCGGAGATCATCTAGCCGTTGGATCACGATCAGAGGGATCTAGACCATCCATTAAAAGATCATCTTGATCCGAGCCATCCGCTACAAATCTGGAAGATCTGAGCTACCACGAGGATGATCCTGACCTTTGATCAAGATCTGGGAAATTTGAGTCAAATCGGACAAGGATCCACGATTGGATGAAGCGGGATTAATCTCAGCCGTCCACTGCTTCAACTACTTAAACAACCTCCCCTATTCAGATCGGTGTCGGGACCTCACCGAGCTTTAGCAATTTTCTTCTCGTTTTCTCGCTTATTCATCGTTTTCCTTCAAATTTTCTTCATCAGAGGCGTGACCAACTCGATCACAACCATTGGAGCAAGATTTGGATCGTTGGGAGAAGCTTCAGTGGCGATTTTAGCTCCAGATTTCGCCGGATGCAGAGCTGTTTGAGGGTTTCGGCAGATCTGTGATTTGAGCTCTTGGATCGCAACCGCATCCATTTCCTTCCATCTGAACCATCTGTAGGGGTCCTAGGATGAGCTCAGATGATTTCCAAATCATCATCGCAACCTTTCACATTGAGATCTAGGAGATCGAATTGGATTTTCCAGCCAAGTGAAATCTGTGAGCAGATTTGACAGTGAAGCCAATTTCCAATTGATTTGCGAGTTGAAGGGGTTCTTGGCTTGCCCTTGCGTGACGAACAAGGTGGTCTTGAAACATGGGAAGGATCGAGGCTTAGTTTTTACTGTTTTTTCTTGTTTTCCTAGCTGTAATTTCAGTTTCTGCAAATTAGTTCCTGTTCTGTCTTGTATCAGCTATTTCATTTTCGTTTCTGAATTTTTCCAGCTTTAATTAGGTTCTATATTGCAAGTAGATTAGTTAGTGAACTTGTTCAGTGATCAATTGTATTCAAATTCAGTGAATTTTTAGTTTACAGCTTGCGTTTCAATTCTGTTTTCAGTGTATCAGCCCTGTTTTCTGCGTGCCACTTATAGTTTCAGTATTTTGATCAGTTTACTTAGTGCTTTCGTATCACTTCCGCATTCATTTGTTATTAAAACTGCATTTGAATTAGATAGATAGATAGTTAAGTGATCAAGTACATTTAATCTTAGTTTGATTTTCCATTTAGCAATTCTGTCAATTTTCAGTTTTGTGTCCTTGCGAATCAGTTTTTCTTTCTGCAACTGTTCAGTGCCAATTTCTGTAAATTTTCAGCTGTAGCTGCTGTAGTTTGAATCAAGTCAACCCTAGATTTTTACACCTTGTACGAGCAATAGAATGTTCACTCGAATTTAGTTTGTCTTGATGTGTTTGTTCTACATTTGAAGTGTTTTCTGCAGTCTTGCAATGTCCCTGCATTTCTTGATTCTAAACTGTTCTGTACTTCCATTCTGAATTTTTCTTCTTTCAGCCTTGCATTTCACTTCACTGGTAGCTTACTCTTTTCCAAGTTGAGTTTATTAGTTGCATTCCTGAATTTTCATGTCATTGTTTCAGCAAGTTTCAAGTACAAGTTGGCACATTAGTTGTTCCTTTTTCTTGTCTGCATATCACAGATGTGGAATTCTGCAAGTTGTATCAATGGTAGCTTAAGAATCGATTGGTATCAAGTTATGTGTTGTTTCTAGTGTGCTAAGGTGCTTGAAATTAGTTCGTAGCGCATTGGGATTGTTTTTGAACTTTATCATCATTATATGCAATTGTTGCTCTTAAAGTTGGTAGCTAGCATTTGTTTCAAGTTAGTTGCTTCCGAAAGTTTTCATTACTGTTTCCATTCTTTAGCTTAGCATTGAGTTGCATTTGAAGTAAGGTTTGCTCTCTCAAATTCAATCAAATCGTATTGCTTCATTAAGTCTCCATTGGTTAAGTCCTTAATTGCTATTACCTTGTCTAGTTCACTTAGTTAATTTTGTCCTTCCTTTTCATTTCTTTCTATTGTATTTTCTTGTCTATTCGAAACCAAACCCATTTCTTATTTGAAACCCCCAAAAATATTACGACACATAAACTCGAGCACGAATCGAACAACTTGAACTAACCCTTGGAAAAATACGACATGTGGCCCCTTTACTACGCTTTTATTCTTTGATTGCAAAAAGGGTTTCCAGCTTTATAAATATCTAAATTTGAGACCCACATTCATGACAGTCTATTTTGGGTCCATCAACCCTATCCCCGACTTGAAAAGCTCGAGGGATCACTCGGCGATTGTACACTTGCTGCATGTGCTGCCGATATGCAACTAGTTGGGTAGCTGCCTTGTCTCGCAGTTTTGTTACCAGGTCTAGGTCGATCAACTGTTCCTGATCATTGCCTTCCTTCTTGTAGTGCTGCCGCCGAATAGACTCATCGCCTATCTTCACCGGGATCACCGCTTCCGCTCCATACACCAGATTGGACAGAGGCTATATAAAGGGTCTTATAAAGGGTCTTGAGACAGAGCTTGAAAATCACTAATTACTCTCAATATCTTCATCTCTGCTCGTGTTCTTGGGCACGCATGCTTTCTATGTTGTGACAATGTCATATTGTAACTCGTGCTTCATTTCAGATCAACAAATATTAGATTCGGCTAAATAAAATCCTGACAGGAAAATTTTAGGAATTTCATGAGACGATTTTAGGGTTCTAGACCCTAGGATGAGGTCCAAGGAGGTAGAGGTGCTTAATACTAAAGTTTTTGGAAGGGTTAAAATGGCTTAAAGCCAAAGTTTAAGGGGGAAATGGAGAAAACCTCAAAATTAGGAAGGCAATTTTAATAGGTGGGACTTTGGGTGCTAAACAACAAAGTCGCCACCACGTATATTTCTCCTCTTCATTTCTTTCTCCGCCCAACTTCTCCACACGATCCCTTTCTTCTTCCTCTTCTTCCCCAGCAGATCCCCTCCACTCTCACCCGAAACAACCTTCTATGTCAACACTAAAGTCTCTTAAGGTACTTAGGTAGATGTCCTTGTAGTTAACAAGGGTAGACAGTGTTAGTAGGAGCCCTAGAGCCAATTATGTGATGATTGACTATGGCCTTTTTATATCATATTCTATCATTAATAAAGGTGTGTTTGGTTATTATACTTACTTTATACTTGTGCCAAATAACCAAGTATAATAATGTCCTTCGGTAGTAGGTTCTTATCTACATCATATTGATTGGTTGAATCGATAGTGAAATAATGTAGAGAACACTATACTAAACCATTTCTAGTCATGCATTAATATTCAAGGATAATATTAATGCATGGAGACTAGCATATAGGTCAATTGATGACTTGAGCTCATAAATCATGGATATATGATATCAAGTTGACACATGGGTATACATTAGAGAATGTGTACTGAATTGACCTGCCATGGGAAAGTTTCATAGATTGTCATATGAGTGTCATAAACTTTCTCATGTGATTATTAGTATGAATAGTCCTTAGACCTGAAATCACTACAGTTCCCTACATGAGGAGTTATGTACTTTGGTATCGTCAAACGTCACTCATAACAGGGTGGACTATAAAGGCGATTACTTGGTATATAATGAATTATGCGGAGGGATGTGAGTGATGTAGATGGGATCTATCCCTCCCATATGACGGGAGTGATATCTATCGGCCCCTTGATCCAGTAGGACTGCTAAAATGTATGGTCATGCTCAAATGAGTCAATATGAGATATTAAGTTCATTTGTTTGAGTGAGTCTACTTGGGGATCAAGAAACATAAAGATTGATCGAGGATAACACAGTCTATGCCTCATTGGTCAATCTAGATATCGAGGATAGAAGGACAAGGTCATACATTGTCATAGTCACGGAGGTTAATTCGGATCTCGACTTTTCTTGTTACTTGGGTAGCAATGATGCATTGCTAGATGCCGCTCATTGCTTATGTGTCTAAAGTTGTTTAGGAACATTGCCAATGTTACGAGAACCTATTAGGTCACACACTAAGGATACGATGCTTTGGAGATTGATTGATCTTAGTTTGACTAAGATTTGATCCGAATTGGATTGATTGAGTTAGACTCAAGTGAATCCAATTAGATTATGGGATTGAGATCTAATTTGAGCTAGACTCATTTAGATTAGACTCAACCACATTTGGATGAGATATTAATTCATTAAAGTGTTTAATGAATTAATAATAAATGAATAGGAAAAGTCTCTCTTCATTGAATGGAGAGAAGTTGAAGAGCCACATGAGAAGACGTGCTCTTTATTGGCTTTAATGAAGGGAAGCTAAAGGGACAAAAACCTCTTCATATTCATGGATGAGTATAAAAGAGTTTCTTGTCATTTAGATGGGGGTTTAGTCTTTTTCCCTTCCTCTCTTCTTCCTCTTCTCCCTCTTTGGCCGAAACCCTATTTTGGGGTTCTTGGTGTCTTTGCGAACTACCTCAATTGCTAGCACAACTAAGGTAGTTCTTCTCCAAAGTTGAGAGATTGTGTTCGTGTGGATACGCAAAGAGGCACAGACGCTTGAACATGCAAGAGATCCGACGTACCTTAGACGAGCGGGATAAACAAAAGGGCACGCTGATAACCGCTTCAGTCGTGTTACGGTTTCAAATACAATTAAGATATCGAATTCCTCTAAACTAATGTAGCATAGAGTAACTCGAGTCGTCTCCCAACGAATGTAGTTGGTACTTGATAATTCTCATGATCGTATTTTATTGCTTTTGGGTTTTGGATATGAAACTGGGTTTTGGATTTGAGAGCTATGACTACGAAATGAATAGCAAAGCAAGTATGAAATCTAGTCTAATTAAGGAAAGACAAGGCAGGTACGGAAATCTAGTTTATCCTGATTACAATTGCAGTAAAAAAAACAACTTGAAATTAAGCACCAACGAAACTAAACATGGAACGAAACCTACAACATTAAAGAAATTTAATCTCCTAGCTTAATTGCATGAAATGAAGACATGGAACTTAAAGCAATGGAAGAGCAATACAAAACAAGATTAAATCAACTAAGAAACATCTCAATTGAAATTAACTGTTCTATGAAGCATTTAATCGAACACCATATAAGCTTGATTGAAATGGCTTCAAGTAAGTGTAAAATGAAATGGGAAGATCCATCAAATACAAGCATTTAACAATCTATCACAAACATTCATCAATTAAGAACAATTAACAACTAACAACACAATTAAACCCCTATTCTGATGAAGAAGCTGCTGTGATGAGAAAAACTTCTTTGATGAGAAAACTGTTGCCGATCAGCTGAATGGAAGAGTTGCTGTAAGGAATAACATGGTATCAAGAAATCTGCTGCCGGAATTGGACAAGGAAAACAGCTGTTGGCACTCGGCCCTGTGAAGAGGAAATTGCTGGAATTGAAGCTATGAAGAACTTCTACGTAGGGTGAACTGTGTGCAGTGATGATCCGGATCTAATCTGATGAAGAAGTGCCGAAAATGGAAGAAGCTGCGGATCTAATCCAATGAAGGCTGGATGAAGGAATTGCTGCCGGAAATGGAACAAGGAAGAAGCTGCTGCCGGAGAATTGCTGTTAGTCAGAAACTAAACTGCTGGAATTGATCGGATGAAGCTGACAAAGAAGAAGTTGCAAAGAAATAACTGCTGAAATTAAAATAATTGCTGTAAAGGAAAACAATCGATGAATTTCGGTAAGGGAATGGATCGCCGGCGGTGGAGTCGACTAAGGTTCGGAACCCCCAGAGCCCTAGCTTCGTCCGGTAGCGTGCGGTGAAGGGAGATGGCTGGCTTCTCTCCGAACCCCGAAAGAGAACCCTTCCTCTCTTCTCTCCGAACCCCGAAAGAGAAGAGGTGGATGTGGATACCGTGGCGATGATGAACTCCGGCCGTGAAGGTGGATGAACGAGTCGGGAACCCCTCAAACTCGGTTGATCGGAGCTCCGGCCGACTAGGGTTGGAACCCCTAACCCTAGTTGCGGCGACGATGAAGATGGAGGAGGAGAAGGATCGCCGCGAGCCCTGCGTGTGGAGTCGATGAAAACCTAGGTCGCGCGTTCCTCTCCCTTTTGTTCTCTTGGCTTCCGCGTGTGGATCTAGCTCAAGCTCGGGTTTGGCTCAGCGGTTCAGTCCAGTCAAGCCAAAGCAGTTGGGTTCAGTCAAGGTTCAGTTGAGTTCAGGCCAGCAGTCCGGTTCAGTCAAGCCAGTCTTTGATTTGAGTTCAGTCAAGCCAGAGCCCTTTGGTTCAGTCCTTGCTCAGCCCACAGCTCAGCTTAAGTTCAGCCCAGTTCTGTGGTTCGGTCCAGTCAAGCCAGAGCAGTTGGGTTCAGACCCCTTGGTTCGGCACAGCACTTGGTCCAGCCAAATTATGATAGAAGCAGCAGACGGCTGAGATCAATCTGACTTCATCCAACGCTCAGATCTCTTCAGATCTGAACCAAACTCCACAGATCCCAATCAATGGTCCTGATCTATCTATCCCCAGCTCGGATTAACCAGATCAGTGGCAGATGGTCTAGATCTTCCCTTTTCTTGAATGGATGGTCTAGAACATCTTGAGCTTGATCCAACGGTCAGATCTCTTCCGATCTGGCTGAAAATTTCAGATCTTGATCTATGGCCATGATTGATTCTATCTTGGATTCGGATCAACCAGAAGTTGACCGATGGCTCAGATCTAGCCGTTCTCTGGAATGGATGGCTCCTATTAATCCGATGCTTGATCCTTTTGATCTGGATCCAATCCTGACTCAAGCCTGACCCAATTTGATCTAGGTCCATGATCAATTGAAGCCTACAAAATGATATTCAAATTTAGTGCCAAAAATATCCCAAATATATAATGATTAGAATTAAATGCCAAAATGAAGGGAATACATGAAACCTAATAAAATTGCAAACTTAAGCATATAAAATGTGGATCAAACATGGATTTTAGAGCCGAAAATAATCAACAAAATGATGGTTATCAACTCCCCCACACTTATTCTTGGGCGTCTCGCACAAGTAAATAAAACTAAAAGAAAACAACATATCTCCCAAACATTACATCCCCTATCAATACCTTAAGAAATAATAAAAGAAAGTTACTTAGGATTATCAAGTCTCAAGAATCCATGTATTTATGGTTCCAAATCTCACATAAGTCAAAAGCATGATAATTTCATCAACTTGAATAAACTAAGTATGACAAAGACCTCACAAGATGGATATATGCACTGATGCTCACAAAAATAACATATATGAAAGTGGAGTTCTCTCAAAGCATTCATGACATTGCACTACCATATCCTTGCTTATCTTCTACTTCTCCACTACTATAACATAAGTACACAAATCAAGAGTGCTTTTCAATGAATAATAATGAAACCAAGTGCTACAAGAAAATAAGAATTGTAGATAACAAAGAAGATCATAGAGAGCATGAAAGAAGATAAAAGAGAAGATGAGAGCATTGGGGTAATTAACATGATGTATACAATCAAACAATAGTCCAAAGTAAATAACTCAATCAAACCTCCAACACTCAAAATTCTCCTTTCACATTCTCAATGCACTACACATCAACCATTTACAACATCTCTCAAAGTGCATGTAGGGATTACAACATAACTCTTGAATTTCTCTAAACAATAATATCAAAAGAGTACATATCAAGAAAATATTCTTTTTTTTTGTTGATCACTAACACAATCTCGAATGCTTGAGGAATTTTTTTTTTCACATAGAGAATTTTTTTTTCATTCTTTTCTCTTTTTTTTCTATCTCTCTTTTTTTTTCACATAGAGAGATTTTCTTTTTTTTTCACATAGGGAGATTTTTTTTTTTCATATAGGGAGATTTTTTTTTTCACACAAGCATTAGTCCATATACACTTGTCTCCCCGCCACACTTAAAACTTGAGCGTCTCGCGAAAACTACTAAATATGTAACAAAGCATGATAACATCTCAAACTGACAATCGTAGAGGCTAATGATAGACAAATAAAAATGTACTCATCATGCAATCACCCCATGCTTTCATCGAATACTCAAGGAAAGAATAAGCTAACAAAGATATGACAGTGATAATCTAGTGACAATGAGAGGATCTGAAAGACAATGAAACATGAAGGTGATAGGTGAAACGCTCACTAGTAACAGTAGCAAAGTAGAGGAAAACTAAGAGTTCAACAAGAAAGATTGCCTCTATCATATTCATGTAAGCTTATGCTAATGTAATTTCAAAAAAAATCAAAGCAAGTTCTAGAGTGTCAAGTATCACAAATGCTATCACACATAAGAGGATTAAGGATAGGCATGGCAATATCCTCACTAGGTGATCAATAAAATGTCATGCTTAATCAAACAAGATAAAGTCCATCACCACAATAAATGACTAAATGCAATTAATGTCCCCAAGCATACCAAGGAAACCAAAACTCGATAATCAGACTTAACTATCTTTTATGATCCTCAAAGCATAATAAAGGAACATGTAAGGAGATAAAACTAGAAGTCAAACAAGATTTATTCAAGACCAAACAAAATGCAGAATGCGGAAGCAAAACATTAATGCAACGTATAAAAGAGAACAAACATGCAAGTATAAACATAAAGAAAAACAAGAAAAGGAAAGTAAAGGAACAAACTCCCCTTCAAGTAGGGTAGAGAGCACGTAACATCCATTTTGGGAGAACTATCCTCATGTGATCAACCTCGTAGTGCACGTATTTCCCCCTTATTAATTTCGCACAAGCATCTTCCGGTGGTCGGAGACGATTAAGGTTCAGAACCCACTTAAGAGGTGAGGTGCTACTAGTCGAAATAAGAACAACTCCTCCCTCTTGATGCTTTTTGGAAGTCCTTCCAGGAGGTTGGAGTCTGTTCAGATGGAGCACCCACTCCAGAAGTCTTCGGGACCCTGCAAAACCATGTAATACCTCTCTCAAGCGTGCAGGGTAAGAAAGAAATGTAATATCGTCAATCTCTACATAAAAAGAATCCAACAATGCAGCACATCCAAGAAAATCAATTATTGGCACCTCAATAAAGTTTTCACAATTAATATCTGCATAAGATGTGTCCAGTAATTTATCAGAACAAATAACATCAACACTAGGTATCGTAATGGAATTTTCACAATCAATTTCTAAAGGAGATGTAGCAAGACATGCATCACAACCAATAAAATCAACATTGGGTACCTCTATGCAATTTTCACAATTATTTTCCATCAAGGATGTATTAAGAATATCATCACAACAAACAATCTCAACACTAGGTGTGTCCAAATATTCACCACAATGAATAAAATCAGTTATAGGTGCCTCTACATATTTTTCACAAACAAATTTTATAGAAGATATGTCAGTAAATTCATCACAATCAACATAATCAGTTTTAGGCACCTCTACAAATTTCTCACAATCAGCATTTACATGAGGTGTATCAAAACATGCTTTACATTCCACAAATTCAACAATAGGTGCCTCTATGAATTTCTCACAATCAAATTTTACAAAAAATGTATCCATAAGTGTATCACAAACAATAAAATCATTTTGAGGTACCTCCATTAATTTTTCCAAAGACATAAGAGGAATACTTACCTGATCGTGCTGAAGAATACCTGGAGGTTCTACAAGAGCGGATGTATCCATAGCTTCCTCCTGGTCAAGAACAGGTTCCATCTCAGGCTCAAATTCTGGTAGACACTCAACTGAAGCAAGTGATTCTTGGATACTTGCTCCCATCATGCAAGTCCCTACACTTTCTGGAAATGGTGGTGGTCCCTGGGGCTTAGTGCAATCCCCTACACCTGTAGAATCATCTCCTATGCATGCTTCTTCAGTAATTTCTGCAGCAACAATATTAGAAAGATTAGGACCATCAATAACACTATCATCAGAAAATAAAAGATGAGAAGGGTCTTGTAGTACTTCAGAATCTTTTTCTTGAGCTGAAAATTTTGGAATTGAATTTTGAACAGGAATCTCTGGAGGGATACATGCTCTAGGTTTCCTGATTTTGATGACTTCTTCTTCTTCTTCTATCAACCTCCACATTAGTTCACGATCATACCCCTTAGAATCCTGAGTACCTTGAGTAGATAATTGTCTTGATCTTTCGGCTTCTGCTTGATTCATTTGATCAAGCCATTTTTCGAGGCATCTTCCAAGGTTTTGAAGCTTCGTGTAGAACTCCTGTTGGTCTTGAAATGTAGCAAAAGGCTGCTGAAGACCATGAGTAGGCTGTGAATTCTGAAATTGGAACTGTTGGGGCTGCTCAAATGGTTGAATGGGCTGATTAAACTGCTGAAATGGCTGATAATTAGGATGTTGTTGCTGGAAATCATTGTTCTGAAAATTCTGAAATTGGGACTGGCATTGTTGATTGAATTGTTGAAATGCTTGAGGTTGAAAATTATGAGTGTCTTGCTGAAAATTCGAACCTTGAAACTGGAAATCTTGCTGACATGGTTGAAATTGTGGCTGAAAAAACTGATTTGTTTGCTGAAAATTCGAATAAAGCTGTTGAAAATTTGGATTGAACCCTTGCTGAAAATTCTGAAATTGTAGTTGAAACTGCTGTGGTGGCTGATTAAATGTTTGGTACTGCTGCAAATTTGAATAGGGCTGCTGAAATTGTTGAAAAGGCTGACATTGTGGCTGCCCTTGCTGAAACTGATAATTTGATTGTTGAAAATTTGATTGGGACTGTTGAAAATATTGGTTCTGCTGCTGAAATTGTTGACACGGCTGCTGGTAAGTAGATGAAAATATTTTGAACTGGCAGTCCTGTCACAAAGCAAACAAAATGGCAGCAACCGTATACAAAAGATTAAGCAATCAAGAATAGAATCAAAAGATATAATTATCAAGCACCACTACATTCCCCGGCAACGGTACCAAATTTGATAACCGCTTCAGTCGTGTTACGGTTTCAAATATAATTAAGATATCGAATTCCTCTAAACTAATGTAGCATAGAGTAACTTGAGTCGTCTCCCAACGAATGTAGTTAGTACTTGATAATTCTCATGATCGTATTTTATTGCTTTTGGGTTTTGGATATGAAACTGGGTTTTGGATTTGAGAGCTATGACTACGAAATGAATAGCAGAGCAAGTATGAAATCTAGTCTAATTAAGGAAAGACAAGGCAGGTACGGAAATCTAGTTTATCCTGATTACAATTGCAGTAAAAAAAACAACTTGAAATTAAGCACCAACGAAACTAAACATGGAACGAAACCTACAGCATGAAAGAAATTTAATCTCCTAGCTTAATTGCATGAAATGAAGACATGGAACTTAAAGCAATGGAAGAGCAATACAAAACAAGATTAAATCAACTAAGAAACATCTCAATTGAAATTAACTGTTCTATGAAGCATTTAATCGAACACCATATAAGCATGAATGAAATGGCTTCAAGTAAGTGTAAAATGAAATGGGAAGATCCATCAAATACAAGCATTTAACAATCTATCACAAACATTCATCAATTAAGAACAATTAACAACTAACAACACAATTAAACCCCTATTCTGATGAAGAAGCTGCTGTGATGAGAAAAACTTCTTTGATGAGAAAACTGTTGCCGATCAGCTGAAAGGAAAGTTGCTGTAAGGAATAACATGCTATCAAGAAATCTGCTGCCGGAATTGGATAAGGAAAACAGCTGTTGGCACTCGGCCCTGTGAAGAGGAAATTGCTGGAATTGAAGCTATGAAGAACTTCTACGCAGTGTGAACTGTGTGCAGTGATGATCCGGATCTAATCTGATGAAGAAGTGCCGAAAATGGAAGAAGCTGCGGATCTAATCCAATGAAGGCTGGATGAAGGAATTGCTGCCGAAAATGGAACAAGGAAGAAGCTGCTGCCGGAGAATTGCTGTTAGTCAGAAACTAAACTGCTGGAATTGATCGGATGAAGCTGACAAAGAAGAAGTTGCAAAGAAATAACTGCTGAAATTAAAATAATTGTTGTAAACAAAAACAATCGAAGAATTTCGGTAAGGGAATGGATCGCCGGCGGTGGAGTCGACTAAGGTTCGGAACCCCCAGAGCCCTAGCTTCGTCCGGTAGCGTGCGGTGAAGGGAGATGGTTGGCTTCTCTCCGAACCCCGAAAGAGAACCCTTCCTCTCTTCTCTCCGAACCCCGAAAGAGAAGAGGTGGATGTGGATTCCGTGGCGATGATGAACTCCGGCCGTGAAGGTGGATGAACGAGTCGGGAACCCCTCAAACTCGGTTGATCGGAGCTCCGGCCGACTAGGGTTGGAACTCCTAACCCTAGTTGCGGCGACGATGAAGATGGAGGAGGAGAAGGATCGCCGCGAGCCCTGCGTGTGGAGTCGATGAAAACCTAGGTCGCGCGTTCCTCTCCCTTTTGTTCTCTTGGCTTCCGCGTGTGGATCTGGCTCAAGCTCGGGTTTGGCTCAGCGGTTCAGTCCAGTCAAGCCAAAGCAGTTGGGTTCAGTCAAGGTTCAGTTGAGTTCAGGCCAGCAGTCCGGTTCAGTCAAGCCAGTCTTTGATTTGAGTTCAGTCAAGCCAGAGCCCTTTGGTTCAGTCCTTGCTCAGCCCACAGCTCAGCTTGAGTTCAGCCCAGTTCTGTGGTTCGGTCCAGTCAAGCCAGAGCAGTTGGGTTCAGACCCCTTGGTTCGGCACAGCACTTGGTCCAGCCAAATTATGATAGAAGCAGCAGACGGCTGAGATCAATCTGACTTCATCCAACGGTCAGATCTCTTCAGATCTGAACCAAACTCCACAGATCCCAATCAATGGTCCTGATCTATCTATCCCCAGCTCGGATTAACCAGATCAGTGGCGGATGGTCCAGATCTTCCCTTTTCTTGAATGGATGGTCTAGAACATCTTGAGCTTGATCCAACGGTCAGATCTCTTCCGATCTGGCTGAAAATTTCAGATCTTGATCTATGGCCATGATTGATTCTATCTTGGATTCGGATCGACCAGAAGTTGACCGATGGCTCAGATCTAGCCGTTCTCTGGAATGGATGGCTCCTATTAATCCGATGCTTGATCCTTTTGATCTGGATCCAATCCTGACTCAAGTCTGACCCAATTTGATCTAGGTCCATGATCAATTGAAGCCTACAAAATGATATTCAAATTTAGTGCCAAAAATATCCCAAATATACAAAGATTAGAATTAAATGCCAAAATGAAGGGAATACATGAAACCTAATAAAATTGCAAACTTAAGCATATAAAATGTGGATCAAACATGGATTTTAGAGCCGAAAATAATCAACAAAATGATGGTTATCACACGCATCAAAGGTATATCTATAAGATAAGTAGCTGTAGATCAGCTTTGTACGAGTTTTCTTTCGCATGGATTGCTCAAGGAATCTTGTTTCCACTGTAGGTTTTTGCTTATGTCGCCGGGAGATCCCAACAGCCAGAAGGTGTCAGGTTCAGGGGGAGTCAATGTTTATCGTGTTCTCAAACTTTTCTGTTTAAAAATTTATTTTTGAAAAACTATTCTTTCCAAAAAAAGTTATTATCTCTTTCAAAATAATATTTTCTTCAAAAAATTATTCTTACAAAAATATTACTTCAAGAATTTATGTCCTTCAAAATGATTTTTGAAAAAGAATCATTTAAAAATTTATGACTTTCAAAATATTTTTTGAAAAATACTTCTTCAAAATTGTTATATTTTTCTAAAAATGCTTTAATTGCTCTTATGATTTCGATAAACTCTAAAGACACTTAGAAAGTTTTCCTTATAATCATCAAGGATTTTTATGATTGTGTCATGATTAAGTGGAGTCTCAATCAAAAGAACAATTCGTCTATTGATTACCTTGAACCTAAAAAATATATATATAAATTATGTAATTCTTTTCATTTGAATCGAACCCTAAGACTTAGAGGAAGATCAACTTGTGGTCAACAAGCTTCCTAGGACTATGTCAGGTTTAGGGGAAGGTTCAAATTAAAAGAACCATTTTGAAGTTTTCAAAAATACTATATTTTCAAAAAATACTATCTTTTCAAAAACACTATATTTGTGAAAATATAATATTCTCATTTTTTAAAAAAAATTAAAATCTTTTCGAACATCTTTGAAAATTGCTTGAGTTTGGCGAAATCTTCAAGATACATAGGAAAGTTTTCCTTGTAGATAACAAAGTTTCCTAGAATTGTGTCAAATTCGGAAGGAATCTAAACCAAGTATTTTTTTTTTGAAAATTAAATACTTAAATTGAATATATTTTATCTTTATTGGAAAATCTCTAAGACACATAGAAAATTTTTCTTGTGGTCAACATGATTCCTAGGATTGTGTTAGATTTAGGGAAATTCAAATGAATAAAATACCTATTTTCTCAAATTTTACTCAAGTACATAGTGTTTTCTAAATTATTTTTTGAAAAAACTACTTGAGTTGTAAAATAAAAAAAGGGAGGATTTTTGAAAATTATATTTTCCTTAAAAATCTTAAATATTTTCAAAAATCGTATTGTTGGTGCAAACGTTAAATTAAAATCTTTATTATTGCTTTATAATTCTCTTTAATGTGTGTCAAAGGGGGAGAGAGTACCTTAAGTTAGATTTTTTCGATTTCTCCCAAATATTGACCTAAAACCCATAGATCAAAATCTAACTTAGATTATTGTCAAACATCAAAAAGAAGAGATTGTTGGTGCAAAGAGCATCAGGTATGAATAGTCAAGTTCTTTGTGTTTCAATGTTTGACAAGATACTAAGGTCTGATCAAAGTGATCAAGGGTTAAGCCAAACAGGTCCTGATGTTTGGTAGGGTAAACCCAAGCTTGATTAGGTTGACCAAAGGGTTAGTCAAACAAGACCTGATGTTTGGCAGGGTGATCAAACCTAGATCTGATATATTTGACAAACTACCAAGGTTTGATCAATTAGAACAAGGGCCAATCAAACCAGATCTGATGTTTGGCAGAGAACCCAAGGTTGGTCAGTTTGACCAAGAGATAAGTCAAACAGGACTTGATGTTTGATAGAGTAATAAAACACATTTTGGACTAAGTCAAACATGACTTGATGTTTGGCAAAAAAAAGTCTAGTCAGGATTAAGATGACTAGCAAAGAAGTTCTTATCAATGCACGAAGTCTTGGCTGAGGGTTGGGTACCGAAGTCCTGGTTCAGGGAATTGGGCACGATGTCTTGACCTGCAGGGTTGAGCACAAACACTTGGTCTGAGGGACTGAGTAGAAGACATTGCCGAGGGGGATCGCAGACAGGAGTCGAGATGGGTCGAGGTCGAACGTCGTCTAGTTGCGGATTCTCGGAGGCCGAGCAAAAGTCTTGGTCGGGGATTGGGCAACAAAGACTTGGCAAGTGAAGTCGAGCATGAAGACTTGGTCCGGGGGACTGAGCAGAAGACTTTGTCAAGTGGGGATTGCGGACAAGAGTCGAGACGGGTTGAGGTCGAACGCCATTGAGTTCCGTATTCTCAAAGGCCGAGCAAAAATCCAACCGGAGGTCCTGATTGGCAAACTTCTCTAGATTGGAGTAGGCGAGGATGCGTCCCCCGGGAAAGGGAAAAGTAGGCGTCGATTCTACCTAGAATTTCATTTGAAATTCAAAGTCAGAACCAGACAGCTCTAGCTGTCAATCATTAAGGCTAAGGATTATTTGTTTTATCTTGTGATTGTTTGCCTTGTAGGAACCTAGAGTTGGAGGCAAGATGGTAAAGCAAACACAAGAAAACAAGAAACCTGGGAAAGGGCTCCTAGGCGCTTGAATAGCTCCCAAGCATCTGGGATGCAGGCCTTATCTCTGTGTTGAGTATGCCAGTTCGAATCAAGTTTTGACCACGACTAGGACCTCTGAATGGACTTTCAGGTGCCTGAATAAGTGCTATATAAAGGGGTTGAGTGCAGCAGTTCAGATCATCAACTTACACATCCACTTACTCATTATGTGCAAAGGAAAAGTGTTGAGAAGAAGCTCTGCGACCAAGGAGGCCTCAGGAGGAAGTGTGTGATGCTTCGGAGTTCCAGATCGATTGGGATTGTCATCTTCTATTTGGTTTGCATTTAGTTTGTAATTCTTTATAATTATTTTGATTGTATTCTCAACTGTAAGATGAGTTTCTCCACCTCCAAAAATTCCGAAAAGGAGACCACTAGTGGACGGGTGCTACCCGTAATTAGGCCTTGGACGTACTGACCGTGGGGGGTTGGGAACCAAGTAAATCCCGTGAGTTCTTGCTGTGTTGGTTTTTGTTTTAATTATTCCGCTGCTACTAACAACTCTGATATTAAGCGAACAATCAATGAAGATCCGATGATAAATAGATGAGTCTATACTATCTGTTAGTGATATGAGAGAAGTGTCCTAAGGCAATCGCCTTATGATTGTAATCATTTATTTTAATAAATGAATATTCTCTATTTGAGTATACATGTTTGTGTATTTGATTGAGATCTTAAACTCATTTACTGAATGTCCGCAATACAATTCACAGCATGAGAGAATTTGTGATGAATTCACAACTAGTGATTATCTCTACATGTGCAATTGTGAAGTATTGAAATTGTTCCTAGTCGATGAATTGATAAATACGGACACTATCAATTCTGTTGAGACTAGCATGGGTTATTCTCTAATCAGCTAATTCTCACTGGCTGGTGACATCGAGATGTCCAGAGATAAACATGAATGCTAGTTAAGGGAACTAGTTCATTGGAGTGACTGGCTGTAAAACTTCATATGGTAGTCTATATATAGATATGTCAGTGAAGTTCTTACTGCAGCTTAAGTGCGATGTTCCTTTGACTTGCGGTGTTCAAGTCATCTTGGTCATGGAGACTTATACTTTGACATCTTAAGCAAGCATCTCCAAGGAGGTGTGGACCCAGGATGATTGGGTATAAGTCGAAGTGTCCGAAGATGTTTGAACAACCTACAAAGGATTCACTACTCCTTGTGAGAAGATGTATACCCGAGGCCTATCGTCGGATTGTTACTCGAAGCCTCTGGCCAGAGCATGACCTGTTCAGAGTATGAATCTCTTAAATACATGAGAGTAATTAGAATCCGTAGGACGAGAAAACGTTACTTGGGCTAGGTGTGACGTAGTTACACACATAGACCATGTCCTGAACCAAGTGGGTATAAGATGGTGAAGGGAATGGGGCATGATTCATTATAGCTGCTGAAGGGTTTCAGAATTGTTTCTGAGGTCAACCGTTGATCTTTCGATTAATTGGGAATCATGATGTACTACTAGGTGCCACTCATGATCGTTCTATAATTGATTAATTATAGACGGCAACATAAATCGAATGCCTATTTAGTCACACGCACTACGAGTAATCTGAGAGATTTAAAATGAGTTGAAAATTGAATTTTCCAATCAAGAGAGATTAGGTTTGGTTGAGCTAAACGATAAGTCGAATCTGAATTTTTCAGAGACGCATCGGAAGCATAAAATGGCTAAGTCTTTTGAAGACTTAATAGATGAATTAAATAAGTTTAATTCATTGGGGCATGGCTTGGATGGGCTGACCAAAGAGGGTCTCCATCCTCTTTGCTTGGCCGACCACAACAAAGGAAGAGAACCAAGTTTTTGGTTCAATTTATAAAATAAACCAAGTGTGGTTTGTTTTATAAAATTATGGATGATATAAATTTTTATATAATAAACCAAGCTTTGGTTTATTTTTCATGGAAATTAAAATGAACCATGGATTGTTTTATTTTATAAAATCAATTATGGATTGATTTACCATGATTAGGATATTTATTCCATAGGAGAGAAGAGACTTGATTGATTTTTTATCATGAATTAAAATATGATTTTAACCATGATATAAAATCAAACTTGGCATGATGGAATAGGTTATTCCATATTTGAGAGGCTTGATGGTTGAGAGGCCACTATATAAAGGACCCAAAGCAAGGCTTGGGTGATAATCGAAGAGATGAAGGCATAGGCTCTCTCCCTCTCTTTTTCTCCTTCTCTTCTCCCCTTCTTGCCGTGTGCCAACCAGCCCCAAGAAGGAGCACCAGCCGGCCGCCCCTGCCCTTTCCCTGCCGACCACCACCTGCTGCCAGAGAAGGAAGGTCCGACCATCTCTTGGCCGGAAGAAGGTGCTGCCGGAATTAGAGTTTGCCGCAAGTCTCTTCCTTTGCTTCGCCGGAATTTTGATTCCGACCATCCTTTTGTGGTTAGTCTTCCGACTTATCTCTTGGTTTTTCTTGTCGCGTTCTCGGAGAATCTAGTAGTTCTCGAGAACACAAAACTCGTGGCTTTGCGAAGTCATCCCGAAGATACTCGGCGTGGACGCGAATAGAGGCAGAGCTTCCAAGGGACGCTTACGGTTGGATCTCATCCTTTCCTTCGAGTTACGCGAGGTAATACGTAAATTAGTTTACGTTTCTGTAAAATTTTAAATATATGATCATGTCTACACAAGATAAAATTGCATGCATAGATGTGTGGTTAAATAATTTAAGAAATTATTTATGCTAAACCTTCCGCTGCACGTAATTATTTTTTTAAAATTACGAACCTGCATCCATGTCAACATGCACCCGGTCCCAACAGTGGTATCATAGCTGAGGTTTGTGTTCGACATAATCATATAATTGTTTTGCGGAAAGCTTTATCATGATCTCAATTTTGGAAAATTTTCAATTATGGAAGCTTTCCAATTATGGTAAATTTTCGATTTAGGAATTTCAAAGTTTGGAAATCCTCATGAAATTTTGCAAACTTTTGAAATATCTCTGTTTCTGAAATTTTATGATAATTGTGAAAACTTTCCATTTTTGGAAACTTTCCAATTTTGGAAAAACGTAAGTTTTCTTTGTACCAGAAACTTACAATTATTCTGAAAACCTTTTATTTTTGGAAACTTTCAATTTATGGAATGCTTGCAATTTTGGGCACTTTTTTTCAAAAAAGTCTAGACAAATTATGGGAATATTAATTGGCATTTAAATTTATAATTGGAAATTAAATTATTTATAAAATTCTTTATTTTGGATTGAGCCTCGGGGAGCCGTCCAATTTAAAGTTAGTTGTTATAATTAAATTTCCTAAATTGAATTTAAGCTGTCAAATGTTTAATTTAGATTGAGCCTCAGGGAGCCGTCCAAATTAAGTTATTGATATTAATTTTCCATAAATAAAATATGTGATCAAACCTTGAAAATTTTTGAGGTGATTCTCAAACGATAATTTCCTTATTTGATTTATGAGGTGATGCTCTTACATATTATTGTCTCTAAAATTAATTAGGAAAATTATTTCCTATAGAGTATATTTCCTTAAATAAGATTTTCATGAAAATAATATGTGGTTGAATTAAGGGAATCTGTCTCTTAATTCAAAAAGATTTGATTTAGAGAAATCAAAATCTTAAACATATTATTTCCGAAATTGATTATGATAATTCAGGAAATTGTTTCACAAAACAATTCCTTGAATAAAGTATGAAATTAGAATTAGGAAATCCGGTTCCTAATTCAATTAATGAGACTTGATAAATTAAGTCACATACATATTTTATTAAGGAAATCGTTAGAACATGACATAATTATATGTCATGAATGTGCATAAAAGAAAAAGGATAAGACCCAAAACCCCTTACAAAATATTAAGGCTAACACCTTCCATTAATATGGTTAGAACCGGAGTTTTGTTTCTCGTTTGGGTTGATGGACACATCCATGCCCGGCTTGAACCTCAACATGTTCAAACTATGGAATTAGTTTATGATTAATATAGTGTTGGATCGGATTGGTCTGGCTAGAGAGGGGTGAATAGACGGCTAATAAAATAAAAGTGGTGGAAACTCATCTATAAAAAAACTTGGTTGCAACTTGGTCGTTGCTTCCAAGACAATTAACGCTAAAAACTCTCCTTGTGGCGGAGAAGCCTTACAACTGAAGATCACTAAACTTAGAGAATTATAATAGAATTGATGTTCTTTACCTCTAAATCTCTAAGCCTATTTATAGGTTGAGTGATACGATCTTGATCGTTGATACAAGATTGAGTTTCATCTTGATCATAGATCTAAGATTACTCTTAGATTATAATAAAGGATCGCCTTTGACCAAGCATGTAGATTGCATGTAGATGAGGCTTTAACCGAGCATGTAGATGAGGATGAGGCTGAGCATGTAGATGAGGATGAGCATGTAGAGGCTTTAAAATAAAGGATCACCCGTCGATTGGGTGATTTTCGACCAACCGGAGTTAGGTTCACCCGAACCCGACTCTGGCCTTTCGCCCTTCGAACGTGCTTCCGCCAGACTTCTCGTCCCTCGGACGTCACGCACGTCCTTCTTGGTCCACCGGCATACTCTTCCGCAACTTCCGCGTCCTTTAGATTGCACCGAGCCCGTCGGCTCACTTCCCCGCGCAATCCTTCTCGTCCGCTGCATCTTACGCTCGACTTCCTCAGTACCTAAGTTCCTGCACACTTAGCAGAGGGATTAAAACCAACATGACCTAACCTAACTTGGTTGATCACATCAAAACTAATCGAGGCACCAACAATCTCCCCCTTTTTGATGTGCATCAACCCAAGTTTAGTTAGGGATAAACAACAAACAATAAAAAATATTATAACAGTATTAAGCATCGAAAATTTTGCAATCATGTACATAACCTCCCCGTGAACATAAACTACTCTCCCCCTTTGATCACAGCAAAAATGGGACAAAAAAAAAATAGGGAACGAAAAATATAAATTTCACTTAATTTTTTTTATTATTAAATTCATGCAAATATGAAAATAAAAAAATCCTAATAAATTCATGATAAGTATGCCAAGTACTCAAAAATATAAAATTAATTTTTTTTTCTAGTAAACTCCGATCGAAATAATCTCTTAAAAATATTTGATAATGCAACAAATGATAAAGTGCATAAAGAAAAAAAATATTAGTCAATTTTGTTTTTCATAAATACCAGAAAATTAATTCAATATTGATTTTGGGACCCAAAATAAATTTTCATCTACAGGGTTAATCAAAAACTTTGGAGGAATATAATTTCTAGGAATTTTTCTAAGCTGGCCCCTATGATTTTTAACATACCAATTCAGATTTTCAGGATAAAAATTCTTTTTAATTCTTAAACATGCAATATCATTTTCTAATTTCTCTACTAAATTCTTTAAATTTTCATTTTTTGTTTTCAGTTGGTCGGATAGAACAGATGAGCATATAGTGCCAAATCTTTCTTTTAACTCAGAGTTTTCTATCTCCAATTTATTCATCGACTTAAGCATGGATTTTTTTACTGAGTAGATTCGAGCAGGTGGAAGTAGACATACCTCACTTACCGGGTCGGTTTCGAAGTTAGGATCTTCCTCTTCATTGCTGCTTTCTCCCGAGGTGCTTTCTTCATCTTCGTCTTAGTGGCTTGCCATCAATGCAAGTCCGACGAACTCTTCGGCTTCCGATTCATCTGACGAGGTCTCGTCCCAGGTGGCTTTTAGTGTCTTTTTCTTCTTTGGCTGTTTCTTGAGATTAGGGCACTGATCTTTCAGGTGTCCCTCCTCATTGCAGTTGTAGCATCGGACCGTTCATTTTTTCTTTCTCTGCACCTTTTTTGAGCGGTTAGTATTAATGTATTTACATAATTTTCTTACCGCTAGTGCTGTTTCTTCATCATCCGCTGAAGATTCTTCGTCGAGTTGGATCTTCCTTGTTTTTAGCGCAATATTGTCAGCTTTCCTGTTCTTTTCTACAAAGCGAGATTCATGAAGTTCCAAAGTAGAAAACAACTGTTCTAAAGTACTTATTTCTAGATTTTTTGAAATATAATACACATCGATTACCGAGGTCCATTCTGGGGTTCTCAGAAACGCGTTTTGAGCGTATCTTTGAGCATCGTGGTTAGTTACCTTTTCTCCGAGATTTTCGAGGCTTGTGATTAGTTCTTTTACCTTTGCATGTAATCTCGCAACAGATTCTCCATCTTCCATCCGTAGATTGGTTAGTCGGCTTCGAAGAACATCTCGTCGCGCAAGTATTGCTTCCGAGGTTCCTTCGTGCAGTTCCAAGAACTTTTCCCAAAGTTCCTTCGCCGATTCGTACTTACCGATCCGGTTCACATCTTGCTCTGGGAGGACGGTCAGCAGATGAAATTCTGCCTTTCCGTTTGCAACAACATCAACTTGTTCCTTCTTGTTCCAAGAATTAGGATCCTTGATCTTTCCTTCATTGTCTTTGGGAGTTGCATAGCCATTTTTCATAATAATTAATAATTCATAATCCGTAGTAAAATATACCTGCATCTTCCGTTTCCATGCCGCGAACTCCCCCTCAAACTTAGGCGGGTATATCGCTGGTCCAACCATCTTAAAATTTACTGCAGTTGGCGGTTAGTCCTTCTGCGACGGCATGGCTCTGATAACACTAGGACTTTCTGCCCCTCAGTCCACCTGACCTATTAGGACTACACCACCTAGTCGCAGCTAGAACTGATCCTCTTTGATCAAGACACGGGAGTCCACATATCCTTTAGTTAAGGCTTAACGCACATGGTTAGATCTGGATGAGCAACCTGGCTCTGATACCATTTGTTAGGACCAAAAGGAATTAGGATATCTCCACAATGGCATGATGTTGTCCACTTTGGGCATAAGCACTCATGGTTTTGCTCTTGGGTTCTCCCCAAAAGGCCTCATCCCAATGGAGATACCATATTCCTTATAAACCAATGATCTTCCCATGTGTTTCTCAATGTAGGACTAAGTTTGCACCCTTGCAACCTCTAACATATAGTTGGAGTCAGAGGTCAATCCTTAGTTTTGGTTGTTGGACACATCCAAGCCTGACTAAACGGTTGAATGAGCTCCAACCATGTTAAAACTATTTCTTGATTAATGGGTCAGCCTTAAGCTTGGAGCATCGATTTGTTGTACCACAGCCAAGGTCGATGTAAAGAGAGGTGCAGTTGGGTGCTATGTATATTGTTGCATACTTGTTAATGAGTTAACAACCCAATGATTTATGCAAACATTCAATTAGTTGATAGCATAATGTGATAGTTACATATGTATAATATGTAATCGGTATAATTACCTACCTTCATAGCTAAGAATAACTTGATGGACTCTAGTCATGGTTGTTCTTATCTATGGTTGAATATCAACCTATTTGGAGATGTTCCTACGATCTCCCGAATTGATAAAAAGGGTTATTCAATTCGAAAAATAAATAGTATTTAATTAATGTATATTGATGCATTCTTTATCATTCTTATCACATAAGCTCAATTTGTATTTCTAGGATAATCACCTGATTATGTCTTCTCTGAACTTGCGTTCCATTTTGGACACCAATAAGCTGACTGGGCCAAACATCATGGACTGGCTTCGAAACCTGAGGATAGTCCTCAAGGCAGAAAAGCTTGCTTATGTCCTTGAAAAACAACTTACCAACCATCCTCCTGAAGATGCAACTCCAGACCAGTTAGTGGCCTATCAGAAACATGTGGCCGATTCTGAACTTGCGAGTTGCATCATGCTGACCGCTATGGTACTTGAGCTACAAAAGCAGCATGAGCATATGGATGCTCATACCATCGTCTTCCATCTTCATAAGCTGTTTGACGAGCAGGCGAGATCCGAAAGGTTTGAGATCTCCAGACTCCTCTTCACCTCTAAGATGCAGGAAGGCACTTCTATTTCATAGTTTGTGTTGAAGATGTTAGGGGTACATTGAGCGACTAGGTACACTCGGATTTGCAATGGATCACGAACTAAGTATTGACTTAATTCTGCAGTGTTTGCCCAAGAGTTACTCAGAGTTTGTGATGAACTATTGGATGAACAAACTGGAGACTACCATTCCTGAGTTGCTTAACCTGCTGAAGACTGTAGAGCCTTCTGTAAAGCAGGATCAGAAGACGGTACTGTTAGTTGGTTTCTCAAAGAAAGGCTCTAAGAGGAAGCCCAAAGAACAAAATAAGGGAAGGAAGAAAAAGGCCAAAAAGATTGAAAAGGCACCAAAAGGCACTTGCCATCACTGCGGCAAGGAGGGCCACTAGCGAAGAAAATGCAAGGTTTATCTTGAGTCCCTGAAGAAGAAGGCATCCGATGCCCCATCCTCTTCAGGTATCTTCGTTATTGAATGTCACTCTATTTCCTCGGACACCTGGGTACTTGATACTGGGTATAGCTCACATATATGTAATGACATACAGGGGCTAAGGAATAGAAGAAGACTCGTCAAGGGAGAAGCGAATTTGCGAGTTGGAAATGGAGCAAAGATTACTGCTGTTGCCATCGAAACATATTTGCTAAAGCTCCCTACTGGACTTGTCTTAGAATTGGATAATTGTTATTTTGTTCCTTCGTTAATAAAGAACATTGTATCTATTTCATGCTTGAATGAAAAGGGTTATCATTTAACTTTTAGTAACAATTGCTATTACATAACTTTAAATGATGTTCTTTATGGGACCGGAACTTTATGCAATGGTATCTACACATTAGATTTATCCGGTGACATTTTCAATATCGAAGTTAGCAACAAACGTGCTCAAGTAGATAATCAAATAGACTCCTATATGTGGCATTGTCGTCTTGGCCATGTAAGTAAGAAACGCATGACCAAATTATACCGATGTGGAATTCTGGAATCATTTGAACTCAGTTCATTTGATACATGTGAATCATGCTTAAAAGGCAAGATGACCAAATTACCCTTTTCTGGAAAAGATAAACCAGTGGGAGAATTGCTTGGTCTAATACATACTGATGTATATGGACAAATGTCAACTCTTGCACAAGGAGGCTATAGCTACTTCATTACCTTTATCGATGATCACTCACGATTCGGGTATGTGTTCTTAATGAAACACAAATCTGAAGCCTTTGAGAAATTCAAAGAGTTCAGAAGTGAAGTAGAGAAACAGCTTGGCAAAAGTATTAAGATACTTCGATCTGATCAGGGTGGTGAATACTTAAGTCAAGAGTTTCAAGATTATCTCAGGGACAATGGGATATTGTCTCAATGGACTCCGCCATATACACCACAGCATAATGGTGTATCTGAGAGGCATAACCAAACCTTGATGGACATGGTTAGATCTATGATGAATCATGCAACTCTTCCAAAATCCTTTTGGGGTTATGCGCTTAAGACAACTGTTTACTTACTAAATAGAGTCCCGACCAAGGTAGACTCTACTACTCCATATGAGACGTGGAATAGTAAGAAACCTCATTTATCTCACCTAAAGATATGGGGTTGTCCTGCTTATGTAAAGCGGACTGTATCAGACAAATTGGATGCTAAGTCTGATAAATGTCTATTTATTGGATACCCTAAGGAAACGAAAGGTTACCAATTCTATCATCCCTTGGAACAAAAGGTGTTTGTTTCAAGGCATGCTGTATTTCTAGAAGAAGAATTTCTTTTACAAGAAAACAGTGGGAGTAGCATTGAACTTGAAGAAGTTCAAGAATCTCCAATAGGCATTACAGAGACACCTAGTCTAGACCCACAACCAATAACTCATAATGATGAGCTATCAGTTGAACCTAAAACAACACCACTTCTTCGTAAGTCTGTTAGAACACGCAATATTCCAGAGAGATATGGATTTCTCATAAGTGAATCGAACGACGTGTTACTCATTAACGATGACGAACCTATCAGTTATGAAGATGTTTTGAAAAATTCAGAAAGGGATAATGGCTTGAAGCCATGAAGTCGGAAATGGATTCCATGTACAAAAATCAAGTATGGGACTTGGTTAACCCACCTGAAGGGATTAAGCCCATAGGGTGCAAGTGGGTTTTCAAGAAGAAAACCGACATGGAAGGTAATGTTGTTACCTTTAAGGCTAGATTAGTGGCAAAAGGATATCGTCAGAAACAAGGAATTGATTATGACGAAACCTATTCGCCAGTAGCTATACTTAAATCCATTCGGATGCTCCTGGCCATAGCAGCTCATTATGATTATGAGATATGGCAAATGGATGTGAAAACAGCTTTCCTTAATGGAAACATGCTTGAGGATATATACATGATATAACCTGAAGGTTTCACATCGGTTAATAAAACCAAAGTATGCAAGCTTCGATGATCCATATATAGACTAAAGCAAGCATCCAGGAGCTGGAACATATGTTTTGATGAGACAATCAAAGAGTTTGATTTCTCACAAAATCCTGACGAACCTTGTGTGTACAAGAAGGTTAGTGGGAGTGCAGTCGTATTCCTAGTGTTATATGTCGATGACATACTACTTATAGGAAACGATATATCAGTCTTATAGTCAGTTAAAATTTGGTTGTCCAAAACTTTCTCCATAAAAGACCTAGGAGAAGCAACCTATATCCTTGGGATTAGAATCTATAGAGATAGATCAAAACGGTTGCTTGGTCTTTCGCAGTCTACATATATAGACCGAGTGCTAGAAAGGTTTAGCATGTCGGAATCCAAGAAAGGTTACCTTCCCATCAGGCATGGGATCAACCTTTCTAAGTCTATGTGTCCGCGCACAGAAGACGAAAGGATTTGCATGAATAAGATTCCTTATGCATCCGCGATAGGATCTATCATATATGCTATGTTATATACTAGGCCCGATGTATCGTATGCTCTGAGCGTCACAAGTAGATACCAGTCTGATCCAGGAATGGATCATTGGACGGCTATCAAGACAATCCTCAAGTACTTAAGAAACACTAAGGATGTGTTCCTAATATATAGAGAAGGTGATATGATAATACGTGAGTATACAGATGTCATTTTCCAGACAGATAAGGATGACTCCAAATCTCAGTCTGAATACGTATTTATTTTGAATGAAGGCGCAATAAGTTGGAAGAGTTCCAAGCAAGACACCGTAGCGGATTCTACCACGAAAGCGGAATATATTGCAGCTTCGGAAGTAACAAAGGAAGCAGTCTGGATCAAGAAGTTTGTCTCAGAACTTGGTGTGGTTCCAACCATTGATGAAGCAATACCGGTTTACTGCGATAATAATGGAGCTATTGCACAAGCAAAGGAACCAAGGTCTCATCAGCGATCCAAACATGTGCTTCGCCGCTATCATCTGATCAGAGAGATTATAAGTAAGAATGATATACAAATTGAGAAAATTCCCACTGAAAGGAATTTAGCGGATCCTTTAACTAAGGCCTTGCCTCAAAGCAAGTTTGAGGGTCATGTTGAGCCTGTGGTATTGGGTACTGTAGCGATTGGCATTAGGCCAAGTGGGAGTTTGTTAGTGATATGAGAGAAGTGTCCTAAGGCAATCGCCTTATGATTGTAATCATTTATTTTAATAAATAAATATTCTCTATTTGAGTATACATGTTTGTGTATTTGATTGAGATCTTAAACTCATTTACTGATTGTCCGCAATACAATTCACAGCATGAGAGAATTTGTGATGAATTCACAACTAGTGATTATCTCTACATGTGCAATTGTGAAGTATTGAAATTGTTGCTAGTCGATGAATTGATAAATACGGACACTATCAATTCTGTTGAGACTAGCATGGGTTATTCTCTAATCAGCTGATTCTCACTAGCTGGTGACATCGAGATGTCTGGAGATAAACATGAATGCTAGTTAAGGGAACTAGTTCATTGGAGTGACTGGCTGTAAAACTTCATATGGTAGTCTATATATAGATATGTCAGTGAAGTTCTTACTGCAGCTTAAGTGCGATGTTCCTTTGACTTGCGGTGTTCAAGTCATCTTGGTCATGGAGACTTATACTTTGACATCTTAAGCAAGCATCTCCAAGGAGGTGTGTACCCAGGATGATTGGGTATAAGTCGAAGTGTCCGAAAATGTTTGAACAACCTATAAAGGATTCACTACTCCTTGCGAGGAGATGTATACCCGAGGCCTATCGTCGGATTGTTACTCGAAGCCTCTGGCCAGAGCATGACATGTTCAGAGTATGAATCTCTTAAATACATGAGAGTAATTAGAATCCGTAGGACGAAAAAACGTTACTTGGGCTAGGTGTGACGTAGTCAGCCTAGTGGGGACTGACACACATAGACCATGTCCTGAACCAAGTGGGTATAAGATGGTGAAGGGAATGGGGCACGATTCATTATAGCTGCTGAAGGGTTTCAGAATTGTTTCTGAGGTCAACCATTGATCTTTCGATTAATTGGGGATCATGATGTACTACTAGGTGTCACTCATGATCGTTTTATAATTGATTAATTATAGACGACCAACATAAAACGAAAGCCTATTTAGTCACACACACTACGAGTAATCCGAGGGATTTAAAATGAGTTGAAAATTGGATTTTCCAATCAAGAGAGATTAGGTTTGGTTGAGCCAAACGATAAGTCGAATCTGAATTTTTCAGAGACGCATCAGAAGCGTAAAATGGCTAAGTCTTTTGAAGACTTAATAGATGAATTAAATAAGTTTAATTCATTGGGGCATGGCTTGGATGGGCCGGCCAAAGAGGGCCTCCATCCTCTTTGCTTGGCCGGCCACAACAAAGGAAGAGAACCAAGTTTTTGGTTCAATTTATAAAATAAACCAAGTGTGGTTTGTTTTATAAAATTATGGATGATATAAATTTTTATATAATAAACCAAGGTTTGGTTTATTTTTTATGGAAATTAAAATAAACCATGGATTGGTTTATTTTATAAAATCAATCATAGATTGATTTACCATGATAAGGAAATTTATTCCATAGGAGTGAAGAGACTTGATTGATTTTTTATCATGAATTAAAATATGATTTTAACCATGATATAAAATCAAACTTGGCATGATGGAATAAGTTATTCCATATTTGAGAGGCTTGATGGTTGAGAGGCCACTATATAAAGGACCCAAGGCAAGGCTTGGGTGATAATCGAAGAGATGAAGGCATAGGCTCTCTCCCTCTCTTTCTCTCCTTCTCTTCTCCCCTTCTTGCCGTGCGCCAACCAGCCCCAAGATGGAGCACCAGCCGGCCGCCCCTGCCCTTTCCCTGCAGACCACCACCTGCTGACGGAGAAGGAAGCTCCGGCCATCTCTTGGCTGGATGAAGGTGCTGCCGGAATTAGAGTTTGCCGCAAGGATCCTTTTGCCGCAAGCCTCTTCTTTTGCTTCGCCGGAATTTTGATTCCGGCCATCCTTTTGTAGTTAGTCTTCTAACTTCTCTCTTAGTTTTTCTTGTCGCGATCTCGGAGAATCTAGTAGTTCTCGAGAACACGAAACTCGTGGCTTTGCGAAGTCATCCCGAAGATACTCGGCGTGGACGCGAATAGAGGCGGAGCTTCCAAGGGACGCTTACGGTTGGATCTCGTCCTTTCCTTCGAGTTACGCGAGGTAATACGTAAATTAGTTTACGTTTCTGCAAAATTTTAAATATATGATCATGTCTACACAAGATAAAATTGCATGCTTAGATGTGTGGTTAAATAATTTGAGAAATTATTTATGCTAAACCTTCCGCTGCACGTAATTATTTTTTTAAAATTACGAACCCGCATCCATGTCAACATGCACCCGGTCCCAACACTATCGACACCACCGGTCCTACAGAGAACACTATTCTTCACTATTCCTAGTTAATCATTAATATATAAGGACAATATTAATGCATTGAGATTAACATGTAGGTGAAATGATGACTTGATCTCATAAGTCAAGGATATGGGATATTAAGTTGACATATAGCTATATATTAGAGAATATATACTAAATTAACCTACCATGAGAATGTTTCATGGATCGTTATATGAGTGTCATAAACTTTCTCATGGTGACTATTGGTATGAATAGTCTTTGGATCTAAAGTCACTACAGTTCCCTATATAAGGAATTGTATGCTTTGGTATCGTCAAATGTCATTCGTAATAGGATACACTATAAAGTCAATCACTGGGTATGTAACAAATTATGCAGATAGATATGAGTAATGTAGATGGGATCTGTCCTTTCCATATGACGGGAGTGATATATGTGGGCCTCTTGATTGAGTATGACTACTAAAATGCATGGTGATGCTCAAATGAGTCAATATGAGATATTAAACTTATTTGGTTGAGTGAGTCTACTTGGGGATCAAGAAATATAAAGATTGATAAGGGGATGACACAGTCTATACTCATTGATTAAATCTAGATATTAAGGATAAAAGGACAAAGTCATACAAGATAATAGCAATGATGCATTGTTAAATGTCGCTCATTGCTTATTTATCTAAAGTGGTTTAGATACATTGCCAACGTTACGAGAGCCTATTGGATCACACACAAAGAACACGTTATTTCATAGATACATTAATTTTAGTTAAACTAAAATATAATCTGAAATCAAATGAATCCAGTTGGGGATTGAGTGTAATCCGAGTTAAACTCATTTATATTGGACTGAAAGATCAAGAGATAAAAACTATTTGTATTCATTGGATGAATACCAAAAGGTTTAAAGAGCATTAATAGGAAGGGAAGCTTAAGGGAAAAACCCCCTTTGTATTATGGGATGAATACAGAAGGGGCTTCTTGAATTTTTGTGAGTGAGAGTTGTTCATTCTTTTCCTCCTTTTGCCGAAAACGCTCAAGCTCTCCCTTCTTCCTCTTTGTGACCAAACCTACCTAGTGGCTAACACCACGAAGTTGGTTTTCTTCGAGACCGAGTTCATGTAATAAGCATGACGTATTTGTGTGGATACTACTAGAAGCACGACCACTCTGATTGTGTAGAGATCTGGCGAACCAAGTTGCTGTCAGGATACGCTAAGGGCGCACAACAAAAATATAACTCTTAGATCAAATTTGTACATGTTTTTCATATGGATCACTTGGAAGGGATCATTTTTCCACTACATATGTGATTGTTTTCGGATAAAGATCCCTACATGACATATGTCATTGCATCATGTGCATATAATAGATGGTTTGTATTTGCTTGTACTTGCTGCATTTGATTGAGCTATAGTTGTTGCATATGTTTAACATGCACATACAAGTAGTATTTTACATATGGTTTTGTGATCTTACATCGCTCGTGCGGTACGAGTTTACTCATGTGGTACAAGTTTACCCTTGGAGGGGATTTTTGACGTATTTCCACGTAGGGTAAGGTAACTCTGGTATGTATATACATTCAGTATTTTAGTAATGCATTTCTATTATTCCTGAGACTATGTCTGGATTATTTCTATACTACTTGTATAACCTTTATGATGTCATGTATATCTTATTTTTATACTCGCAGAGTTCACCTGGACTTACCCATGATAGTTATGTTTTTGTTTCTAGGATGATACTATACACTTAGAGTTGCCAAGAGAGACCCGACAACCTTTCCCCATTCCCTTCGAGTCGACTTCTATATTTTCTTGTACTTGATGGTACATTTGTATTTTCTTTTGAGTTGGTAGTCTTGTATTTTTGATAGTCTTGATGACTTGTATTTACGATGTTGGTTTTGTGTGATTGTGTGCTCGGAAGGGCTTATGTGGTATTTGTTTCATTGTAAGTAGGATCAGTCCGCAGTCCAGGTATGTTTGAGTATATTTTTGGGTTGTAGTTGTTTCTCATTATTTTCTTTATGCCAACCGTGTTGGCTGAGGTATTGGTAGGTCGTGTAGACCCTGTATTCTGGCTTCAGATGTTCACCGAACAAGAGAAGTACTATCCAAGTTTCTATCAGATATGTCACTCCCTCGAGGCGTGACAACAACACCTAGAGTAACATTTCCTTTGCTTTTGTGTTGTCATATTTAGTGTATTTGTGCTTAACTTTTTAGATTCTGTTTTCGTACAATTTTCCAATCTCTAGTGGCTTCTTGGAAAAGGGAAATTAGATATAAATATCATATTTTTACAATTGTTGTGAGGGGCGGATTTACATGGGGACCCGAGGGGGTCATGACCCCCCAAATTTTAATAACATTATTTTTATATAGAAATTTTTATTTTTTTAGAATAAAAATTTTTATTTTCTTAGTATATATATTATTTGACTATTTATACATATATTTATAGTGGGTCTAATGGTAAGTGTAGTTTTGGTTTTGGCACACATCTAGGGTTCAAATCCCTTAGATGACTAAATTTTTTTTTAAAAACTTTTTCCTATTTTTTAAATTTCAACTAAATATATATTATATATCTTTAAAAGATTGGGAGGACATTAATATAATAATTATTTTTATAATTATTTATGTTACTTAGTATGCGGCCCTCCCAAATTTATAATTCTAGATCCGCCACTGATTGTTGTGTATGTTTATATTCCTGATTTAGTTGATCAACTACTTGCATGCTTAATAGTTAGTTAAGTCATTTACATGCTTATATTACTTTGCTATATATACTTAATTGAATCAGTAATAGTTATTTTATTTTTGTCATGCTACTCTATTAATTGAATTACTTTAGTTATTATTTACTCATAAAATTCATTACGCTATTCATTCCACCCCCTCCCCCCCCCCCAAAGTCGATAATTCGACCCTACACATGGATTGTTGATGATGAATCTGAACAGCTGAATAGAGACTTTTATGAAAGATTTCATGCTTGTAACTAGCCAAGGACGAGATATTCTCACCTGGAGAAAGTTGATACAAGTGACAAACTTTATTAAAAGTTTGTAAATCAAAAATAAAAAATCTTAAACTCCACTATTAATTTGGAGTGATACAATCTCGCTATAGTGCGATGTCTAGAAATCCTTAACTGTGAAATCTAAGTTTCTAAATTCATTTACCACTTTTTTCATATTTTTACTCTACAAATTTCCTAACACTCAATCTTCTCTTCTACTACATCACTTCATCTCTCTTATATTTTTTTTTGTACAGAGTACAAGTACAATAGTCGAAATATAATAATAAAAATTGTCATACACTAGGCAGGACTTGAGAGAGATGACCCAAGACATATTTAGTCTGGATAAACCTATGATATATGTAGGATCGTAAAGTACCGAGAGGGGGGGGGGGTGAATCTCGATCGTTCATAAAACATTTCTTTTCGATAGCGTAAGAAAAATAAAGAGTAGAGTAATTTAGGGATCTTTTTGGACAAACAACTTAAAAACGCAATGAAAATAATATTCCTTGAGAGATCCATATAAATTCATACAATGTTCTAACTAAGATCTATACTTTTGATGTGTGCCCTTAGCGTATTTCACTAGTCCTTGGTTTGCTGGATCTCTACACAATCAGAATGGCCATGCTCTAATAGTATCCACACGAACACGATCTTGTTTGTCACACGAACTCTGTCTCGGAGAAGAATCGCCTTCGTGGTGCTAGCCACACGAGGGAGTTCAGTCACAAAAGGAGGAAGAAGGGGTAGAGGGGTTTGGGCCAAGAGCAAGAAGAGAAGAAGAGTCTCCTCCATTCAAAATAAAAATGACTTTTATATTCATCCAATGAATATAAAAAATCATTTGCCTCTTTGTCTCCCATTTTTTTAATGCTCATTAACCTTAAGGAATATCAAAAAAAAACTCTTGGTATCCTTATAGTTTTTCAACTTCTATTGATCTCAATAAATAAAATATCTCTTGTCCTTCCTCTCCAATAATGTCTCATTAAACCTTTTAATGAACATTATTCATTATTAAGTGGTGGAGTCTAATCTAAATGAGTATAACTCAGATTAAACTCAATCACATAATCCAATTGAATTCATTTAAGTCTAACTCAATTAATCCAATATCGAATCACATTTATATCAAACTAAAATTAACATATCTCCAAAACATCGTGTTCTTTGTGTGTGACCCAATAGGTTCTTGTAACACGTCAATGTATCTAAACCACTTTAGACACATAAACAATGAGTGGTATCTGACAATACATCATTGCTACCCAAGTGATGAGAAAGTTGAGATCCGACCTAACCTTTCTATGTCTATTATAATGTATGACTTTGTCCTTCTATCCTTAATATCTAGATTGATTAATGAGTCATAGACCATGCTAATCAATCTTTGTGTTTCTTGATCCCCAAGTAGACGCAACCAATTGAGCTCAATATCTCATATTGACTCATTTGAGCATGGTCATGCATTTTAATGTTTCTACTCAATAAAGGAGCCCAAAGATATCACTCTTGTCATACGAGAGGGATAGATCTCATTTACATCACTCACATCCCTCCACATAATTTGTTGCATACCCAATGATCAATTTTATAGTCCACCATATTACGGGTGACGTTTGACGATACCAAAGTATATAACTCATTATGTAGGGAACCATAGTGACTTCAGGTCTAGGGACTAGTTGTCCCAATAGTCACTATGAGAAGTTTATAACACTCATATAATAATCCATGATACTTTCTCATGGCGGGTCAATTCAGTACATATTCTCTAATATGTATCATGTGTCAACTTGGTATCTCATATCCATGACTTGTGAGATTAAGTCATCAATTAACTTACATGATAGTCTCAACGCATTAATATTGCCCTTAAATATTAATGCTTAATTAGAAATAATTAAGAGTAGTGTTTTCAACATCATCTCATTATCAATTCAACCAATTGATATGATATAGATTAGAACTTACTACCTAAGGGCATTATTATACTTATTCATTTAATACAAACATGAAGTAAATATAATAACCTTAACTTTACTTTTATTAATAAAATATTGTACAAAAATTTTTCTAGTCAATCATCTTATAATTGGTTTTAAGGCTAATACTAACAAGTAATGCAACAAAAAATAATGTGCACTTTTCTTTTACTTGGTTTGGAGCCTTCGACAACTCCTACTACAAGGCCCGCAGTCCTCGACCACTCTCGTTGGGCAATCCACTAAATTTCTTCCTTCGAAAACCTTTCGAAGGAAATAAATCGTTCAAGATGTAAGGAGAATAGTAACAATCTACTATCTCCTTTTAAGATGTAAGTATAAGTACGAAAATATGAAATGATACCAACACGTATAGTAGGCTTGAATCACGTAATGTTGGAGGGCTCCCGAGCATTGCAACAGTAGTCTTTAAGCAGTTCGTCGACGCAAAGAGTGAATGCAGGGTGAGTGGAAGTGATTCTCTGAACACTGGTCTCGAGCTCCTTATATAGACACAGTTCAGTCAACCAAAAAACTATTCAGTCGACGGAACCTATTAGTCGACTGAACCTCCTGTTCAATTGATGGAACCCCACACCATTCCTTGTATACACTGCTCGGTTGTCACTGCAATAAATGTGATCCATCAACAAATCCTCTTGATCAGTGGACGGATAGAACTTCCATCTTCGTAGTCGAGCCATACCAAATATGGATATGTTGATCAATCCTGATAATCAATCGACCGATCCTATTGAAATCTTCCTGATCTGGCATAGTCTAGCTGGTTCAGTCGACTGAATCACATGTTCAGTCAATTGAATACTTAATGAACTTACTTTGACTAATCTGCATCAATATGATAGTACAACATACATAACATGTAAAGAATTAACCCTGCTAAATAGAGTTAACACAAGTATAAGTATAATATGCATGAGTAATCGACAGTATAACACGTCCTGATCTCAACTTAGAAACTTCTATAGGTTTCTCTAGTTGGATCAGCGCCTAAGGTTTTCCCATTGGAACATGACCTCACAACACTCTCCTCTAGGAGCTTACCTTTATTCACCTGCCAAACATCTATTCCTCTAGACCTGCTTGGACTTACTCTGCTCAATGTCTGATCACTTGATCCACTAAGACTTTCCTACAATATTAAATTAGCACAACAGCAATAATAGTAAAACAAAACAGTGTTGATAAGTCTACACTTAGATTTACTGAGATCCGCTGGTCTGGTCGACCGAAAACCTTTGATCAAGCTTGCTTGAAGTTCACTCCTCCAAGACTTCTAAGGTTACCTACCTTATGGTTTTTATTGTCTAACTTCACTCACCAGGACTTTCCTTGCCTAACTTCCAATTAGGACTAGTCACTTAGTAGACTTATCACCCCTTGCCTAACCTTTGGTCACGACTAGTTACTTGATAGATTTATCACCCTTTTACATAACCTCCAATTAGGACTAATTATTTGATAAACTTATTATCCGTTTAGGTTAAAATAATTGAACTTGAGACCTCATTATCTCAAGGCTTCCGCCATAACTATCCGCCTAGAGCCTCATTGGCACTACATCTCTCTTGTTAGTTAGTTGGCAGGATGGTATAATTAGAGGTTGAACACTTTTGAAGAACTCTATTAAACAATGCAGTTTCAAGTTTATAGTTTCAATCATATATACGAAACTGAATAATTTTTTTAATAAAAATAATAAAAATTTAGTAAGTAATAATAATATAGAATAAAATTTATTTAAATATAAATAAAAATATAATAGGAGATTAAATCTAATAATATAGAAAAATTTATATAATCATTATTAAAGGATAAATATTTAATTATTATTATTAATGAAAATTTTAAATTCTTTCTAGAAGTATTATTGTAGATGTGAATTCCAAGTAGCATCTTATAGAAAATGACAAGGCCTACTTGTCTCTCCTGATAAGATTAACCCTCAAATCATATTATGTTTCCTGATCCAATTCACAAACATGTCAACATATCCATTGTTTCTTTCTTAGCTACACATAATGAAATTAAACAAGACAAGCTCCAAAAGATATATATTCCACGGTTGATCCTTTCAAAAATTAAAACTAAATATATTAATTTCACAAAAGTAAACGCCTCTGTGGCTACTTGTCACTCTCTCGATCACTTACAAACCATTAAGAACATACTACTAAATCATCTCTGCGACGTGATTCATTAATCATATTGACTTGTCCTCCGGGACACGACGCTATGATGAGGTAGGGATGAATTTTCATGCCATAAGATTTTGAATTTCACGTCGTCCGTACTATTTAAATTATTTATGATATTGAATGGTCAGTTAGAATTCTGTTTTTCAAATTTATTTTAATAATCAGTAGATAATTTCTTTGAAACTGGATCACTCATATTCAAAATTAATCGATTAAAAAAATAAATACGTACATTAATAAAAATAATAATTAATTATATTGACTGGTCTTAATTTGAGCCCTTAATATTTATATAGATCAGAAAAAATAATTATAAGGTTTAATAGGGCATGTGAGAAAGAGGAAGGAGAGGTCAGCCTGTGTTGAGGATCGACGACAGAGTCAACTAGAGTTTAATAGCGCTTTCAAAAATTATCATATCATAGTTTCAATGGTTGAACACCTAAGAACTATATTAAACTATATAGTTTCAAGTTTTTATAGTTTTGATCGTAACATTGAAAAAATAGCATTATAGAGATGAAAATATCTATCGCTAATTGGTCGCTAATTGAACATAACGACTGATTAGCAATGAATTATTATCATCATTGTGAAATTGATTATTATCGTCGTTTAGCGACAGAATTAAATAAATATTTCATCGCTACTCAAGATGAAATTTAATATCCGTCTCTAAAATTATAGACGGGAATAATATTCCGTCGCTAAAAATAAAGATGGAAGTTTATTAATTCTGCCACTAAATTTAGAGTCGGATATTAAATTTCGTTGGTTAAATACACTAGCCATTAGGGGTGTTAATTCGGGTGGATCGGATTGAAATTTTTTTAAAAAAAATTCTCAATCCAAACCCCACCCGAACCCGAATTCAACAATCAATCCGAAACTCCTAAACCCGAACCTGAACCTGACCAACATGACCAATCCGAACCCGATCTGAGTAACCCAAAAAAATTGATTCGAAAGGACTTTTTAAACTATTTCCCCTATAATTTTTCACTTTTATCTCAATACTTCATTATTATCATACTATCATTAATATCAATATACATAAAATCATCTTAATTTTTAAAATAAAATTTCATTTAATCTCAAAAAACCCCACTAAATCTTAAATTTGAGTCAATTCAAATCCAATTCGAGCCCAAGCCGAAAATTTTCAACCTAAAACCCTCTAACCCTAACCCAAACCCAAACCCAAACACGACCTGAATTTGAAAATTCCCAACCCGAACCTAATTTTTTTGGGGCCAGCTCAGGTTGGGTCATCAGGTTGAATTCATTTTTGACATCTCTACTAGCCATACATAGCGACGGAATATTAAAAATTCATAGCTAGGTGTATAAATGAAATTTAAAATTATTCTCATTTTAAGCCACAAAATTTTAAATTGCTGTCGCTAAATAGCGATGGAAAATTAATATTTTATCTCTAAATAGAGATAGAAATTTAAACTTCTGTCACTAATTAGCGATGAATTGTTTTCATCACTAATTAGCGACGGAATTTTAAAATTTCATCGCTAATTATTGTAAAAATTCTAGCCTCACCTATCCATTTTCACATTTTCCCCTATTTACATATATATCAATCAACACTATCACAAATGATGGTTTCAAACACTTTCACATTACACATTCACAAACATATATTATGTTGGGTTCTCCCGGCACAAAATCATAAAAACGCAGCGGAAACAAGAACCCTTGAGCGATCCATGCGAAAAAAAAACTCGTACAAAGTTGATCTACATCTACTTCTGAAGAAGATATACCTTTGGAGCGTGCCCTTTGCTTATCCCGCTCGTCCAAGGTGTGTCGGATCTCTTGCACGTTCAAGTGTCCGTGCCTCTATTCGTATCCACACGGACACAATCTCTCAACTTCGGGAGAACTACCTTAGTTGTGCTAGCAACTTGAGGTAGCTCGCAGAACACCAAGAATCCTATAGTAGGGTTTCGGTCAAAGGAGGAAGATGAGAGAGGGAAGAAGAAAGGGAAGAAGGAGAGGAAGAAGACCCCATCCAAAGTCACAAGGCCCTCTTTTATACTCATTCCATGAATATGAAGAGGTTTGTGTCTCTTTGGCTTCCTTCATTAATACCAATAAAGAGCACATCTTTTTATGTGGCTCTTTGTCATTTCCCATGCAAGAAAAGAATCTTTTCTTTTCCCTTCATTAAACACTTTAATGAATTTCCATTTAATCCCAACCGGGCCTCTCAGGCTTCCGACCGGTCTCCCGACCAAGTCTGCCGAGTGTCGAGCTCCCGACCTAGTCTGTCGAGCTCCGACCCAGTCTGTCAAGCTCCGACCTAGTCTGCCGAGTGCCGACCCAGTCTGTCGAGTGCCGACCCAGTCTGCCGAGTGCTGACCCAGTCTGCCTTCCCGAGTTCCCAACTCGGGCTCGGACTTCCCGAGTTCCCAACTCGGGCTCGGACTTCCCGAGTTCCTAACTCGGGCTCTCACTCAGATTTCCCGAAGGATCATGTCCTTAGTGTGTGACCCAATAGGCTCTTGTGACATTGGCAATGCGCCTAAACACTTTAGACATATAAACAATAAGCGGCATCTAGCAATGCATCATTGCTACCCAAGTAACAAGAAAAGTCGAGATACGACTAAACCTCCGTGACTATGATAATGTATGACCTTGTCCTTCTATCCTTGATATCTAGATTAACCAATGAGGCATAGACCGGGTCATCCTTAATCAATCTTGTATTTCTTGATCCCCGAGTAGACTCACTAAAATAAATGAGCTCAATATCTCATATTGACTCATTTGAGCATGGTCAGGCATTTCAGTAGTCCTACATGATCAAGGGGGCCACAGATATCACTCCCATCATATGGGAGGGATAGATCTCATCTACATCACTCACATCCCTCCGCATAATTCATTACATACCCATGTTAGTGATATGAGAGAAGTGTCCTAAGGCAATCGCCTTATGATGTAAACATTTATATTAATAAATGATAATTCACTATTTGAGTATACATGTTTTGTGTATTTGATTGGGATCTTGAACTCATCTACTGAATGTCCGCAATACAATTCACAGCATAAGAGAATTTGTGATGGGATCACAACTAGTGACTATCTCTAAATGTGCAATTGTGAAGTATTGAAAATATCCCTAGTCGATGAATTGATAAATACAGACACTATCAATTCTGTTGAGACTAGCATGGGTTATTCTCTAATCAGCTGATTCTCACTGGCTGGTGACATTGGGATGTCCGGAGTTAAACATGGATGCTAGTTAAGGGAACTAGTTCATTGGAGTGACTAGCTGTAAGACTTCATATGGGAATCTACATGTAGATATGTCAATGAAGTTCTTACTGCAGCTTAAGTGCGATGTTCCTTTGACTTGCGGTGTTCAAGTCATCTTGGTCATGGAGACTTATACTTTAACATCTTAAGCAAGCATCTCCAAGGAGGTGTGGACCCAGGATGATTGGGTATAAGCCAAAGCGCCCGAAGATGTTTGAACAACCTACAAAGGATTCACCACTCCTTGCGAGGAGATGTATACCCAGGCCTATCATCGGATTGTTACTCAAAACCTCTGGCCAGAGTATATCATGTTTAGAGTGCGAGTCTCTTAAATACATGAGAGTAATTAGAAATCCAAGGGACGAGAAAGACACTACTTGGGCTAGGTATGACGTAGTCAGCCTAGTGGGGACTGACACATATAGACCGTGTCCTGAACCAAGTGGGTATAAGGTGGTGAAGGGAATGAGGCACGACTCATTAGAGCTGCTGAAGGGTTTCAGAATTACTTCTGAGGTCAAACCGTTGATCTTTCGATTAATTGGGGGTCATGATGTACTACTAGGTGCCACTCATGACCGTTCTATAATTGGTTGATTATAGACAGCCAACATAAATCGAAAGCCTATTTAGTCACACGCACTACGAGTAATCCGAGGGATTTAAAACGAGTTGAAAATTGGATTTTCCGATCAAGAGAAATAAGTCGAATCTGAGTTAATCAGAGGCGCAATGGAAGCTAAAATTGGCTAAGTCTTTTGAAGGTTTATTGGGCGAATTAAATGAGTTTAATTCGCGATGGATGCGGCTTGATTGGCCGGCCAAGGAGGGTGCCAAACCCCCTTGGTTTGGCCGGCCACTTAAAAGGGAGAAAACCAATTAATTTGGTTTAATTAATAAAATAAATCTAGCGCGATTTATTTTATAAATTATGGATAAATAAATTTGTATAAAGAAATTTATATAAATAAATTTATAGAAATTTATTTCTTTTTTGGAAATTAAAATAATCTGTGGAATGGTTTTTTTTAATTTTATAAAATCAATTATGAATTGATTTTTCCATTAAAAGAAAAATTATAAATTTCTTATAAAATTTATTCCATAATTAAAGAAGAGAATTAATTGTTTTATTATAAAGTTAGTTATAATAAAACTAGGCCTAACGGAATAATTTATAAGAAAATTTATAAGATAAATTTCTTATGAAAATTAATTCCGTTAATTCCGTTAAAGAGGAGACTTAGCAAGGGAGAGGTTGCTATATAAAGGAACCAAAGGCTAGCCTTCAATTCCAATCAATTGAGTTGATTAAGAGTTAATCCTCTCCCTCTCTCTCTCTTATTCTCTTCTCCTTCTCCCTCCCATCTAGGGCCGGCGCCCAACCTAGATCTCCTAGGGCCGGCGCACCTTCATTGTTCTCCAAGGAGTTGGCGTGAGCAATCTACACCAAGGAGAAGCCAACCAAGAAGAAGAAGAAGCGGATCACATCTCCTTCCTTCTCGGAATTCGATTCCGTTTCTCGGGTGGTTAGTTTCCTATCTTTTCTCTTGTTCTTCTAGTTGTGTCTTCGGAGAATCTAGTAGTTCTCGTCGGCATAAAACTCGTGGCTTTGCGAAGTCATCCCGAAGAGAACTCGGCGTGGACGCGAATAGAGGCGGAGCTTCCAAGGGACGCTACGGTTGGATCTCATCCCTTACTTCGAGTTACGAGAGGTACTTAGTAAATTAGTTTACTTTTTCCACAAAGTTTTAATTTATGATTATGTCAACACATCATAAGGTTGCATACTAGATACGTGGTTGAAATAATTTAGGAAATTATTTTATGCTAATTCTTCCGCTGCACGTAAAAATTTAAAATTTTACGAACCCGTATCCTTGTCGACATGCACCCGGTCCCAACAACCCAGTGATCACCTTTATAGTCCACCCTGTTACGGGTGACGTTTGATGATACCAAAGTACATAACTCCTTATGTAGGGAACCGTAGTGACTTCAGGTCTAAGGACTATTCATACTAATAGTCACATGAGAAAGTTTATGACACTCATATGACAATCTATGAAACTTTCTCATGGCTGGTCAATTCAGTACACATTCTCCAATGTATACCCATGTGTCAACTTGATATTCACATATCCATGACTTGTGAGCTCAAGTCATCAGTTGACCTACATGCTAGTCTCCATGCATTAATATTATCCTTGAATATGACTAGGAATGGTTTAGAGTAGTGTTCTCTACATCATCTCATTATCGATTCAACCAATCGATATAATATAGATAAGAACCTACTACCCAAGGACATTATTAACTTAGTTATTTGGCACAAATACAAATTAAGTATAATAATCATGTCTTTATTAATGATAGAATATGATACAAAATGTCCCTAGTCAATCATCACATAATTAGATCTAGGGCTCCTACTAACATATTACACATTCATAAACAACATAACACATTCTCAAACACAACATTCACATTACACATTATAACATTATACGAATGATGCAATCTACATAACACATTCACAAAAATGGAAAGTATCAAATTCAATCCAACAGCAAAACAAATATGAATACCCAAACATCTCAAATAAACTATAATACATTTGCATCTAATAATATGAAATACAATACCTCTTAGTGAAGATAATCAAATCCACTTCAAATCTAACTAGTAGTATTCAATCATGCAGAAAGTATAATACGATAGGTTATTAATAAAACAAGGAAAAAATTAATGATACATCATTAGAATTATAACTAATAAATTGAATTTAAACTCAACAAATTGAACACTATAATAATATGAGCAGTTTGGATAGACAAAGTATATTAGTTGGAAAAGACATATAGAATAGATCTACAATGTTCCTGAAAATATATAATACAATTAGATATACATCTAATATGAAATTTAATATATATATTTTGCATGTTTCATAAGTAATAAACAAAAATAAATAAATAAAAGGTCAATACATATCTGAGTCAGCTATTGATCAGTATGGTCATGAAGGTTCTAAGTCTCCTGAGAGTCAAAATGATACGACATTTGACTCATCCAAGCCATGATTTCTAGCATTTCCTATCTAATTTCCTCGTATCTTATTCGGGATTGCCGCTCCTCCTCAAACTCTCTCTCTCTCTCTCTCTCTCTCTCTCTCTCTCTCATGTCAAGAGTTGATTCTTCAAATTTTGATTTTCTTGCTCTAAGGCATCTACTCTAGTAGATGATCCAAATCCGCTAGATGATCCATTAAGATGACCCCTAGGTATAGATTCATCAAACGATCATATACAACTCTCGCCTGGGACCCAAGACCGTTGAGGGTGGATGCCTTTTTTCTTCCACCGACTACACCAAATAAATTTCATTTAACTAATTGATAGATAAAGTTTGTGCCTCACCTCCCTCTATAGTAGAGGATCAACAAATATGTTATCCTTTATCTTATGTATCTTAGTAAATACCTTTAACAAGTAGGAGGTCGTTGTAGCTCACATTCCTAAATATTAAAGAATGTAATTAAATCAAAATATTAAAATTCATTGATAATCACGTAATTTATATATATATTTATTAATTATAAAATCACCAAGTCTAAGGCATGCTTGACGATTGATCAGGATCTAGCTATATGTTTTGTAAATCTGGTATTAGGGCTAGGTAGCTTAGTGTTTTGTTGGCTCGAGCTATTTACCATATGTCTACAGCCTAGATGGATTGCCATGCATCCCAAATATCCTCTGATACATAGGTGGTCTTATTTCCTTTTGTCTTTCTTTATATAACATATCTTTGTAGAGTTTGGCACAAGTTACGTTCCAGGTGTACGATTGGTGCCATCGATAGAAGGGAGGGGTGAATATCGACTTATGCTTTTTCGGAATCTCGTCGATCGTTCATTCAACTTTCTATCAGAGTTGTTAGAGCGCAGCTGAAATACTTAAGGAAAATATAAAACACAACAACAAAAGACACGCCGGAGTTATTTACTTGGTTCCCAACCCCCAGGGTTAGTACGTCCAAGTCCTATGTACTTAATGTTAGTCCATAATGGTCTCCTTTCTGGAATTTCGAAAGCAGAGAAAACTCGTCTTACAGTTCAAGTACAATCACAAATAGAATAAAATAGAATGTTACAACTTATTATAAAGCAAACCAAATGAGGAGAAGATCCTGACCAATCCAGAAGTTCGAAGTGCAGCTCACTTCCTCTTGGAGCCTCCTTGGTCGTAGAGTTTTACCTTAACACTTTTACTTTGCAAAGATTGAGTAGTATGATGAAAGAATTATTTTTTTGAAGGATGAAAGAATTATTTTTTTGAAACCTCGGCTCGAACCCCTTTATATACTGGTCACTCGGACGCCTTTGTAGCTTTCTTGGGTGACCCTAAGTGGATACTTATCAGATCTAGTTGTTGAGCCTTATCGCTGCAAATAACACCTGCAGACTTGATCCTGGGAGCCCGAGACAAATAGGAGTGCCCAAGTCCTAGGGCGCCCGAGTCATTCGGACGCCCAGGAGCAGCTCAAGCACCTGGGTCCTCCCGAGCGCCTAGGAGTTGTCCCAGGTTGTAGTTTACTTCCTGCTTTGTTTTTGCTCTCCTCTCTTGCCTCCAGCTTCAGATTTCTGTAAGACATGCAAACATCCTAAGCTCAACTTCTATAAGTTTTCCTGACCTACTTGGCTTTGCTTGGAGTCAACTCTCTAAGACTTTACTACCTAAGGTCAACTCCTTAGGGTTTTCCATTGCTCAGCTTCACTCACTAGGACTTTACCTTGCCTAACTTCACTCACCAAGATTTCGTGCCTAACCTGCAGTCAGGTCTTCATGCCCAACTTCACTCACTACGACCCAGTTTTGCTCACTAGGATTTCATGCTCGATCCTCGACTAGGACTTCAGTGTCTAACCCTCAGCCAAGTCTTCGTGCCCAATTCTCCGAACCAGGACTTCTCCCCCAACTTCACTCACTAGGTCTTCGGTGCCTTGATAAGGACTTCTTTGCTAGTCATCTAGTCCTAACTAAACTTCTATCTGTCAAACATCAAGTCCTGGTTGACTTTACCCTTGGTCAAACTAACTGGTCCTAGGTTCTGTGCTAATCACTTTGCCAAACATTAAATAATGTTTAGTTTTACCCTTGGTCAAACTGACTAGACTTGGGATTACCCTACCAAACATCAAGTCCTATTTAACTTAACCCTTGGTCAGACTGATTAAACCTTGGTATATTATCAAATATTGAAACCCTAGAGGTTGACTATTCTTATCTTATGGTTTTTCACCAACACCGGGTTGTATAAAATGTCACCTCGTGCTCTATCTACCAGGTACATCATTTTTATAACAATAAGTTCATCAATTAGTATAAAAATTAATAAAAATTCTGATAATAAAAATTACTTACTAGAAATTTATCATAATAAAAATATCTCATCTCCTGGTCTATACACCTCCATGTAGTACGAAAAGGGCACAATCGTTCTTTAAATTTCAATGTTATGTATGCCACCATGTGATAACCATCTTGGGTAAATCTGTATCAAAAATATAAATAATAGAAATATATTACAAATAAAAAATAGATATAATGAAAATTACTAACAACACCAATATTTACCAACCTCTAACAATCTACAACACAATCTGACCACCGAGTGTAGCTACTGTAAGTACCTTAGGTTGGTTTTGATGTGATTAACCAAGTCAAGTTGAGTCCAAGACTATTTTGATCCCTGTGTCTGAGTGTGCAGGAGCTTAGGAGCATAGGAAGTCGAATGAAAGACGCAGTAGATGAGAATGATGGCACGAGGAAGGGAACTGATAGGCTCGATGCATCTGAGAGACATGGCGTTGTGAAAAAGTACACCAGTGGAGCGAGAAGAACGTGCGCGACGTTCGAGGGACGAGAAGCCAGGAAGAAAGCTCGATCGAGGTAAAAGGCAGAGTCAGGTTCTGGTGAGCCTAACTCTAGTTGGTCGTAAATCACCAAAGCAAAAGGATGGAAAAGTCAAAGTCAACATGGATGTTAACTTTGACTAGCAGAAGACACCTCAGTTGCTGAGTGAAACACCTCAGCAAAGCAATAGCTTTGTACAAATTCAAAGCTAAGGTGCCTCAGTTTAAACATAAAGCACTTCAAATCAGAACTGAGGCATTTCATGTTGGAACTAAGGCACCTCGAGCCAAGTTTTATCAATAGCTTACTGTTGGCTTCATGGATAAAAGTTTATCCATCCGAGGCATCTCAGATCCTAACTGATGTGCCTCAAGTCTACGTCAGCACAACGGTAACTTGAGTTTTGGGCTATCAATATCCCCCAGAAGCTAGGTTTCATAATCAACTCTTTTACTACATTTTTCTAAATTTTTTCTGTGTTATTCAATGTTTGTAAGAGGCTACTCCGCCTACAAACGAAGGAGAATTTGATAGTGGAGCAATTAAATGCCTTGGATTAGCACCCACCTCGACGAATCGGTATCAAATCATGATTCAATCCGGTATGCCCTAAATGCCTTCCAAAGAACCAAGGAGTGAAGTTCAATACTAGATGCCTACTATATCTCAACGGACTTGGAGGTAAGTAACCTTGACGAAATGTTTTCCATTTTTGAAATACATGAATCTTGATGTGTTGGATCGAGAAAGGAAAAAATGGACAACATTGCCTTGAATGCAAGAAGAACTGATCCAGATTCGGAGTCTTCAGCCGATGACGAAGAAACGAGTATATGGTAAGAAAACTTGATAAATACATTAAATCTAACAAGTTTATTAAGTCGCAAGGCAAGAAATGATCACCAAGAGAAAGACAAGTTAGGTGCGACCATTGTGATGAATAAGGTCACATTAAAGAGCAATGCCCCAAATTGAAGAATAAAAAGAATGAAAAAGAAAACAAGTCAAAGCACAAGAATTTAAAAGTAACGTGGGATGACACATCTTCAAAAGAAACCGAGGTCAAGGCTTAGGCTAGACTTGCACTTATGGCAAGCCATCAAGAAGAGGATGACAAAGTATCCACCTCCAACATGAGCATCGATGAAGGGGGAGACTCAACAGAAGAAAGCAGCAGTGAAGGGGGAGCATCTAGTTTCAAACTCAACAATATGATAAGTGAGGTATGCAAACCTCCTTCCGATAAGCTATATTCTAGTATTAGATCCAAGCTTAAATCCATGTGTATGTTAAGGACTAAGAATATATACTTAAAGAAAGAATTAGCTCATTCATGCT
>JAGFNQ010001933.1:420312-451735 GCA_024364735.1 Boesenbergia rotunda | reverse complement strand
TTTCTGCACTTCACTTTGTTAGTAGCGCAGCTGAAGTATCGAAAACAGAGTATGCAGAAAAACAGAAAACAAAAACAAACTAACAAAACTAACAAGATCGCTAACAAGGAGGGTTACAAGGTTCGGGATAACTTGCCCCTACTCCTTGGCCTGCCGTAAGGTGGGCGATCCCTTGATCGTCGGCAGATCAAGCCCCTGTGAACACCGGAAGAAAGCAACCTCCTTCTCGGTGGAGAAACCTCTCCACAGCGTTTCAATCAAGGATATAGTTAAGCACAATGAAACACAAGAAAGATCTTACATAGCACATAGCAAAGACAAGAACACAGCAAGCTTTCTCCGAGCTTCACCCAGCGACGATCTCACGCAAGAACCCTTTCTCCGGGCCTTCTCGCTGTTGAACCTCAAAGCCTCTTATTCCTTCCTCCAAGTGCTCAAGCAAGGGACGGTTGCTTCACTGAGTACAGTTGCTTGCTCAAGATGATGGGATCATAAAACACACAAGAAAGGATGTGGAGAACACGATCGCGCAGCAAGAACAAGCCAGAAGAACATTTCAGCGAACTCTTCTCTTCTGCTCTTCTCCTCTCCGCCTTTTGTTTCTCCTCTGAGCACAAGTGACACCATCTCACAGTAGCCTCCAGCTGCTTACCTGCCAATGCTAGCTACCACTGAGCTCTCCCTGGACTCCCTGAGCTTCCCTCAGCCAAGCTCCAGTCAGCAGCTCCAGTCTGCAGCCCAGCCGTTGCAACCTGAGAAGGAAAACGGATAAACCTTCTCCAAGGAAAGGCAACCTTTGACTCTCCTTGAGTGTTTGAATCCTCCCCTGTCACCTGCATCTTAATCAGATCATTAGAGCAGTATATCAACCAGGAAATCAAGCATCAGAGATGAAACACAGAGAAACGGATACGTTCAGACGCGATCAGAGCGTCTGACAGTGCATTTTGAATTAAAGTGATCGGTCACCGGACCGATCAGAGAGCCTCCTGATCGGTCACCATATCGATCAGGCTGGGTCCAGACTGATCAGGCTTCGTCCTGATCGGTCCCCAACGCTCAATCAGAAATCATGATTTCTTTGGGACATTCCTGATCGATCACCAGACCGATCCCAGGTTGTGGATTGATCACCAGACCGATCCACCCCTTTACTGGGCGATTTCTGAGCTTCGCAGTCCAAACCTCCTGATCGATCACCGGACCGATTAGGGATCCTCCTGATCGGTCACCAGACCGATTAGGTCATGACCAGACAGATCAGGCTCCGTCCTGATATATCATAGTGAGGAGTCTGCGACGCTGGATCGTTCTCCAGAACGATCTGCACAGTGATCCTGATCGATCACCAGACCGATCAGGAGAAGATCAGCATGAGAACTCAACCTCACTATGTGCTCCCTGATCGGTCACCAGACCGATCAGGAGCCAAGCAGTGGGTGAAACGCATACTCCCTGATCGGTCACCGGACCGATCAGTCATCGCTGGATCGGTCACCAGACCGATCCACGAAGGAGCACCGTGCCAACTCCCTGATCGGTCACCAAACCGATCCAGGGGCTCCAACCTAGCCCTCCAAGCTATGGTTTCATCCAACCTAGCCCTCCAAGCTAGGACATGACCCTCCAAGCCAGGATTTTTCACCTAATCCTCCAGTTGGGACTTTTCACCTAACCCTCCAAGTTATGACTTTTCACCTAGCCCTCCAAGCTAGGACTTTTTCACCCAACCTTCCGAGTTAGAACTTTCCACACCTAGCCCTCCAAGCTAGGACCTGACCCTCCAAGCCAGGATTTTTCACCTAACCCTCCAAGTTGGGACTTTTCACCTAACCCTCCAAGTTAGGACTTTTCACCTAGCCCTCCAAGCTAGGAATTTTCACCCAACCCTTCCGAATTAGGACTTTTCAACACCTAGCCCTCCAAGCTAGAATTTTCCACACCTAACCCTCCAGGTTAGGATTTTCCAACACCTAGCCCTCCAAGCTAGGATTTCCCATACCATCCCTAATCCCTGATCAGGACTTAATCATAATCATCAACCTAAACTAAAATCGGTGTCAACACCAAAACAACAATCAGGGTCAGACTACATCAACAGAAGGTAGCTGGATTGCAGGGACCTCGGACTGGCATGAAGAAGCTGAGAGGCAAGTGCTTCACGTGTAAGCAAACAAGACACTGGAAGGCGAACTATCCCTATCGTCAAGACAAAGGTATTTCTTCGTGCTTAGTCGTTGAAACATGTTTAGCGGTGCTATCTACCAGTACCTAGTGCGTAGATACGGGAGTCATTGATCATGTCTGTAATACTCTGCAGGGGTTCAAGGAAACCCGACGGCTAGCTGATGGGGAAATCGTCATCTATATGGGCAATGCTACGAAGGTGCAGCAGTTGCAGTAGGAGACATTTATTTATCCTTTGATAGGAATAAAGTTTTGGTTTTAAGAATTGCTTATATGTACCCTCTTTTAGAAAGAACTTGGTATCAGTTTCTAAATTAATAGAGGATGAATATTCTATCGCTTTTAATAACAGAGTTGTTATAAAGAGAAATAAAGAGATTATCTATTCGGGTACTATGATTGGCAATTTGTACACTCTAGAACCAAAAACTCCCATGATGCAAATAGAGGCCAATAGCTCATCATCTAACCTAAATAAGAGAAAGGAACCTTCTAAAATGAACCAGACATATCTTTGCCACCTTAGGCATGGTCATATTAACCTTAATAGGATTCAAAGGTTGATAGTTGATGGGCCCTTAGGTTCATTGGTTGTGGAAGACTTCCCTGTAACGCCCGTTTTTTTTTCCTAAGCGGCGTTACGTTAACATGCTTAGGGCATGTAGACATCATAAGGCAGGGGAATAACTTAACTTATACATGCCCTTTTACCATTCTTAACTTATTGACATGGGAACCTTAGCATATTAACCTTGAACTTAAGCATCCTATCATGTCTCACATAACATCATATCATAAGGTTCCATAAGTCATTATTCAAACACATAAGTCAACATATAGTTCCTGGGCCAAGTCACTACGTCACACATGCGTTCTTGCCCTCCTGCTGCTTCCTTCGTTATCCCCTTGAATGATCTACGGTATAAGGAAATAAGACTATAAGCACACAGGCTTAGTAAGACTCTTTCCTACTCACAAAATCATCCATCATTCATCATCTCATAATGAGCACATAAAACATTAACATACTTGGTGCTCTACTTAGAACATAACATCTTGCATCACTTATCGTATACATAGCATGGCATGAACATAAACATAGTAACATTCTAAGCATGGCATGATACATGGCATAAACATAAACATCATAGACATTCTAAGCATGACATAATTCATTCATTCTCATGGCACAATTCATAAACATAGTGAACATTCTAAGCATGACATAATTCATGGCATATCGTAAACATAGTGACCATTCTAAGCATGGCATAATTCATGGCATGAATCATAAACATAGTGAACATTCTAAGCATGGCATAATTCATAGCATATCGTAAACATAGTGAACATTCTAAGTATGACATAATTCATGGCATAAATCATAAACATAGTGAACATTCTAAGCATGACATAATTCATGGCATATCGTAAACATAGTGAACATTCTAAGCATGACATAATTCATGGCATAAATCATAAACATAGTGAACATTCTAAGCATGGCATAATTCATTCATTCTCATGCATACTTCTTAACATGAAACGTAAGCATAAAATCTTATCAACATAGCATAATGCATAACATGAATGGATGCATGAGTGGAATGCATATACATAAGGATGCTTAACTTTTAAAACATACTTTTCATTGCTTAAACATAATCATCATAACATCATTTGGGGTCCCCGGCTTGTACCACATACATACATCATTGCGCGCATCCCTAGCAAGTCTGAGGTCGCGAGCCCCAACCTACTAGGGTAAGGACAGCATAGTCGGTAGTCCCAGAACCGAGGCGTTCTTAAGGTGCCCATCCCTGTTGCACAGCTCCGGTAGTGCCAGAACCGTGGACAGCTACGGTAGTCCAAAACCGGGGCGTTCTTAAGGTGCCCATCCCTTGGACCCATACTTCGGTCCGGTACAAGCCCATACATAAAGTAAAATACTTTTCATGCTTAATCATTCATATGGCATTCATGGCATCTTTAACATAGCATAACTTGTTACGGCTCGGCCCGTCTACCGGCCCATTTACCGGTCCTCACGACCGTCGTACCGTCGACCATCGACCGTGCCGTCTTAGCATATTTATGCCTTAAAGACATAAGCATCATCTTTCATTCATCATCATTCATAGCATATTCATTCATTCATCATACTTAACATCATCATTATGCCTTAAAGGCATGAACCTTAACTTCATTCTTCACATTCATTTTTTTTAGACATGACATCATTTTCATTCTTAAACATGGCATCATTTTCATTCTTAAACATAAACATAACATACTTAACATGGCATCATTTTCATTCTTAAACATGGCATCATCCTCATTCTTAAACATAAACATAACATACTTAACATGGCATCATTCATATCATGAACCTACCATATCATAGCATCATTTTTATCGTGATCATAACCCTATCATTCTTATCATGGCATCATTCATATCCTGAACATATACTTATCATACTTATCATGGAAACACATAAACATATACTTGAAGTTAAAGGCTCAACCCTAACCATTGGGCCCTTGAGGTTGGCCGAAACATATGGGGTCTCTAGGGTAATCCAAAAATTCTCAGAATTTATACTTATCCTCCACACATCATAAGGGAACATAAATTAACATTATCAAGATTTTTGGGTTAATTATAGACCTTTAAATCATGGTGACCGAAACCCTTAAACTTAGGGTTCTTAGTTTTGTTTCTTTCATGTTGGCCGAAACCCTAGAGTGTCCTAGGTTATCCAAAATTCCCAAAAATTATACTTAACCTCTACACATCATAAGGAAATTAAAAACATTATATATTTTAATAATTATAGACTGTAAATCATGTGCCGAAACCCTTAAACTTAGTTCTTAGTTTTGTTTCTTTCATGTTGCCGAAACCCTAGGTGTCTAGGTACTCCAAAAATTCCCAAAAATTATACTTAACCTCTACACATCATAAGGGAACATTAAATAACATTATCATTATTTTTAGCATAATTATAGACCTGTAAATCATGGTGGCCGAAACCCTTAAACTTAGGGTTCTTAGTTTTGTTTCTTTCATGTTGGCCGAAACCCTAGGGTATCCTAGGGTACTCCAAAAATTCCCAAAAATTATACTTAACCTCTACACATTATAAGGGAACCTTAAATAACATTATCATAATTTTTAGGATAATTATAGACCTGTAAATCATGGTGGCCGAAACCCTTAAACATGAGGGTTCTTAGTTTTGGTTCTTTCATGTTGGCCGAAACCCTAGGGTGTCCTAGGGTACTCCAAAAATTCCCAAAAATTATACTTAACCTCTACACATCATAAGGGAACATTAAATAACATTATTATGATTTTTAGCATAATTATAGACCTGTAAATCATGGTGGCTGAAACCCTTAAACATGAGGGTCTCGGTTTTCTTTCCTTTCAACATCCAATTCGAAAACCAACCACTATATATCATACTAAAAATCATAAAAATCATAGGGAACTATTATACCACAGGTTAGGGAGTCTTACCTTGGGTTTCTTGATTTTTCGAACCTTGGAATAGAAGAAAATGTAAAAGCTTTGGATCCTTGCCTCCTTGTCCTTGTATCCTTGGGAAAACTCTTAGATCTTGGAGATAAGACCTCTTGTGGAGCATTTCCAAGGGAGAACCCCTCCTTGGGTATTCGGCTAGGATGAGGGAAGGGAGAGGTTTCGAAATACAAGTGATGGGAAGAAGAGGTAACTCCCAAAACCCCCCTTTAATAGCCCATTAAGGAGGCAAATGAAGAGTCTCTCCATGACTCTTCATCTTCTTCTATGCCTTAACCAATATCCACTTCATTCCCTCCTAAAACACCTTGCTAGGTGAGTTGGTTAGTGCATACATGGTTGTACAAGAGGTCCAAGGTTGAATCCTTGGCTCATGCACCTTTATTTTTATTTTATTTTTATTTCATTTATTTTATTATTTTAATTTTTTTAAATTCCGAAAATCCCCCTAAAATCACCCATAATTATGCCAATATTCCTAAATAAAATTCTTTTATATTTATATTAATTTTACCTAATTTATATTAATTTTACCTAATTAATACCCATTTTTGGAGCTCATTTAAAGCTCATTGGTACTTAGTTTTCTCAATTTAAATGAGAAAACATGGATTTTCTAGGCCAAAGTTCTCCTTAATATTTCTAGGTCCCTTGGAAAATTATTTAGACATGCTTAATATTTTAAGAAAATATTAAGAGAATTTTCTGGGTCGTTACAATCCCCCATACCTCGTGAAAGTTCGTCCTCGAACTTAGAATAACTCCGGGTACTTGCGCCTCATCTCGTCCTCGCGCTCCCAGGTAGCTTCTTCGAACCGTTGACTTTGCCATAGGACCTTGACTAAGGGCACTTCCTTACTCCTCAGCTTCTTAATTTCCCTGTCCAAAATCTGGATGGGTCTGCTCTCATAGCTTAGGTCCTCTTGCACTTGCACCGTCTGTGGCTCGATCACTTGGTCCATATTTGGGATACACTTTTTCAGCAGGGACACATGGAATACGTTATGGATAGCTGACATCTCTGGAGGCAGCTCCAGCTCATATGCCACCTTACCGACTCTTTTCAGAATCAGGTACGGCCCCACATAGCGCGGACTTAGTTTTCCTTTCTTCCCAAATCTGGTCACCCCTTTCATAGGAGCCACTTTGAGAAACACCCAATCTCCAACATTAAACTCCAGGGGTCTACGCCGGACATCGGCATAACTCTTCTGCCGGCTCTGAGCAGTTTCAATCCGTTGCCGAATGTTCTGTATCGCTCGGGTGGTGTCGTCGATTAGGTCTGTCGTGAGCCCCATTGCCTTCTTTTCACCACCTTCGTACCAACAGATTGAAGATCTACATCTCCTCCCGTACAAAACTTCATAAGGTGCCATTCCGATAATAGCTTGGTAGCTATTGTTGTAAGCGAATTCCGCTAAACATAGATATCGTCACCAACTTCCTTTGAAATCCAGGGCACAAACTCTCAACATATCCTCCAGTACTTGATTCACTCATTCAGTTTGCCCGTCAGTTTGAGGGTAAAAAGCAGTACTGAACCACAGTTTAGTGCCCAGAGACTTCTGGACGCACTCCCAAAAACGTGAGATAAAGCGACCATCCCTATCAGAGGTGATAGTCTTGGGAACTCCATGGAGTCTAATTATTTCCCTAGCGGATAATTGAGCAAGTTGCTTAATCGAATAAGTCATCTTGACTGCTAGGAAGTGAGCAGACTTCATCAGCCTGTCCACAATTACCCAAACCCCATCATACCTGTTTGTAGTCTTGGGAAGTCCTGAAATAAAATCCATTGATATTTCTTCCCATTTCCATTCCGGAATCGAAAGTGGCTGCAGAACTCCTCCGGGTCGCTGGTGTTCTGCTTTCACTCGTTTGTAGGTCAGGCAAGTACTAACATGCTGAGCCACGTCTCTCTTCATACCGGACCACCAGAATTTCTCCTTCAGGTCTTGATACATTTTCGTGGATCCCGGATGCATCGAATAAGGGTTAATTCTTTAATCCAAGGAACTCATAGTATTGCCAATTTGACATACGTGATTATGTGTATTTTACTCACGGCCATTTATACTTATATCCTTGATGATATAAGTGACATACATGATTGTCATAATTGAGCTAGTGCCATTAATAGCCCTATGATGTAATTATAGGCATATATCATAATTATATACTTATTATAATTATGATAATAGTTGGGTTCCGAAATCTTAGTTCACAACCTAAGCTATGAATTACATTAGTTAATAGTTATTATATGATAAGTGAGATTATATTTATTACATTACCATAAAATAACTTAAGGTAATCTTATATATAATATATAAGATAATAGTGAAATATACGTTGATAATACTAATATTTATAATTAGTTATGGAAATATAGTGGACACATGATCTATAATAAGTGTTAATGTAAGTAGAACACTAACCTATGCGTATCGTTTTAGGTTATACCGTATGACTTATACCATTAATTATATTAGTATTAGTATAATGGAACTAATACTATACGCTAACATAGGTGAGAGAGTTATAATCCTATGTATGTAGGCTATCATATAATTCCCTACATGTGACTATATTATAGATTATACATAATATCATAAATTATAGGTTTTTTTTCTCTACCCCTATATTATTCTAAATATTTAATTCATAAAAGCAAATAAAGTATCATTCATCGTTACATATCGTAACGTACTTTTCATCATAAGCATCATTCATACTTGCATATTCTAGAACAATAAAACATTCTAAAAGCGCTTACTACCATAAGATATGTAAAGAGGTACTTACTTGGAAGCGGCAGGATGAGGGCTTGATGTGTGTGTAGTGAGATGGTTACTGCTCTGATACCAACCTGTAACGCCCGCTTTTTTTTTTCCTAAGCGGTGTTACGTTAACATGCTTAGGGCATGTAGACATCATAAGGCAGCGGAATAACTTAACTTATACATGCCCTTTTACCATTCTTAACTTATTGACATGGGAACCTTAGCATATTAACTTTGAACTTAAGCATCCTATCATGTCTCACATAACATCATATCATAAGGTTCCATAAGTCATTATTCAAACACATAAGTAAACATATAGTTCCTGGGCCAAGTCACTACGACACACATGCGTTCTTGCCCTCCTGCTGCTTCCTCCATTATCCCCTTGAATGATCTGCGGTATAAGGAAATAAGACTATAAGCACACAGGCTTAGTAAGACTCTTTCCTACTCACAAAACCATCCATCATTCATCATCTCATAATGAGCACATAAAACATTAACATACTTAGTGCTCTACTTAGAACATAACATCTTGCATCACTTATCGTATACATAGCATGGCATGAACATAAACATAGTAACATTCTAAGCATGGCATGATACATGGCATAAACATAAACATCATAGACATTCTAAGCATGGTATAATTCATTCATTCTCATGGCATAATTCATAAACATAGTGAACATTCTAAGCATGGCATAATTCATGGCATATCGTAAACATAGTGACCATTCTAAGCATGGCATAATTCATGGCATGAATCATAAACATAGTGAACATTCTAAGCATGACATAATTCATGGCATATCGTAAACATAGTGAACATTCTAAGCATAGCATAATTCATGGCATAAATCATAAACATAGTGAACATTCTAAGCATGGCATAATTCATGGCATATCGTAAACATAGTAAACATTCTAAGCATGGCATAATTCATGGCATAAATCATAAACATAGTGAACATTCTAAGCATGGCATAATTCATTCATTCTCATGCATACTTCTTAACATGAAACGTAAGCATAAAATCTTATCAACATAGCATAATGCATAACATGAATGGATGCATGAGTGGAATGCATATACATAAGGATGCTTAACTTTTAAAACATACTTTTCATTGCTTAAACATAATCATCATAACATCATTTGGGGTCCCCGGCTTGTACCACATACATACATCATTGCGCGCATCCCTAGCAAGTCCGAGGTCGCGAGCCCCAACCTACTAGGGTAAGGACAGCATGTCGGTAGTCCCCGAACCGAGGCGTTCTTAAGGTGCCCATCCCTGTTGCACAGCTCCGGTAGTGCCAGAACCGTGGACAGCTACAGTAGTCCAAAACCGGGGCGTTCTTAAGGTGCCCATCCCTTGGACCCATACTTCGGTCGGGTACAAGCCCATACATAAAGTAAAATACTTTTCATGCTTCATCATTCATATGGCATTCATGGCATCTTTAACATAGCATAACTTGTTACGGCTTGGCCCGTCTACCGGCCCATTTACCGGTCCTCACGACCGTCGTACCGTCGACCATCGACCGTGCCGTCTTAGCATATTTATGCCTTAAAGACATAAGTATCATCTTTCATTCATCATCATTCATAGCATATTCATTCATTCATCATACTTAACATCATCATTATGCCTTAAAGGCATGAACCTTAACTTCATTCTTCACTTTCATTTTTTTTAGACATGGCATCATTTTCATTCTTATCATGACATCATTTTCATTCTTAAACATGGCATCATTTTCATTCGTAAACATAAACATAACATACTTAACATGGCATCATTTTCGTTCTTAAACATGACATCATCCTCATTCTTAAACATAAACATAACATACTTAACATGGCATCATTCATATCATGAACCTAACATATCATAGCATCATTTTTATATTGATCATAACCCTATCATTCTTATCATGGCATCATTCATATCCTGAACATATACTTATCATACTTATCATGGAAACACATAAACATATACTTGAAGTTAAAGGCTCAACCCTAACCCTTGGGCCCTTGAGGTTGGCCGAAACATATGGGGTCTCTAGGGTAATCCAAAAATTCCCAGAATTTATACTTAACCTCCACACATCATAAGGGAACATAAATTAACATTATCAAAGTTTTTTGGCTTAATTATAGACTTTTAAATCATGGTGACCGAAATCCTTAAACTTAGGGTTCTTAGTTTTGTTTCTTTCATGTTGGCCGAAACCCTAGGGTGTCCTAGGGTACTCCAAAAATTCCCAAAAATTATACTTAACCTCTAAACATCATAAGGGAACATTAAATAACATTATCATGATTTTTAGCATAATTATAGACCTGTAAATCATGGTGGCCGAAACCCTTAAACTTAGGGTTCTTAGTTTTGTTTCTTTCATGTTGGCCGAAACCCTAGGGTATCCTAGGGTACTCCAAAAATTCCCAAAAATTATAGTTAACCTCTACACATCATAAGGGAACATTAAATAACATTATCATGATTTTTAGCATAATTATAGACCTGTAAATCATGGTGGCCGAAACCCTTAAACATGAGGGTTCTTAGTTTTGGTTCTTTCATGTTGGCCGAAACCCTAGGGTGTCCTAGGGTACTCCAAAAATTCCCAAAAATTATACTTAACCTCTACACATCATAAGGGAACATTAAATAACATTATCATGATTTTTAGCATAATATAGACCTGTAAATCATGGTGGCCGAAACCCTTAATCATGAGGGTCTCGGTTTTCTTTCCTTTCAACATCCAATTCGAAAACCAACCGCTATATATCATACTAAAAATCATAAAAAGCATAGGGAACTATTATACCACAGGTGAGGGAGTCTTACCTTGGGTTTCTTGATTTTTTGAACCTTGGAAGAGAAGAAAATGTAAAAGCTTTGGATCCTTGCCTCCTTGTCCTTGTATCCTTGGGAAAACTCTTAGATCTTGGAGATAAGACCTCTTGTGGAGCATTTCCAAGGGAGAACCCCTCCTTGGGTATTCGGCTAGGATGAGGGAAGGGAGAGGTTTCGAAATACAAGTGATGGGAAGAAGAGGTAACTCCCAAAACCCCCCTTTAATAGCCCATTAAGGAGGCAAATGAAGAGTCTCTCCATGACTCTTCATCTTCTTCTATGCCTTAACCAATATCCACTTCATTCCCTCCTAACAACACCTTGCTAGGTGAGTTGGTTAGTGCATACATGGTTGTACAAGAGGTCCAAGGTTCAATCCTTGGCTCATCATGCACCTTTATTTTTATTTTATTTTTATTTCATTTATTTTATTATTTTAATTTTTTTAAATTCCGAAAATCCCCCTAAAATCACCCATAATTATGCCAATATTCCTAAATAAAATTCTTTTATATTTATATTAATTTTACCTAATTTATATTAATTTTTACCTAATTAATACCCATTTTTGGAGCCCATTTAAAGCTCATTGGTACTTAGTTTTCTCAATTTAAATGAGAAAACATGGATTTTCTAGGCCAAAGTTCTCCTTAATATTTCTAGGTCCCTTGGAAAATTATTTAGACATGCTTAATATTTTAAGAAAATATTAAGAGAATTTTCTGGGTCGTTACATTCCTGACCTGTGTGTCTTGCTTGGAAGGTAAGATGACTAAGAGGCCTTTCAAGGCGAAGGGGTATAGTGCCAAAGATGTGTTAGAACTAGTTCATTCTGATTTGTGTGGTCTTATGTCCATCCAAGCTAGAGGTGGCTTCAAATACTTCGTCACTTTTATTGACGATTATTCAAGGTATGGATACATTTACCTGATGCGCCGCAAGTCTGAATGCTTTGATAAGTTCAAAGAATTCAATGCTGATGTGGTGAAAGATCGAGGTAAAAGTATCAAGACACTACAATCAAATTGTGGTGGCGAATACCTCTTGGGAGAGTTTAGGACCTACTTATCAGAGGCTGGGATTTAATCCCAGTTGACTGCACCCGACACACCCCAGCAGAACAGTGTGGTAGAAAGAAGGAATAGGACTCTTATGAAGATGGTTAGGTCAATGATGAGCTACTCTGAGTTGCCAGATTCGTTCTGGGGATATGCTCTGGAAACAACAGTGTACATACTGAACCTGGTACCATCTAAGTCAGTCCCTTCTACTCCCACAGAACTGTGGACTGGGCGAAAGCCTAGTCTAGGACATGTTCAGATTTGGGGTAGTCCAGCACATGTGCTGAAGGGAGATAGTGATTAGTTGGAATCTCGTACAGAAGTGCGTCTGTTCGTAGGCTATCCTAGAGGGACGAAAGATGGCCTGTTCTATAGTCCTAAGGAGAAGGTAATCGTTAGTATGAATGTCAGATTCTTAGAAGAAGACTATGTGATGAACCACAAGCCCAGGAGTAGACTTGCGCTTGAAAAGTTAAGAGGGGGTGTTTCGACCTTAGTACCAACTGTACAAGAGGATACACTACAAGTCACTGCACCACGTGTCACAAAAGATACACAGGTGGTACCTCGTCGCAGTGGGAGGATTGTTAGACAACCTGAGAGGTTCATGTTTTTGGGATAGTCTTCGGACTTGGCCCCTGGTGAACATGAACCAAATCCCTGGACTTATGACGAGACCCTCCAAGATAAGGATGCGAATTCTTGGCAAAGGGCAATGAATTCTGAGATAGAATCTATGGATTCTAATCATGTCTGGGAGCTAGTAGAACCACCCAATGGTGTGAAAGCCATTAGATGCAAGTGGATCTACAAGAGAAAGAGAGAATCAGACGGGAAGGTTGAGACCTTAAAAGCTAGGCTTGTTTCAAAAGGGTATACTTAGAAAGAGGGTATCGATTATGAGTAGACTTTTTCGCCGGTAGCCATGCTTAAGTCTATCCGGATTCTCTTATCTATTGCCGCTCATATGGACTATGAGGTATGGCAGATGAACATCAAGACAGCCTTCCTTAACGGAAGTCTTGAGGAGACCATCTACATGAAGCAACCAGAAGGGTTCGTTGTGAAGGGCAATGATCATCTAGTATGCAAGATTAATCGGTCCATTTATGGATTAAAGCAAGCTTCGCGGTCTTGGAACATCCACTTTGATGAAGTAATCCAGTCATATGGATTTATTCAAAGCCCGGATGAATCATGTGTATATAAGAGATGTGACAGAAACGTAGTGGTGTTTCTTGTACTATACGTAGATGACATTTTGCTAATTTGCAACAATGTCAAAGTGTTGTCAAACGTAAGGGTATGGTTGTCTAAACAGTTCGATATGAAGGACTTAGGAGAAGCGGGACACATCCTTGGGATCAAGGTCATAAGGGATTGCCAGAAAAGAATGTTATGCTTATCCCAAGCTTTATACAAAGACACTGTCCTGACTCGTTTTAGCATGAAAAACTCTAAGAAAGGTTTTCTACCTTTCAAGCATGGAGTTCTCTATCTAAGGAGATGTGTCCGAAAACATCAAAGGAGATAGAGGAAATGAAGGTGGTTCCTTATGCATCGGCTGTAGGAAGCCTCATGTATGCTATGTTGTGTACGAGACCAGATATCTGTTTTACCGTGGGCATGGTTAGCAAATATCAGAGTAACCCTAGACAAGAACATTGGACTACGGTAAAGCATATACTGAAATACCTAAGACGAAATAGGGATTATATGCTGATTTACCGGGCAGGCCAATTAATCCCTGTGGGTTATACGGATTCAGATTTCCAGTCGGATAGGGACAAGAGTAAGTCTACCTCAGGGTTTGTGTTTACTTTAGGAGGTGGAGCCATAGTATGGAGGAGTGGCAAGCAGAAATGCGTGGCGGACTCCACCATGGAAGCTGAGTATGTGGCAGCCTCATAGGTAGCCAAGGAAGTTATTTACTTTAGGAGGTGGAGTCATAGTATGGAGGAGTGGCAAGCAGAAATGCATGGCGGACTCCACCATGGAAGCTGAGTATGTCGCAGCCTCATAGGTAGCCAAGGAAGTTGTATGACTCAGGAACTACATCATGGACTTGGATGTAATTCCTGGTTTGCCCAGACCTATCACAATCTATTGTGATAATAGTGGTATAGTTGCAAACTCGAAGGAACCATTAACCCATAAGGCGAGTAAACACATAGAGCGCAAGTACCACCTGATATGAGATATCGTAAAGCGAGGAGAAGTAGCTGTCGCCAAGATTGCATCGGAGGACAACCTAGCGGAACCTTTCACTAAGGCCCTTGCGGCGAGAGCTTTTGATCGGCATGTGGAGGATATGGGAGTCAGAAGTATGGCAGTGAGAGAACAGCAGAGTCTTTGAGTATAAGTGGGAGATTGTTAGATGTATACTAAAAGACTTGTCTTTTTATATGATCATCTACATTTTGAAAGAGAATCATAACAACACAGTTACATGTTTAAATTAGTATATGCATAAACAGTCTCATACTCTGCATTGTAGATAACATGGTGTGTGGTGAAGCACAGAAGATCATGTTATCAGTTCCATGCATAGTATAAGTACAGGCTCACAACCGAGATGGAGTTGGACAAACTATCGGGATGGTTGTAGGGTAATTAGGTGTGGTTTGTCATGACCATAGAATTACGCTAGTGTGCTTTGTATACATTGAGCAGGACCAAAATAGAGTTCATCCAATTTGTACTGACTTAATAATTGGATTGAACCTCGGATTATTATGGAGTACAATCCCTAAATCCCGATATAATAACGGGCACGTATAGTTAAGAATTTATTTCTTTAATTTACCAATGGGCGAGATTTATTATGCTAAATCGATAGGCCCGGTAAGTTGAGAAATAATATTAATTATATGGTGTGTCATTGATTATTGATGGAATCCGTGTCCTGGTGAGTCGTTATGATGATGCCCCCTTGATGAGCTGATAAGGTTCATCATGTTAAACCCTACAGGTGGATTTGATCCAACATGATGATAAGGTTGAGTGGTACTAGTCAAGGAGTTAGAAGCTAATTAATTAAAATTGTCTGTAATTTAAATTAATCGATGGGCATTCGATATCTTAAACACGGGGAGATGGATGTACTCATGATAGGTAGAGCCTATATGAAAATATGGGGGTTGGTGAGGAAGTTCAATAGAGATCTTTTAGTGGAATGAATCTTTATTAATGGATCGGTTTTAGATCCATTACTGGGCCAAGACCCAACTCCTCCTCATGGTCCCTACCATAGCCCTATAAATACCCCATGTAGTCATGATACCAAGGGTTAATAGAAGAGATCCAAGCTTTAGACTCTTTCTCTCTCCTAGGGCTTGTGGGCGTCGTCTACTACAAGAGGTGGGGTGGCAAGAAGAGGTTTCCTCTCCATCTCTTCTTTGCTTCATCTTCTTCTTTCCTCTCACCCTTCTTCTCCAAGAGGGGTTGCGGTCTAGTCTAGATAAGGAAAAGCTTGGCTTCTCCTTTGGCCGGCGGTGCAAACACAAGGAAAGGGAGAAGTGGCGCCGGCGCAAACAAGGTGAAGGAAGAGGTCGGGTGGCTTGGTGTGGAGGGAAAGAGCTCTTTCTTTTCCTTCTTCTTCTTCATCTCCTCCTTCCTCCTTTGTTCACTTGGTGGACGACGCAAGGAGGGAAGGTTTCCTCCCATCTCTTGGCCGGTGGCAACCCTAGGAGACTAGGGTGGTTGGCGCAAGGAAGAAAGGAAGAAAAAGGAGGGTTTGTTCCGTGACCTTGGTGATTACGGTTCTCGGTAGCTCGTCACCCACACGACATCTGAGAGGAAAGGGACATAAGGTAGAAGATCAAGAGGTAAAAGAAAAGGTATATCCTTTCTTTTTGGTTCCTTGTTTCTATCATTTTATGTGATGCTTTGATTAATTATCTTGTTTAATTAATTGCTTAATTAATGGTTGATAATTAATCATTAGACCTCGATAATAATCACAAAAATCGGCGATCCACTCATCATCTTTTCCACGGTCGTTCAGTTAGGCGAATTACAAGGCTCGATCTTTGAGATTGGCCAAGTTGTAATTTGAATCGATCAATACGATGACGAGATGGTCGTTTGGGAGACGGGTCTCCATTCAGATTAATTTTTAATCCATAGACATGGAGAAGTCTCTCAAGGACGATCAAGTATTCACTTAGGAAACCCGCCAAGCCATACCCATCAGGAATCACCCATCTGGGGCGTTGTATCAATACAAGCGATTGTATTCTCAGGCACCTAAATCCTCTCAGGCACCTGGGATGCAGAAAACTCCTTCCTTTGTTCCTGCAACCAGGGTTAGTTCCAGAACAACAGTAATAATAAAATTAAGTACATGTAATAGCCTGTGCTCTTCTTCTTTGGGCATCCAAAATGGAACCCTTGATCGAACCAACGCCTAATGTTTCCTCTGCAGGGGAACGTGCCCTCGCCTACTCCTCTCAAGAGAAGTTACCTTTTGCCAACCGGCTCCTCTGGTTGGACTTTTGCCCGATCTTCCGGATCAAGACTTCGGTGCCCAGTCCACGACTAGGACTTATTGCCCAACCCTCGGTCAGGTCTTCGGTGCCCAGTCCATGACTAGGACTTATTGCTCAACCCTCGGTCAGGACATAGTTGCCCAGCCCACGACTAGGACTTATTGCCCAACTCTTGGTCAGGGCTTCGTGCCTAGCTTACCTAGAACTTTTTCATACACACATAACATATCCATTAGATTATGATTTAACCTTAACATTGAACCCTTTGTCATTATCAAAACCCAGGTTCGATCTGGTGCTTCCGGCACCAACAATCTCCTCCTTTTTGATTTATGGCAACCATGTTCACAAGTTAAGTTAAAACCAAAAATAATGCAGTTATTTCAAACAAACATACTCATTTTTCCTCTCTTTCTCAAAAAAAATATTTTTGAAAATAATGCATTTAAGCTCCCCCTGAAATAAATATTCTCCCCCTGAAGCTTTCAATGACATGCAATTTTTCAAAATGACTTTTTGATTAAGTGTACCCTTTTTAAGGAAAAAGTTAAAGTCTTTTCAAAGTAAAACCAACATATTTTGATAAAGTTACTTTTGTAAAAACATTCGAAGTTGGAACAAGTTAAGACACATTTTTGAAAAAATTTTAACCTTTTTTTTTAGAAGGGAATTTTAACATTTCTTATTTGTAACAAAATTTTGCACTTAAAATTTTGCAAACAATAATTTTGTACTTTGAAACATTTTGCACTTAAAAATTTTGCACTTAAAAAATATTTTGCACTTAAAAAGATTTTATACTTAAAAAAAATTTAACTTTACATTTTTCTTGCTCTCTCCCTTTGCCATGTATCAAAAAAACATGCTTGATGAAAAAGTATTGTATCAGAGCTAGTAGAATGAAATTTTAAACATATATTGAACCAATTCTAGTGGGTCCAAGCAAGGAAAAACCAGACAAACAAAATTGAACTTGTTCGGGCCCTGTCTAACCCAGTTGGCTACTTACTAATTGTTATATAATAGCAACTTTCACTAGTGTTAGTTAAGTTAAGTGATTTGATCAAGTTAGATTTTCTAAGCTTGAACACTTAGCATGATTGCTGTTCAAATGTATTTATCGACCCAACTGCTCTTAATGCACTGACTTAAAGCATCTTGAGTCAAGGTATAGACCTAAGCATCTCAACCCAGTCTAGGTTATCAATCAAAGTTTCCTAATGTGCTTATGAGATGCTGGCTTCTAGATCTATAGGAGCATGCAATTCTAGGGTTAAGTCCTAGGCTAAGTCAATTGCGTATAAAACCCTAGTTTTAAAGGGGATAATTTTTTGAAAAATCTAAGTCGAAAAAGAATTTTAAAATTCAAAACTTAATAAAAAAATAATTGTTCGAAAGATATGAAATACTAGTTTTGAGAAAGATTTTGAAACCATAAATGAGAATAGTCCTATTCTACTAAGCACAACCCTAACTTATAAGTCAAGTGTACAAAAAATGAAGGAGATAAATAAGTTAGGTGCATAGATGTAGCCAAGTCAAGTGCATAACATATGTCAACAAGTCACCCCTACTAAGTAGGAAAAGTCATATCATCAGAAATACAATGCTGGTCTAAGAAGATGGACCAGGATGCCAAAATTGGTCTGGCTGCCATGATCAAAACATCGTCATCATCTCCTAATGTCGAGCCTGATAGGCATCCATCTGCTTGACGTGATGGGCCTCCATCTCCTCTCGGAGACTGTGGACCTCCATCTCTATCTGTGCAAGGCGCTGGTCAGTAGTCAATGGAGGCGGTGGTGGTGGAGACTCTCGCAGCTGCTCCTCTATCTCAGTGGCAAGATTAGCTACCTCGATGTCTACCTCGTCGTCCGAGTCAATCTGGCGCGGGAAACCTCGTCGTCTCCATGAAATGACCCCGGTGGCCGAGATGTCTACGGCTACTAATGAAAAGTTCCTAGACCCTATCTCGTCAAATTCGGTCATCGTGATGACCTCACCAACAGAGATATCGCGACCATGGTGATGAAGGAGTGCGGTGAGAATATGACATTAGGCTGTCCGTACTCTAGCATGGCTGGCGATACTGGATGCGTAGATGATCGTCTAGAACATGTGTAGACCAATGTCTATATCCAGGTGGTGGATCATCGCATAGAGTAGCAAGGTGTGAAAGGGTCGCATCAGTGCTACATCTCGAGAGGTAAGAAGGAGAATACAACGGATCAGGACACGATACAGAGCATAGTCTTGAATGCTCAAGTCGACGGACCGAAATCTCTGAACGTCGAATCCCTCGCATCTCTGAAAAAGTAAGAGTATAGAGTGTTAAGTGTGATGTGTGAATACGAAGGAGCGAAGGGAAGGTCCGTAGGAGGATAGCAACAGAATGTGGACTGAGAGGGTCGTAGTCCAAGAAATCGGTTGAAGAGTGTAGGTGTGATGGTAAGTGGAATGGTCTGGACAGTAGTGGTATAGAAAAGGTCATCAATTTTAATCAAGTTGTTGTAAAATTCGGCACACAGGGTCATGTTCATGCGACTGGTGCAATATACTAGCTGCTCTAGCTGGTAGAAGTTAATGACGTCTATGTCTAAAGGGCAAGACTGGATAAAGAAGCTTCTGTTTAAATAACTAGTCTTAATAGGTTTATATGTTGTGTGTGCGAACATATTAAAGAGAGCTAGGGTAGGAAATCTATGGTCAAGACTGGGCTCGGCAGCGGGATCGGTAACTCGGCGATTACTAAGTTAATAATAATAATAATAATAATTAACATTACTAATCGAAATGAAATTGAAAAACCAAACGTAAAATTATAACTAAGTCATGCCAGGGAGGCATTGTAGGAAGAGGAGGGTTGGGGCAGTTTGGGGGTGCCATAGAAGAGAGGAAAAGATGACTTGTGGTGTAGAGAAATAGGTTGTGGGCGTGGGCTTATAAAACTCTTCCCGGGCACCCGTGACAGGCAGTGAGGTGCCCGAGACTATCTCGGGCGCCTGAGCTCAGTTTGCTCAGGTGATGGCAGTGTTGACTGGCTCGTACACCGAAAAGGTTTGGGGCACCCATGAGGGTCTCGGGCGCCCTAGTTGACTAGTGTTTGACCAAACAATAATTATTTCAATTAGGTCCTAGGTTCCAATATAATTATGTTCGAGACATAGTTTCATTAACAACAATGAGTTATTTTGAAATCTTTAAGGTTTTTCACATTTGACACAGTTAACTTTGAAAGTGTTAAGTTGAAACTTAAATTTTGGAAAATCTTATGTGTCAAAAAGAATATGATGTGAAATTAATTTTTGGCAATATTAAGTGAAATTAATTTTGAAAATATCAAGTGAAGTTAATTTTGAAGATATTAAGTAAAATTAATTTTGAAAATATTAAGTGACATTAATTTTAAAAATATTAAGTGAAATTAATTTTGAAAACATTAAATGACATTAATTTTAAAAATATTAAGTGAAATTAATTTTGAAAACATTAAGTGAAGTTTTAAATTTGAAAAATTGATTAAATGTATATTAAGGGTAGAATTAATTTGGTTTGTTGGGTTGGACTACATTATTTGGTCCTAAACATCTCACCCAATTCTAAGTGATAAAACAGGTTTCCTTATCTATTTTGTGAGATGTATTATTTTTAACTTTGATTTTATATTAAATCTATGATTTAATTGATGCTTGTGTTAGATTTGAGTTTATCAAATAAAAATTTAAAAATGAGTTTCGATAATTGGCTTCCAGGTCTTGGCGAGGCACAGAGGCCTTCATTGGTCGTAGCCTTATTGGATCAACAACCCTTTCCTAGACAAAGTCTTTTAAAGAAAAATCATTTTCAAATTACTTTTTGAGATACTCTAGTCTAACTAGCTTATGATTTGGAGAGGTAGCTTCGGCTAGTTCCACCGGACTAAACAGACCAAATAGGGTACACCTTACCCTACCTGACTCTTTAGACAGACATCCCTAACGTATTATCATCTCACCTCCTCCTAATACTATGTTGTTCAAGTTTCAAGTAAGTCATGTCCTTAACTAACCATTCCTAAGTCTGAGCAGAATAATATTGTGAAAAAGAAATAAACAAGCATCAAGCAACAATTCAAGAAAAAACCATTTAAGTATAAAAATGGTTTTTGTATTGGCTCCCCTTGGATTGAAGCCTCGATATGGGCTAGGGAAGATGTGAATCTTGTCCTTGAGGATCCAATATTGGTTTGGTTCAGCTTGTTTATTGTCCAAACTCAGCTTAGGGACCTATGCTTGGACTCAGGTTCTAGATTGGTTCACTACAAAGTAATATGATCTGTAACCCGAGTTGGTCCGATAGCCTAGTCCGGATCGATTAAGAACTAACTTCTATTTTCCAAGAATCATGTCAAGATTCATGGAACCCGAAGTGAATCGTTCTAATGCGAGTTTGAGTTCCTTGACTTGAGTTTTCAAGGAGGAATTCTCTTCCTCAAGCTTTTGAAGGTGAGTCGAGGTTCCTTCTTAAACTGACTCGGTTAAGGGACTCGAGTTGACTTCCTCTTTCAGGAGTTTGACTTCTGTCGGAGGGCTTCAACCCAGACGATGGCTTTTGCCAACTTACGAGACAAATACGAAATTAAGTCGTAAAGCTTCGATTCAGGATAGCCTCTTACCGTAATTTGTCCGTCCTCTGAGATCGAGAGCGTTCAAGTGTCGACCTCTTCATCAGTTTCTGATTCTGTTTCGGAGTTGATGTCTTCTGAGGCGGTCAGCGCGAGGAGGTTGGAGTTGTTGGGTATGGCTTGGCGGGTTTCCTTAGTGAAAACATGGTCGCCCTTGAGAGACCTCTCCATGTCTATGGATTAAAAATTAATCCAAATGGAGACCCGTCTTTCAATGACCATCTCGTGCCATATCGAATGATACAAATTACAACTCGGCCAATCACAAAGATCGAGCCTTGTAATTTGCTTGACCGTTCGACCGCGGGAAAGGCGATGAGTGGATCGCCGGCTTTTGTGTTTCTGGTCGGGATCCAATTAGTTAATTATTAACTATGACAAACAATCAAAATAATTAACTAATTAACATGAAATGAGGAGTCAAATAAACAAGGTATAAAATAAACAAAGGAGCTTAGGAAGAAATGATACCTTCAAAAAAAATAAAAAAATAGAAACGATACCTTCTGTTACCTTACGATCTTCTACCGTATGATCCTCCCCTTTTGGACATCGTGTGGGTGACGATCTACCAAGAACCATGGTGACTAAGTCAATCCCTTCTCCTTGCGCCAACCATGCCCTAACTAAAGGGATGCCACCAGCCACTCCAAGGAGGAGGATACACTAAACACAAACCCCAAAGGAGAAGATGTTCTCCCCTTTTTCTCTTACTTTACTTATCTCCTAGCGTGTCCAAGCACAAAAAACCATGCATCTGTGTCCACGCATGGATGAAGAATCCAAGCATCTGCGTCCACGCATGGAGAAGCCACGCATCTGTGTCCACACATGGAGAAGAACCCATACATCTGTGTCCACGCATGGAGAGGTCTTGCACCACAGCTGTCCAAGCATCCATGCAAGAAGCAGCTGCTGTCCACCCTTGTTGGGAGAATCCGACAGCAACAGGAAGCAGCTTCAAGCATCCATGCAAAAAGCAGTTGTTGTCCGCCCTTGCTAGGTGAATCCGACAACTACAAGAAGCAGCTGCTATCCATGCTTGTTGGGAGAAACCAACGCCTGTTGTGCATGCGTCCATGCATGGACAAGTTACTCGGCCAACTTTCATGAGCAAGCTTCACACTTGAGGTCGAGACTCCAACTTGCGTGAGAAAGTTTCTCGCCTGAGCCGAGATTCCAACTTGCGTGGGCAGGTTTTCCCTGAGACAACTTGCTCTTCTTCTCCTTGAAAAGTTGTATTTTCTTCCTTGGAGAAGAAAACTCTTCCCCTTGGGAAGAAGCTGCTATCGGCGCCAAGATAAGGGAGGGAGAGAGAGAGAGGAGAGATTTTAGGGTTTTCTAGTGTTCTATATGTTAGTAATATGAGAGAAGTGTCCTAAGGCAATCGCCTTCTGATTGTAATCATTTACTTTAATAAATAAATATTCACTATTTGAGTATACATGTTCGTGTATTTGATTGAGATCTTAAACTCATTTACTGAATGTCCGCAATACAATTCACAGCATGAGAGAATTTGTGATGAATTCACAACTAGTGATTATCTCTACATGTGCAATTGTGAAGTATTGAAAATGTCCCTAGTCGATGAAATGATAAATACGGACACTATCAATTCTGTTGAAACTAGCATAGGTTATTCTCTAATCAGCTGATTCTCACTGGCTGGTGATATTGGGATGTCCGGAGATAAACATGAATGCTAGTTAAGGGAACTAGTTCATTGGAGTGACTGACAGTAAAACTTCATATGGTAATCTACATATAGATATGTCAATGAAGTTCTTACTGCAGCTTAAGTGCGATGTTCCTTTGACTTACGGTGTTCAAGTCATCTTGGTCATAGAGACTTATACTTTGACATCTTAAGCAAGCATCTTTAAGGAGGTGTGGACCCAGGATGGTTGGGTATAAGCCGAAGTGCCCGAAGATGTTTGAACAGCCTATAAAGGATTCACCATTCCTTGCGAGGAGATATATACCCAAGGCCTATCGTCGGATTGTTACTCGAAGCCTCTGGCCAGAGCATCACATGTTCAGAGTATGAATCTCTCAGATACATGAGAGTAATTAGAATCCATTGGACGAGAAAGACATTGCTTGGGCTAGGTGTGACGTAGTCAGCCTAATGGGGACTGACACACATAGACCGTGTCCTGAACCAAGTGGGTATAAGATGGTGAAGGGAATGAGGCACGATTCATTATAACTGGTGAAGGGTTTCAGAATAGTTTCTGAGGTCAACCGTTGATCTTTCGATTAATTGGGGATCATGATGTACTACTAGGTGTCACTCATGATCGTTCTATAATTGGTTAATTATAGACGACCAACATAAATCGAAAGCCTATTTAGTCACACGCACTAGGAGTAGTCCGAGGGATTTAAAACGAGTTGAAAATTAGATTTTCCGATCAAGAGAGATAAGTCAAATCTGAATTTTTCAGAGACGCATCGGAAGCATAAAATGGCTAAGTCTTTTGAAGACTTATTGGACGAATTAAATGAGTTTAATTCGTACGGTTTCGGCTTGGGTTTGGCCGGCCAAAGAGGGTCCCCACCCTCTTTGTTTGGCCGGCCACAATAAAAAGGGAGAACCAAATTGTTTGGTTCAAATTATAAAATAAACCGCGCGTGATTTGTCTTATAAAATTATGGATAAAGAAATTTCTATAAAGAAATTTATATATAAAGAAATTTATATAAAGAAATTTATATAAAGAGATTTATTTTTCATGGAAATTAAAATAAACCTTGGATTGGTTTATTTTATTTTATAAAATCAATAATGGATTGATTTACCATGATAAAGAAATTTATATAAAGAAATTTCTTTCCATAATAAAAGGGGAGACATGGTTGTTTTTATTATAAATTAACTTATAATAAAACTTGGCATAACGGAATAATTCATAGAAAAATTTATAAGATAAATTTCTTATGAAAAATTTATTCCGTTAAGAGGAGACTTGGCGATTAAGAGGCTACTATATAAAGGTACCAAGGCAAGGCTTGGAAATCAATCCAAGAGATCAAGGATTCTTGCCTAGCCTCTCTCCCTCTCCTTCTCTCCCTCTCCCTCTTCTAGTGCCGCCGGCCCTAGAGCACTCCCCCTTTGCCGTGAGCTTCCACCACCAAGAAGAAGCCGAAGAAGAAGAAGAAGTGGGCGCGACTCCTTCCCTCCTCCCGGAATCTTGATTCCGTTCTTCGTTTGGTGGTTAGTTTTTCATCTCTCTCTTGGTATTCTTGTCGTGCCTTTGGAGAATCTAGTAGTTCTTGTCGGCATGAAACTCGTGGCTTTGCGAAATCATCCCAAAGAAAACTCGGCGAGGATGCGAATAGAGGTGGAGCTTCCAAGGAACGCTACGGTTGGATCTCGTCCCTTTCTACGAGTTACGCGAGGTATTAAGTAAATTAGTTTACTTTCTGCAAAATTTTAAATGTATGATCATGTCTCCACAACATAAGGTTGCATGCTAGATACGTGGTTAAAATAATTTGAGAAATTATTTATGCTAAACCTTCCGCTGCACGTAATTAAATTTTAAAATTACGAACCCGTATCCATGTCAACATGCACCCGGTCCCAACAGTGGTATCAGAGCCGGTTAGTGTTCGACATAATCATATAATTATTTTGCAGAAAACTTTGTCATGATCTCAATTTTGGAAAATTTTCCAATTATGGAAACTTTCCAATTATGATAAATTTTAGATTTAGGAATTTCAAAGTTTGGAAATCCTCATGAAATTTTGCAAACTTTTGAAATATCCTAGTTTCTGAAATTTTATGATAATTGTGAAAACTTCCCATTTTTGGAAACTTTCTAATTTTGGAAATTTTCTATTTTGGAAATTTTCCAATTTTGGAAATATGTAAGTTTTCTTTGTACCAGAAACTTACAATTATTCTGAAAACCTATTATGAAATCTCGTAATTTTGGGCACTTTCTTTCAAAGAAAGTCTAGACAAATTTATGAATCATTAATGGACAATTAAATTCAAATTGGTTTTAAATTATCAACAAAAGTCTTTATTTTGGATTGAGCCTCGGGAAGCCGTCTAATTTAAAGTTAGTTGTTGTAATTTAATTTCCTAATTTTGAATAAAATTGTCATGTTTAATTTGGTTACGCCTCGTGGAGCGGACCAAATTAAATTTACAACAAATTCCTTTTTTTTGGGTATCTGAGCCTCGGGGAGCCACCCAAAGAAAGTATTTTGTTGTATTTAATAAATCCATAAATAAAATTGTAATCAAATCTTGGAAATTTTGAGGTAATTCTCAAACGATAATTTTCTTATTTGATTTAAGAGGTGATGCTCTTACATATTGTTGTCTGCAAAATTAATTAGGAAAATGGTTTCCTATAGAGTTTTCTTAAAAAAGATTTTCATGAAAATAATATGTGGTTGAATTAAGGGAATCTGTCTCTTAATTTAATAAGATTTCATTTAGAGAAATCAAAGTCTTAAACATATTATTTCCGAAATTGATTATGACAATTTAGGAAATTGTTTCCCAAAACAATTCCTTGAATAAAGTATGAAATTAGGGAAATCCGGTTCCTAATTCGATTAATGAGACTTGATAAATTAAGTCACATACATACTTTATTAAGGAAATCATTACTACATGACATAATTATATGTCATGAATGTGCTTAGAAAAGAAAGGATGAGACCGAAAACCCCTTACAAAATATTAAGGCCAATACCTTCCATTAATATGGTTAGAACCAGAGTTTTGTTTCTCGTTTGGGTTGATGGACACATCCATGCCCGTCTTGAACCTCAACATGTTCAAACCATGGAATTAGTTTATGATTAATATAGTTGGAGTTAGAGGTCAATCCTTAGTTTTGGTTGTTGGACACATCCAAGCCTGACTAAACGGTTCAATGAACTCCAACCATATTAAAACTATTTCTTGATTAATGGGTCAGCCTTAAGCTTGGAGCATCGATTTGTTGTGCCACAGCCAAGGTCGATGTAAAGAGAGGTGCAGTTGGGTGCTATGTATATTGTTGCATACTTGTTAAAGAGTTAACAACCCAATGATTTATGCAAACATTCAATTAGTTGATAGCATAAAGCGATAGTTACATATATGTGATATGTAATTGGTATAATTACCTACCTTCATATCTATGAATAACTTGATGGCCACAACCATGGTTGTTCTTATCTATGGTTGGATATCAACCTATTTGGAGATGTTCCTACGATCTCCCGAATTGATAAAAAGGGTTATTCAATTCGAAAAATTAAATAGGATTTAATTAATGTATGTTGATGCATTCTTTATCATTCTTCTCACATAAGCTCAATTTGTATTTCTAGGATAATCACTCGATCATGTCTTCTCTAAATTTGCATTCCATTTTGGACACCAATAAGCTGACTGGGCCAAACTTCATGGACTGGTTTCGAAACCTGAGGATAGTCCTCAAGGCAGAGAAGCTTGCTTATGTCCTTGAAGATCAACTTCCAACCGTCCTCCAGAAAATGCAACTCCAGACCAGTTAGTGGCCTATCAGAAAAATGTAAACGATTCTGAACTTGCGAGTTGCATCATGCTAGCCGCTATGGTACCTGAGCTGCAAAAGCAGCATGAGCATATGGATGCTTATACCATCATCTTCCATCTTCATAAGCTATTTGACGAGCAGGCAAGATCCGAAAGGTTCGAGGTCTCCAGACTCCTCTTCACCTCTAAGATGCAGGAAGACACTTCTGTCTCACAGTTTGTGTTGAAGATGTTGGGGTACATTGAGCGACTGAGCACACTCAGTTTTGCAATGGATCATGAACAATGTATTGACTTAATTCTGCATTATTTGTCCAAAAGTTATTCACAATTTGTGATGAACTATTGGATGAACAAACTGGAGACTACCATTCCTGAGTTGCTCAACCTGCTGAAGACTATAGAGCCTTCTGTGAAGCAGGATCAGAAGAAAGTACTGTTAGTTGGTTCCTCGATGAAAGGTTCTAAGAGGAAGGCCAAAGAATAGAATAAAGGAAAGAAGAGAAAGGCCAAAAAGACTGAAAAGACACCAAAAGGCACTTGCAATCACTGTGGCAAGGAGGGTCACTGGTGAAGAAACTGCAAGGTTTATCTTGAGTCCTTGAAGAAAAAGGCATCCGATGCCCCATCCTCTTCAGGTATCTTCGTTATTGAATGTCACTCTATTTCCTCAACCACCTGGGTACTTGATACTGGGTGTAGCTCACATATATGTAATGACATACAGGGGCTAAAGAATAGAAGAAGACTCGTCAAGGGAGAAGCGAATCTGCGAGTTAGAAATGGAGCAAAGATTGCTACTGTTGCCATCGGAACATATTTGCTAAAGCTCCCTACTAGACGTGTCTTAGAATTGGATAATTGTTATTTTGTTCCTTCATTAATAAAGAACATTGTATCTATTTCATGCTTGAATGAAAAGGTTTATCATTTAACTTTTAGTAACAATTGTTGTTACATAACTTTAAATGGTGTTCTTTATGGGACCGGAACTTTGTGCAATGGTATCTACACGTTAGATTTATCCGGTGACATTTTCAATATCGAAGTTAGCAACAAACGTGCTCGAATAGATAATCGAATAGACTCCTATACGTGGCATTGTCGTCTTGGCCATGTAAGTAAGAAACGCATGACCAAATTACACCGATGTGGAATTCTGGAATCATTTGAACCCGGTTCATTTGATACATGCGAATCATGCTTAAAAGGTAAGATGGCCAAATTACCCTTTTCCGGAAAAGGTAATCCAGTGGGAGAATTGCTTGGTCTAATACATACTGATGTATGTGGACCAATGTCAACTCCTGCACAAGGAGGCTATAGCTACTTCATTACCTTTATCGATGATCACTCACGATTCGGGTATGTGTTCTTGATGAAACACAAATATGAAGCTTTTGAGAAATTCAAAGAGTTCAGAAATGAAGTAGAGAAACAGCTTGGCAAAAGTATTAAGATACTTCGATCCGATCGGGGTGGTGAATACTTAAGTCAAGAGTTTCAAGATTATTTTAGGGACAATGGGATATTGTCTCAACGGACTCCGCCATATACACCACAGCATAATGGTGTATCTGAGAGGTGTAACCGAACCTTGATGGACATGGTTAGATCTATGGTGAACCATGCAACTCTTCTAAAATCCTTTTGGGCTATGCACTTAAGACAGCTGTTTACTTGCTAAACAGAGTCCCGACCAAGGTAGTCTCTACTACTCCATATGAGACGTGGAATAGTAAGAAACCTCATTTAACTCACCTTAAAATATGGGGTTGTCCTGCTTATGTGAAGCGGACTATATCAGACAAATTGGATGCTAAGTCTGATAAATGTCTATTTATTGGATACCCTAAGGAAACGAAGGGTTACCAATTCTATCATCCCTTGGAACAAAAGGTGTTTGTTTCAAGGCATGCTGTATTTCTAGAAAAAGAATTTATTTTACAAGAATATAGTGGGAGTGGCATTGAACTTGATGAAGTTCAAGAAACACCAATAGACATTACAGAGACACCTAGTCTAGACCCACAACCAATAACTCATAATGATGAACTATCAGTTGAACCTAAAACAACACCACCTCTTCGTAGGTCTGATAGGACACGCAATATTCCAGAGAGGTACGGATTTCTCATAAGTGAATCGAACGACGTGTTACTCATAACCGATGACGAACCTATCAGTTATGAAGATGTTCTGAAAAGTTCAGAAAGGGACAAATGGCTTGAAGCCATGAAGTCGGAAATGGATTCCATGTACGAAAACCAAGTATGGGACTTGGTTAACCCACCTGAAGGGATTAAGCCCATAAGGTGCAACTGGGTTTTCAAGAAGAAAACCGACATGGAAGGTAATGTTGTTACCTTTAAGGCTAGATTAGTGGCAAAAGGATATCGTCAGAAATAAGGAATTGATTATGACAAAACCTATTCGCCAGTAGCTATACTTAAATCCATTCGGATGCTCCTAGCCATAGCAGCTCATTATGATTATAAGATATGACAAATGGATGTGAAAACAGCTTTCCTTAATGGAAACCTGCTTGAGGATGTATACATGATACAACTTGAAGGTTTCACATCGGTTTACAAAACCAAAATATGTAAGCTTCGACGATCCATATATGGACTGAAGCAAGCATCCAGGAGCTGGAACATCCGTTTTGATGAGACAATCAAAGAGTTTGATTTCTCACAAAATCCTGACGAACCTTGTGTGTACAAGAAGGTTAGTGGGAGTGCAGTCGTATTCCTAGTATTATATGTCGATGACATATTACTTATAGGAAACGATATATCAGTCTTACAGTCGGTTAAAAATTTGGTTGTCCAAAACTTTCTCCATGAAAGACCTGGGAGAAGCAACCTATATCCTTGGGATTAGAATCTATAGAGATAGATCAAAACGGTTGCTTGGTCTTTCGCAGTCTACATATATAGACCGAGTGCTAAAAAGGTTTAGCATGTCAGAATCCAAGAAAGGTTACCTTCCCATCAGGCATGGGATCAACCTTTCAAAGTCTATGTGTCCGCGCACAGAAGACGAGAGGATTTGCATGAATAAGATTCCTTATGCATCCGCGATAGGATCTATCATGTATGCTATGTTATGTACTAGCCCGATGTATCGTATGCTCTGAGCGTCATGAGCAGATACCAGTCTGATCCAGAAATGGATCATTGAGCGGCTGTCAAGACAATCCTTAAGTACTTAAGAAGAACTAAGGATGTGTTCCTAATATATGGAGAAGGAGATATGGTAATACGTGGGTATACAGATGCCCAGTTTCCAGACAGATAAGAATGACTCCAAATCTCAGTCTGGATACGTATTTACTTTGAATGGAGGCGCAATAAGTTGGAAGAGTTCCAAGAAAGACACTATAGCGGATTCTACCACGGAAGCGGAATATATTGCGGCTTCGGAAGCACCAAAAGAAGCAGTCTGGATCAAGAAGTTTGTCTCAGAACTTGGTGTGGTTCCAACCATTGATGAAGCAATACCGGTTTACTGCGACAACAATGGAGCTATTCCACAAGCAATGGAACCCATGGTCTCATCAACGATCCAAACACGTGCTTCGCCGCTATCATCTAATCAGAGAGATTATAAGTAGGAATGATATACAAATTGAGAAAATTCCCACTGAAAGGAATTTAGCGGATCCTTTAACTAAGGCCTTACCTCAAAGTAAGTTTGAGGGTCATGTTAGAGCCTGTGGTATTGGATATCGTAGCGATTGGCATTTAGACCAAGTGGGAGTTTGTTAGTAATATGAGAGAAGTGTCCTAAGGCAATCGCCTTATGATTGTAATCATTTACTTTAATAAATGAATATTCACTATTTGAGTATATATGTTCGTGTATTTGATTGAGATCTTAAACTCATTTACTGAATGTCCGCAATGCAATTCACAGCATGAGAGAATTTGTGATGAATTCACAACTAGTTATTATCTCTACATGTGCAATGTTAAGTATTAAAAATGTCCCTAGTCGATGAATTGATAAATACGGACACTATCAATTCTGTGGAGACTAGCATGGGTTATTCTCTAATCAGCTGATTCTCACTGGCTGTGACATTAGGATGTCCGGAGATAACATGAATGCTAGTTTAGGGAACTAGTTCATTTGAGGGAACTAGATAAACATGAATGCTAGTTAAGGGAAACAGCTTGGCAAAAGTATTAAGATACTTCGATCCGATCGGGGTGGTGAATACTTAGGTCAAGAGTTTCAAGATTATCTTAGGGACAATGGGATATTGTCTCAATGGAC
>JAGFNQ010001933.1:285797-407145 GCA_024364735.1 Boesenbergia rotunda | reverse complement strand
AGAGTTAAACAACCCAATGATTTATGCAAACATTCAATTAGTTGATAGCATAAAGTGATAGTTACATATATGTGATATGTAATCGGTATAATTACCTACCTTCATAGCTAAGAATAACTTGATGGCCACAGCCATGGTTGTTCTTATCTATGGTTGGATATCAACCTATTTGGAGATGTTCCTACGATCTCCCGAATTGATAAAAAGGGTTATTCAATTCGAAAAATTAAATAGGATTTAATTAATGTATGTTGATGCATTTCTTTATCATTCTTCTCACATAAGCTCAATTTGTATTTCTAGGATAATCACTCGATCATGTCTTCTCTAAATTTGCATTCCATTTTGGACACCAATAAGCTGACTGGGCCAAACTTCATGGACTGGTTTCGAACCTGAGGATAGTCCTCAAGGCAGAGAAGCTTGCTTATGTCCTTGAAGATCAACTTCTCCAACCGTCCTCCAGAAAATGCAACTCCAGACCAGTTAGTGGCCTATCAGAAAAATGTAACGATTCTGAACTTGCGAGTTGCATCATGCTAGCCGCTATGGTACCTGAGCTGCAAAAGCAGCATGAGCATATGGATGCTTATACCATCATCTTCCATCTTCATAAGCTATTTGACGAGCAGGCAAGATCCGAAAGGTTCGAGGTCTCCAGACTCCTCTTCACCTCTAAGATGCAGGAAGACACTTCTGTCTCACAGTTTGTGTTGAAGATGTTGGGGTACATTGAGCGACTGAGCACACTCAGTTTTGCAATGGATCATGAACAATGTATTGACTTAATTCTGCATTATTTGTCCAAAAGTTATTCACAATTTGTGATGAACTATTGGATGAACAAACTGGAGACTACCATTCCTGAGTTGCTCAACCTGCTGAAGACTATAGAGCCTTCTGTGAAGCAGGATCAGAAGAAAGTACTGTTAGTTGGTTCCTCGATGAAAGGTTCTAAGAGGAAGGCCAAAGAATAGAATAAAGGAAAGAAGAGAAAGGCCAAAAAGACTGAAAAGACACCAAAAGGCACTTGCAATCACTGTGGCAAGGAGGGTCACTGGTGAAGAAACTGCAAGGTTTATCTTGAGTCCTTGAAGAAAAAGGCATCCGATGCCCCATCCTCTTCAGGTATCTTCGTTATTGGAATGTCACTCTATTTCCTCAACCACCTGGGTACTTGATACTGGGGTGTAGCTCACATATATGTAATGACATACAGGGGCTAAAGAATAGAAGAAGACTCGTCAAGGGAGAAGCGAATCTGCGAGTTAGAAATGGAGCAAAGATTGCTACTGTTGCCATCGGAACATATTTGCTAAAGCTCCCTACTAGACGTGTCTTAGAATTGGATAATTGTTATTTTGTTCCTTCATTAATAAAGAACATTGTATCTATTTCATGCTTGAATGAAAAGGTTTATCATTTAACTTTTAGTAACAATTGTTGTTACATAACTTTAAATGGTGTTCTTTATGGGACCGGAACTTTGTGCAATGGTATCTACACGTTAGATTTATCCAGTGACATTTTCAATATCGAAGTTAGCAACAAACGTGCTCGAATAGATAATCGAATAGACTCCTATACGTGGCATTGTCGTCTTGGCCATGTAAGTAAGAAACGCATGACCAAATTACACCGATGTGGAATTCTGGAATCATTTGAACCCGGTTCATTTGATACATGCGAATCATGCTTAAAAGGTAAGATGGCCAAATTACCCTTTTCCGGAAAAGGTAATCCAGTGGGAGAATTGCTTGGTCTAATACATACTGATGTATGTGGACCAATGTCAACTCCTGCACAAGGAGGCTATAGCTACTTCATTACCTTTATCGATGATCACTCACGATTCGGGTATGTGTTCTTGATGAAACACAAATATGAAGCTTTTGAGAAATTCAAAGAGTTCAGAAATGAAGTAGAGAAACAGCTTGGCAAAAGTATTAAGATACTTCGATCCGATCGGGGTGGTGAATACTTAAGTCAAGAGTTTCAAGATTATTTTAGGGACAATGGGATATTGTCTCAACGGACTCCGCCATATACACCACAGCATAATGGTGTATCTGAGAGGTGTAACCGAACCTTGATGGACATGGTTAGATCTATGGTGAACCATGCAACTCTTCTAAAATCCTTTTGGGGCTATGCACTTAAGACAGCTGTTTACTTGCTAAACAGAGTCCCGACCAAGGTAGTCTCTACTACTCCATATGAGACGTGGAATAGTAAGAAACCTCATTTAACTCACCTTAAAATATGGGGTTGTCCTGCTTATGTGAAGCGGACTATATCAGACAAATTGGATGCTAAGTCTGATAAATGTCTATTTATTGGATACCCTAAGGAAACGAAGGGTTACCAATTCTATCATCCCTTGGAACAAAAGGTGTTTGTTTCAAGGCATGCTGTATTTCTAGAAAAAGAATTTATTTTACAAGAATATAGTGGGAGTGGCATTGAACTTGATGAAGTTCAAGAAACACCAATAGACATTACAGAGACACCTAGTCTAGACCCACAACCAATAACTCATAATGATGAACTATCAGTTGAACCTAAAACAACACCACCTCTTCGTAGGTCTGATAGGACACGCAATATTCCAGAGAGGTACGGATTTCTCATAAGTGAATCGAACGACGTGTTACTCATAACCGATGACGAACCTATCAGTTATGAAGATGTTCTGAAAAGTTCAGAAAGGGACAAATGGCTTGAAGCCATGAAGTCGGAAATGGATTCCATGTACGAAAACCAAGTATGGGACTTGGTTAACCCACCTGAAGGGATTAAGCCCATAAGGTGCAACTGGGTTTTCAAGAAGAAAACCGACATGGAAGGTAATGTTGTTACCTTTAAGGCTAGATTAGTGGCAAAAGGATATCGTCAGAAATAAGGAATTGATTATGACAAAACCTATTCGCCAGTAGCTATACTTAAATCCATTCGGATGCTCCTAGCCATAGCAGCTCATTATGATTATAAGATATGACAAATGGATGTGAAAACAGCTTTCCTTAATGGAAACCTGCTTGAGGATGTATACATGATACAACTTGAAGGTTTCACATCGGTTTACAAAACCAAAATATGTAAGCTTCGACGATCCATATATGGACTGAAGCAAGCATCCAGGAGATGGAACATCCGTTTTGATGAGACAATCAAAGAGTTTGATTTCTCACAAAATCCTGACGAACCTTGTGTGTACAAGAAGGTTAGTGGGAGTGCAGTCGTATTCCTAGTATTATATGTCGATGACATATTACTTATAGGAAACGATATATCAGTCTTACAGTCGGTTAAAATTTGGTTGTCCAAAACGTTCTCCATGAAAGACCTGGGAGAAGCAACCTATATCCTTGGGATTAGAATCTATAGAGATAGATCAAAACGGTTGCTTGGTCTTTCGCAGTCTACATATATAGACCGAGTGCTAAAAAGGTTTAGCATGTCAGAATCCAAGAAAGGTTACCTTCCCATCAGGCATGGGATCAACCTTTCAAAGTCTATGTGTCCGCGCACAGAAGACGAGAGGATTTGCATGAATAAGATTCCTTATGCATCCGCGATAGGATCTATCATGTATGCTATGTTATGTACTAGACCCGATGTATCGTATGCTCTGAGCGTCATGAGCAGATACCAGTCTGATCCAGAAATGGATCATTGAGCGGCTGTCAAGACAATCCTTAAGTACTTAAGAAGAACTAAGGATGTGTTCCTAATATATGGAGAAGGAGATATGGTAATACGTGGGTATACAGATGCCAGTTTCCAGACAGATAAGAATGACTCCAAATCTCAGTCTGGATACGTATTTACTTTGAATGGAGGCGCAATAAGTTGGAAGAGTTCCAAGAAAGACACTATAGCGGATTCTACCACGGAAGCGGAATATATTGCGGCTTCGGAAGCACCAAAAGAAGCAGTCTGGATCAAGAAGTTTGTCTCAGAACTTGGTGTGGTTCCAACCATTGATGAAGCAATACCGGTTTACTGCGACAACAATGGAGCTATTCCACAAGCAATGGAACCATGGTCTCATCAACGATCCAAACACGTGCTTCGCCGCTATCATCTAATCAGAGAGATTATAAGTAGGAATGATATACAAATTGAGAAAATTCCCACTGAAAGGAATTTAGCGGATCCTTTAACTAAGGCCTTACCTCAAAGTAAGTTTGAGGGTCATGTTAGAGCCTGTGGTATTGGATATCGTAGCGATTGGCATTAGACCAAGTGGGAGTTTGTTAGTAATATGAGAGAAGTGTCCTAAGGCAATCGCCTTATGATTGTAATCATTTACTTTAATAAATGAATATTCACTATTTGAGTATATATGTTCGTGTATTTGATTGAGATCTTAAACTCATTTACTGAATGTCCGCAATGCAATTCACAGCATGAGAGAATTTGTGATGAATTCACAACTAGTTATTATCTCTACATGTGCAATTGTTAAGTATTAAAAATGTCCCTAGTCGATGAATTGATAAATACGGACACTATCAATTCTGTGGAGACTAGCATGGGTTATTCTCTAATCAGCTGATTCTCACTGGCTGGTGACATTAGGATGTCCGGAGATAAACATGAATGCTAGTTTAGGGAACTAGTTCATTTGAGGGAACTAGATAAACATGAATGCTAGTTAAGGGAAACAGCTTGGCAAAAGTATTAAGATACTTCGATCCGATCGGGGTGGTGAATACTTAGGTCAAGAGTTTCAAGATTATCTTAGGGACAATGGGATATTGTCTCAATGGACTCCGCCATATACACCACAGCATAATGGTGTATCTGAGAGGCGTAACCGAACCTTGATGGACATGGTTAGATCTATGATGAATCATGCAACTCTTCCAAAATCCTTTTGGGGCTATGCGCATAAGACAGCTGTTTACTTGCTAAACAGAGTCCCGACCAAGGTAGTCTCTACTACTCCATATGAGATGTGGAATAGTAAGAAACCTCACTTAACTCACCTTAAGATATGGGGTTGTCCTGCTTATGTGAAGCGGACTGTATCAGATAAATTGGATGCTAAGTCTGATAAATGTCTATTTATTGGATACCCTAAGGAAACGAAGGGTTACCAATTCTATCATCCCTTGGAACAAAAGGTGTTTGTTTCAAGGCATGCTGTATTTCTGGAAAAAGAATTTCTTTTACAAGAAAATAGTGGGAGTGGCATTGAACTTGATGAAGTTCAAGAAACCCAATAGACATTAAAGAGACACCTAGTCTAGACCCACAACCAATAACTCATAATGATGAGCTATCAGTTGAACCTAAAATAACACCACCTCTTCGTAGGTCTGATAGGACACGCAAAATTCTAGAGAGATATGGTTTCTCATATGTGAATCGAACGACGTGTTACTCATAAGCGATTACAACCTATCAGTTATGAAGATGTTCTGAAAAGTTCAGAAAGGGACAAATGGCTTGAAGCCATGAAGTCGGAAATGGATTCCATGTACGAAAATCAAGTATGGGACTTGGTTAACCCACCTGAAGGGATTAAGCCCATAGGGTGCAAGTGGGTTTTCAAGAAGAAAACCGACATGTAAGGTAATGTTGTTACCTTAAAGGCTAGGTTAGTGGCAAAAGGATATCGTCAGAAACAAGGAATTGATTATGACGAAACCTATTCGCCAGTAGCTATGCTTAAATCCATTCGGATGCTCCTAGCCATAGCAGCTCATTATGATTATGAGATATGACAAATGGATGTGAAAACAGCTTTCCTTAATGGAAACCTGCTTGAGGATGTATACATGATACAACCTGAAGGTTTCACATCGGTTGATAAAACCAAAATATGCAAGCTTCGACGATCCATATATGGACTGAAGCAAGCATCCAGGAGCTGGAACATCCGTTTTGATGAGACAATCAAAGAGTTTGATTTCTCACAAAATCCTGACGAACCTTGTGTGTACAAGAAGGTTATTGGGAGTGCAGTCGTATTCCTAGTACTATATGTCGATGACATATTGCTTATAGGAAACGATATATCAGTCTTACAGTCGGTTAAAATTTGGTTGTCCAAAACGTTCTCCATGAAAGACCTGGGAGAAACAACCTATATCCTTGGGATTAGAATGTATAGAGATAGATCAAAACGGTTGCTTGGTCTTTCGCAGTCTACATATATAGACCGAGTGCTAAAATGGTTTAGTATGTCGGAATCCAAGAAAGGTTACCTTCCCATCAGGCATGGGATCAACCTTTCAAAGTCTATGTGTCCGCGCACAGAAGACGAGAGGATTTGCATGAATAAGATTCTTTATGCATCCGCGATAGGATCTATCATGTATGCTATGTTATGTACTAGGCCCGATGTATCGTATGCTCTGAGCGTCAGGAGCAGATACCAGTCTGATCTAGGAATGGATCATTGGGCGGATGTCAAGACAATCCTTAAGTACTTAAGAAGAACTAAGGATGCGTTTCTAATATCTGGAGAAGGAGATATGGTAATACGTGGGTATACAGATGCCAGTTTCCAGACAGATAAGGATGACTCCAAATCTCAGTCTGGATACGTATTTACTTTGAATGGAGGCTCAATAAGTTGGAAGAGTTCCAAGCATGACACTGTAGCGGATTCTACCACGGAAGCGGAATATATTGCGGCTTCGGAAGCAGCAAAAGAAGCAGTCTGGATCAAGAAGTTTGTCTCAGAACTTGGTGTGGTTCCAACCATTGATGAAGCAATACCAGTTTACTGTGACAACAATGGAGCTATTGCACAAGCAAAGGAACTAAGGTCTCATCAGCGATCCAAACACGTGCTTCGCCGCTATCATCTGATCAGAGAGATTATAAGTAGGAATGATATACAAATTGAGAAAATTCCCACTGAAAGGAATTTAGCGGATCCTTTAACTAAGGCCTTGCCTCAAAGCAAGTTTGAGGGTCATGTTAGAGCCTGTGATATTGGATACCGTAGCGATTGGCATTAGGCCAAGTGGGAGTTTGTTAGTAATATGAGAGAAGTGTCCTAAGGCAATCGCCTTATGATTGTAATCATTTACTTTAATAAATGAATATTCACTATTTGAGTATACATGTTCATGTATTTGATTGAGATCTTAAACTCATTTATTGAATGTCCGCAATATAATTTATAGCATGAGAGAATTTGTGATGAATTCACAATTAGTGATTATCTCTACATGTGCAATTGTGAAGTATTAAAAATGTCCCTAGTCGATGAATTGATAAATACGGACACTATCAATTCTGTGGAGACTAGCATGGGTTATTCTCTAATCAGCTGATTCTCACTGGCTGGTGACATTGGGATGTCCGGAGATAAACATGAATGCTAGTTATGGGAACTAGTTCATTGGGGGGAACTAGATAAACATGAATGCTAGTTAAGGGAAACAGCTTGGCAAAAGTATTAAGATACTTCGATCCGATCGGGGTGGTGAATACTTAGGTCAAGAGTTTCAAGATTATCTTAGGGACAATGGGATATTGTCTCAATGGACTCCGCCATATACACCACAGCATAATGGTGTATCTGAGAGGCGTAACCGAACCTTGATGGACATGGTTAGATCTATGATGAATCATGCAACTCTTCCAAAATCCTTTTGGGGCTATGCGCTTAAGACAACTGTTTACTTGCTAAACAGAGTCCCGACCAAGTTAGTCTCTAGTACTTGCTAAACAGCGTCTCGACAATGGGATATTCACTATTTGAGTATACATGTTCATGTATTTGATTGAGATCTTAAACTCATTTACTGAATGTCCGCAATATAATTCACTGCATGAGAGAATTTGTGATGAATTCACAACTAGTGATTATCTCTACATGTGCAATTGTGAAGTATTGAAATTGTCCCTAGTCGATGAATTGATAAATACAGACACTATCAATTCTGTGGAGACTAGCATGGGTTATTCTCTAATCAGCTGATTCTCACTGGCTGGTGACATTGGGATGTCCGGAGATAAACATGAATGCTAGTTAATGGAACTAGTTCATTGGAGTGACTAGCTGTAAAACTTCATATGATAATCTACATATAGATATGTCAATGAAGTTCTTACTGCAGCTTAAGTGCGATGTTCCTTTGACTTGCGGTGTTCAAGTCATCTTGGTCATGAAGACTTATACTTTGACATCTTAAGCAAGCATCTCCAAGGAGGTGTGGACCTAGGATGATTGGGTATAAGCCGAAGTGCCCGAAGATGTATGAATAGCCTACAAAGGATTCACCACTCCTTGCGAGGAGATGTATACCCAAGGCCTATCGTCGGATTGTTACTCGAAGCCTCTGGCCAGAGCATCACATGTTCCGAGTATGAATCTCTCAGAAACATGAGAGTAATTAGAATCCGTTGGATGAGAAAGACATTACTTGGGCTAGGTGTGACATTGTCTGCCTAGTGGGGACTGACACACATAGACCGTATCCTGAACCAAGTGGGTATAAGATGGTGAAGGGAATGAGGCACGATTCATTAGAGCTGCTGAAGGGTTTCAGCATTATTTCTGAGGTCAACCGTTGATCATTTGATTAATTGGGGAACATGATGTACTACAAGGTGCCACTCATGATCGTTCTATAATTGGTTAATTATAGACGGTCAACATAAATCGAAAGCCTATTTAGTCACACGCACTACGAGTAATCCGAGGGATTTTAAACGAGTTGAAAATTAGATTTTCCGATCAAGAGAGATAAGTCGAATCTGAATTTTTCAGAGACGCATCGGAAGCATAAAATGGCTAAGTCTTTTGAAGACTTGTTGAAGGAATTAAATGAGTTTAATTCGTGAGATCGCGGCTTGGGTTTGGCCGCCCAAAGAGGGTCCCCACCCTCTTTGTTTGGCCGGCCACAATAAGGGGGAAGAACCAAATTGTTTGGTTCAAATTTATAAAATAAACCGTGCGTGGTTTGTCTTATAAAATTATGGATAAAGAAATTTGTATAAAGAAATTTATATAAAGAGATTTATTTTTCATGGAAATTAAAATAAACCACGGATTGTTTTATTTTATTTAATAAAATCAATAATGGATTGATTTACCATGATAAAGAAATTTATATAAAGAAATTTCTTTCCATAATAAAAGGGGAGACATGGTTGTTTTTATTATAAATTAAGTTATAATAAAAACTTGGCATAACGGAATAATTCATAGAAAAATTTATAAGATAAATTTCTTATGAAAAATTTATTCCGTTAAGAGGAGACTTGGTGATTAAGAGGCTACTATATATAGGTACCAAGGCAAGGCTTGGAGATTAATCCAAGAGATCAAGGATTCTTGCCTAGCCTCTCTCCCTCTCCCTCTTCTAGTGCCGCCGGCCCTAGAGCCTTCCCCCTTTGCCGTGAGCTTCCACCACCAAGAAGAACCCGAAGAATAAGAAGAAGCGGGCGCGACTCCTTCCCTCCTCCCGGAATCTTGATTCCGTTCTTCGTTTGGTGGTTAGTTTTTCATCTCTCTCTTGGTATTCTTGTCGTGCCTTTGGAGAATCTAGTAGTTCTTGTCGGCACAAAACTCGTGGCTTTGCGAAGTCATCCCGAAGAAAACTCGGCGTGGACGCGAATAGAGGCGGAGCTTCCAAGGGACGCTACGGTTGGATCTCGTCCCTTTCTACGAGTTACGCGAGGTATTAAGTAAATTAGTTTACTTTCTGCAAAATTTTAAATGTATGATCATGTCTCCACAACATAAGGTTGCATGCTAGATACGTGGTTAAAATAATTTGAGAAATTATTTATGCTAAACCTTCCGCTGCACGTAATTAAATTTTAAAATTACGAACCCGTATCCATGTCAACATACACCCGGTCCCAATAGTGGTATCAGAGCCGGTTAGTGTTCGACATAATCATATAATTGTTTTGCGAAAAACTTTGTCATGATCTCAATTTTGGAAAATTTTCTAATTATGGAAACTTTCCAATTATGATAAATTTTAGATTTAGGAATTTCAATGTTTGGAAATCCTCATGAAATTTTGCAAACTTTTGAAATATCCTAGTTTCTGAAATTTTATGATAATTGTGAAAATTTCCCATTTTTGGAAACTTTCCAATTTTGGAAATTTTCCAATTTTGGAAATATGTAAGTTTTCTTTGTACCAGAAACTTACAATTATTCTGAAAACCTATTATGAAATCTCACAATTTTGGGCACTTTCTTTCAAGAAAGTCTAGACAAATTTATGGATTATTAATTGACAATTAAATTCAAATTAGTTTTAAATTATTAACAAAATTCTTTATTTTGGATTGAGCCTCGGGGAGTCGTCCAATTTAAAGTTAGTTGTTGTAATTTAATTTCCTATTTTGAATAAAATTGTCATGCTTAATTTGGTTACTCCTAGGGAGCAGACCAAATTAGATTTACAACAAATTCCTTTTTTTTGGGTATCTGTGCCTCGGGGAGCCACCCAAAGAAAATAATTTGTTGAAATTAATAAATCCATAAATAAAATATGTAATCAAATCTTGGAAATTTTGAGGTGATTCTCAAACGATAATTTCCTTATTTGATTTAAGAGGTGATGCTCTTACATATTGTTGTCTCCAAAATTAATTAGGAAAATGGTTTCCTATAGAGTTTTCTTAAATAAGATTTTCATGAAAATAATATGTGGTTGAATTAAGGGAATCTATCTCTTAATTTAATAAGATTTGATTTAGAGAAATCAAAGTCTTAAAAATATTATTTCCAAAATTGATTATGACAATTTAGGAAATTGTTTCCCAAAACAATTCCTTGAATAAAGTATGAAATTAGAATTAGCAAATCCGGTTCCTAATTCAATTAATGAGACTTGATAAATTAAGTCACATACATACCTTATTAAGGAAATCGTTAGTACATGACATAATTATATGTCATGAATGTGCTTAGAAAAGAAAGGATGAGACCCAAAACCCCTTACAAAATATTAAGGCCAATACCTTCCATTAATATGGTTAGAACCGGAGTTTTGTTTCTCGTTTGGGTTGATGGACACATCCATGCCCGGCTTGAACCTCAACATGTTCAAACCATGGAATTAGTTTATGATTAATATAGTTGGAGTCAGAGGTCAATCCTTAGTTTTGGTTGTTGGACACATCCAAGCCTGACTAAACGGTTGAATGAACTCCAACCATATTAAAACTATTTCTTGATTAATGGGTCATGTAACGCCCACTTTTTTTTTCCCCTAAAGCGGCGTTACGCTGACATACTTAAGGCATGTAACATCATACTGCAGCGGAATAACTTAAACCTTACATATACATGCCCCTACTACCATCCCTCATACAATGACATGGAACTTAACATATGAACGTCATACTTAACATCATATCATACCATGCTTAACATCATACCATAAGGTTCATATCATATCATACTTGACATCTTATCGTAAAGTTCCATAAGTCACTAGTCGAGCATATGGGTAGCAAAAATAAAGTTCTTAGCATAAACGGTTAACACATTCGATTTCATGGGCCAAGTCACCGTCACACACATATTTCAGGCCCTCCTGCTGCTTCCTCGTTATCCCCTTGCATGATCTGCGGTATAAGGAAGGAAGACTATAAGCACACAGGCTTAGTAAGACTCTTTCCTACTCACTAAAACATTCATCGATCATCATCTCATAATGAGCACATGAACTTTAACATACTTGGTGCTCTACTTAAAACATAACATCTTAAATCACTTTAGCATGGCATGCACATAAACATGGTAAACCTTCTAAGCATGGCATAATTCATGGCATAAATCATAAACATAGTAGCATGACATCTTTCATGGCATAAATCATAAACATAGTAGCATGGCATCTTTCATGGCATAAATCATAAACATAGTAGCATGGCATCTTTCATGGCATAAATCATAAACATAGTAGCATGACATCTTTCATGGCATAAATATAAACATAAGATATAAACCAACCTATATGGCATAAGCATAGGCATACATTCTAGGATATCATAAGAGCATCTTCTTACCATAATCATAACATCGATCATTCATTCTCATACATATCTTTTAACATGGAGCATACGCATAACACGTCATTATCATAACATAATGCATAACATGTATGAATGCATGGGTGGAATGCATATACATAGGGATGCTTAACTTTTTAAAACATACTTTGAAAATGCTTAAACATCATCATCATAACATTTGGGGTCCTCGGCTTGTACCACATACATACATCATAGCGCGCATCCCTAGTAAATCCGAGGTAGCTAGCCCCGACCTACTAGGGTAAGGACAGCATAGTCGGTAGTCCCCGAACCGAGGCGTTCTCAAGGAGCCCATCCCTGTTGCACAGCTCCGGTAGTGCCAGAACCGTGGACAGCTCCGGTAGTCCAGAACCGGGGCGTTCTTAAGGTGCCCATCCCTTGGACCCATACTTGGGTCCGGTACAAGCCCATTCATAAAGTAAAATACTTTGCATGCTTCATCATTCATAAGACATTCATAGCATACTTAACATGACATCATTCTTATCATGAACATGATCATAACATACTTGTCGTAACATCATTCTTATCATGCATAACCATGGCATATCATTCGTAAACATGGCATATCATTCGTAAACATGGCATATCATTCATAACATGGCATATCATTCATAAGCATAGCATATCATGTATAACCATGACCTATCATTCATAAACATAGCATATCATTCGTAAGCATGGCATATCATTCATAACATAGCATATCATTCATAAACATAAATCACATCTTACCATAGGGCCATTGGGACCCTTACTTGGAACAAATCTTATCTCTTATCCTATTAACCCTTATTGTCTGAAACCTATGATGTCCCATGGCCATGTGAAAATTCACACAATCACCATCCATCATTCTTATATCATGGCAACACATAAACATAAGTTGAAGTCAAAGACTCAACCCTAACCCTTGGGTCCTTGGGGTTGGCCGAACCATATGAGGCTTATAGGGTGTTCCAAAAATTCCCAAAATTTATACTTAACTTCTAAACATCATCAGGGAATATTAAATAACATTATCATGATTTTTAACATATTTATAGACATTTAAATCATGGTGGCCGAAACCCATAAACATAGGGACCTTGGTTTTGTCCCTTCCATATTTGCCGAAACCCTAGAGTGTCCTAGGGTACTCTAACAATTCCCAAAAATTTCACTTAACTTATAAACATCATAAAGGAACACTAAATAACATTATCATAATTTTTAACATATTTTTAGACCTTTAAAACATGCTGGCCGAAACCCTTGAACTTAAAGTTCTGGGTTTTGCCTCCTTCATGTTGGCCGAAACTCTAGGGTGTCCTAGAGTACTCCATAAATTTCCAAAAATTTTACTTAACTTCTATACATCATAAGGGAACACTAAATAACATTATCATGATTTTTAACATATTCTTAGACCTTTAAAACATTCTGGCCGAAACCCTTGAACTTAAAGTTCTGGGTTTTGCTTCCTTCATGTTGGCCGAAACTCTAGGGTGTCCTAGAGTACTCTAAAAATCCCCAAAAATTACACTTAACTTCTAAAAATAATAAGGGAACACTAAATAACATTATCATGATTTTTAACATATTTTTAGACCTTTAAAACATTCTGGCCGAAACCCTTGAACTTAAAGTTCTGGGTTTTGCTTCCTTCATGTTGGCCGAAACTCTAGGGTGTCCTAGAGTACTATAAAAATCCCCAAAAATTACAATTAACTTATAAACATCATAGGGGAACATAAAATAATATTATCATGATTTTTAACATATTTCTAGACATTTAAAACATGGTGACCGAAACCCTTTGAACATAGGAACCTTGATTTTGTTTCCCTTCAACATTAAATCCGAAACCAACCCATATATCATGCCAAAAATCATGGAAATCATAGGTAACTATTATACCACAGGTGAGGGAGTCTTACCTTAGATTTCTTGATTTTTAGACCTTGGATGGAAAGAAGGAAGAAGACTTGACCACACCTAGCCCTTGGAAACTTGAGAAGACCTTAGATCTTGGAGGATGAGACTTTTTGTGAAGTTTTCTCAAGGGAGAAGTCCTCCTTGAGTGCTCGGCAAGAATGGAGAAGGAAGAGAGAAGCAAATGCAATTGATGGCATGAAGAATGAAACTCCCAAACCCCCTTATTAATCAACCATTAAAGTGGTGAATGAAGAGTTTTCCATGACCCTTCATCTTCTTCTACCATTTAACCACCATTCACTTCCTTTTCTCACAAGAATTCCTTGCTAGGTGAGTTGGTTAAGGCTTACATGGTTGTACAAGAGGTCCAAGGTTCAATCCTTGGCTCATGCACATTTATTTTTATTTTTATTTTTATTTCATTTATTTTATTATTTTTTTTATAATTCCGAAAATTCCCCTAAAATCATCCATAATTATGCCAATATTCCTAAATAAAATTCTTTTATATTTATATTAATTTTACCTAATTTATATTAATTTTACCTAATTAATACCTATTTTTGGAGGCCATTTAAAGCCCATTAGCACCTAGTTTTTCTCAATTTAAATGAGAAAACATGGATTTCTAGGCCCAATTTTACATAATTATTTCTGGGCCCTCGGAAAATTATCTAGACATGCTCAATATTTTAAGAAAATATTAAGAGAATTTTCCGGGTCGTTACAGGTCAGCCTTAAGCTTAGAGCATCGATTTGTTGTGCCACAGCCAAGGTCGATGTAAAGAGAGGTGCAGTTGGGTGCTATCTATATTGTTGCATACTTGTTAATGAGTTAACAACCCAATGATTTATGCAAACATTCAATTAGTTGATAGCATAAAGTGATAGTTACATATATGTGATATGTAATCGGTATAAATACCTACCTTCATAGCTAAGAATAACTTGATGGCCACAGCCATGGTTGTTCTTATCTATGGTTGGATATCAACCTATTTGGAGGTGTTCCTACGATCTCCCGAATTGATAAAAAGGGTTATTCAATTCGAAAAATAAATAGGATTTAATTAATGTATGTTGATGCATTCTTTATCATTCTTCTCACATAAGCTCAATTTGTATTTCTAGGATAATCACTCGATCATGTCTTCTCTGAAATTGCGTTCCATTTTGGACACCAATAAACTGACTGGGTCAAACTTCATGGACTGGCTTCGAAACCTGAGGATAGTCCTCAAGGCAGAGAAGCATGCTTATGTCCTTGAAGATTAACTTCCCAACCGTCCTCCAGAAAATGCAACTCCAGACCAGTTAGTGGCCTATCAGAAACATGTGACCGATACTGAACTTGCGTGTTGCATCATGCTAGCCGCTATGGTACCTGAGCTACAAAAGCAGCATGAGCATATGGATGCTTATACCATCATCTTCCATCTTCATGAGTTATTTGATGAGCAGGCGAGATCCAAAAGGTTCGAGGTCTCCATGTAATACCCAATAATTTTCTGGTATTATTATGGATTTTTAGGAATTTTTCTAGCATTTTTCGGAATAAAATTAGAAAAAGTTAATTAATGGTCGCGGAGAGGTTCGACCATGCGACCACGCGGCTGGCCAAGGCCTTTAGCAGGCTCGGCTAACCGGAAGGCCAGGGGTATCAAGCACAAAAAAGGATGGAGAGAAATAATGTTATAGGGTAGTTAGGCCTTTTCATTAAGAGATATATTAACCCCGCTTAAGTCACGTAAGGGGGATTAGGGCTTGTTGGCGGCTGCGTACGAGAAGAGGGCGAGGGAGGGGCTGCGAAAATAGAGGAAGCCAAGGAGTTCTTCTTCTTCTTCTCATTCCCCTTGAGTAGAGAGAATCTAGGGTTTCTCCCTAGTGCCAAAGAGTGGAGGTTTCTCACAAGGAAGAAGAGAGGAGTTCTACGCTAGGTTTATACCTCGATTTAGTGAGTTTTCTTCAAGATAAGGGTAAGTAAATCACTCACCTGCAATAGAAGTAGTTTCGCCATGTATTTCTCGTTGTAGAACCATGTTTGTGATCTAAGTGCATACTTTAAGATTATGTTTTTTTTTATTGTGTGTTTTAAGTTCCTAAAGAATACATGTTTTATCATAGAATATGAATTGGAGTAAGTTTTTGAGTATGTGACCTAAGTATGATGAGTAAGTCCTTGAAAAGTCCCAAAAAGGAGTTTTGGGGTTATGGGCACGCAAGGTGCTCGATGAAAGTTCCAAGTAAAAAAAGGTAAAGGTTTATAGTGCAAGATTTATGAAAAAGAATGTTAGCTTGATAAATACAAGCATTATGAGGAAGAAAGTATTTTATTTTTGTAAAGTGACATGTACCGGGCAATTGAGAGGCCCACAGAAAGTAAGAAAGAAGCTCTAATAGGGTGCGGTGGCTAGCTACCCCGAAACCTATTAGAGATGCGTGCATTGGTACACTCATACCAGGTACAGTGTCAAGGCTGAGAAAGTCGATTATTATTTTGAAGTATATGAGTATATGTAAGTGTTTTCAGTTTAAGCATATGTTTTGCTATGCATGTTAACATTGTTATGTTACAAGCATGTTAAAAAGCAAGAGCAAGGAAGTTAGTGGTTTAAAGTATGGAAATGCATAAGTAGCAAGTCTCAAAAGAAATTATGAGCATGTTAGATTTGCCAATGTTTTAATGTTAGTAAATGTTTTCAAGCATGATTGAGCATGATAAGTATGTGAAAGTTTCCATGTGTAAGTATTTCAAAGTGCATGTGTTTTGAAGCAAGCATTATTTGAAAAGAGCATGTTTATCATTGATCGCATGGATTTGTGAGTTAGGATTTACTTACTAAGCAAATCGCTTATTAGTTGCATTTCCTTCTATTGCAGACAAAGGTAAAGAAAAAGCAAAAGCTAGGCAGGCGAGCGGGACTTGCGTTGATGTCAGTGGCGGTGGAACCGTGGGAGAGATTCTTAGTATAAGCTTAAGAGGCAATTTCTGAAAATTAGAAACCTGGAGTTTGATATCTTGATTGGTAAAATGTGAACATGGTGTGTAAACTACGCATAGATGTTAAGTTTGGTACAAACTCTAGAGTGTTTTGCTTACGTTTTGATAGTTTTGTTAAATTTCGCAATGATTCTAATTTCAAGTTATTGGATTCGTTTTGAGTTGCTAGGATGTTTATAAAACTAGTATAGAGTATAGAAATGATGTTATTTCTTTATATACATTGAAGGTATGTGAATTGTGGACTTTTGAAACTAATTTTCGGATCTGAAAATGCAGGTTTCAGGCGTGCCAGTCGACTGGTACAGAACCAGTCGACTGACCTATCGAACAGAACCTTCTGTTCGATGCACCAGTCGACTGGCTATCTAGCAGTCGACTGGTACCATTGAAAAGAAATTGTTGTAGGGCAGATGGTTAGTGCTTCAGTTTTACAACTAAGAGTTCTAGGGGTCAATTCCTTGCAAAGCAAATAAAAAGAAAGTTTTTTTTTAAAAGTTGTTTTTTTTAGAAAAAAAAAATTCAGAGCAAGTTAAGGGAAGTCAAGTAGTTGTAACATAAGGCTAAGAATAAGGTAAAGTTAAGGTTAAGTAAAAGTGACGTCCGCTTTAGTGGTAGAGAAGTGGGGTCGTCACAGAGTGGTATCAGAGCAGGTTTCCACCCTTCCGCCACACTGACATCAAGCCACAATCCTGCCGCCTGCCAAGTAAGAAGTTCATGTATTGTAGTATTATATGCTTTCTTTATCGACTGCTAGTATCAGTAAGTGCATGATGATCGAAAAGTATGTGAGTATTATTATTATATGCTAATGTATGCATAGAGATAGTGAAGTAAGTTAGTAAGAGATAATGAGCATTTATTTCTTATTTATTTTCTGTACACCATAGAGCAAGAGAGATGGCAAGAGGACGTCCCAGAATTGTCCGCAACGAGGAGCAAGCTCCTAGAGAACAAGAGTCAACTGAGTCAGTACCACCCACAGATCTTCAAGGAGTGGTGGCCCAGCTTCAGATGCAACTTGCTGAGCAGCAGCAAGTTATTGCTGCCTTGATGGCTAATCAACAGGCCACTCCTGTTGCCACGCCAGTGGCGCCAGTGGCACAAGTAGTGGCACCAGCGGCGACAGAGACTCCCCCAGTACCTCTGACAAGAGAAGTGAGACAGGAAGCATATCTGATCCAGTGGCAGAGACTGAACCCCGAGAATTTTTCTGGCACAAGTGAACCATGGGATGCTCAGGCATAGTTCAAAACGGTGGAAAGTATAATGGAGTTACTGGACTGGCCCGAGGTGGAGAAGATAAAGTGCACATCCTTCTGCCTTACTGGAGATGCTAGGATGTGGTGGAAAGAGTGAAAGCTAAGAGGAATGTGAATCAGATGACCTGGGCCGACTTTGAAGTAGAATTTCTGGAAGAGTACTTTCACATGAAAGTGACAAACAAGCACTATGATGAATTCACTGAGTTCCGTTAAGGAGATCTAACTGTGGATGAAGCAGTGAAGAAGTTCAATCGACTAGCTTGTTTGTGCCCGTAGTTAGTCAGTACTGAAAAGGAAAGGGTCAGGCTAATGCTCAAGATGCTGAGGCCTCAGATAGCTCTGAATGTGGCCGGCAGTGGAAATAGACCCCAGACTTCAGAAGAACTAGTAAGTAGTGCTTTGATCACTGAGCACTACTTAAATAGTATAAAGGTCACACGTGTACAACAACAACAGGCAGCAGCCCAGAAGCCCCAAGGGAATCCTCAGAACCAACAGAATTGGAAAGGAAATTCAGGCAAGAGGAAGCAGTGGGACCAGAAGACTTCTGAGGGCAACAAAGGGGGTGCATCAAGCAAGCAACTCAAGTATTCTCCTTGCCCGAAGTGTGGGAAGACACATCCTGGAGTGTGTCGTCAGGGCATGAGCGGATGCCATATTTGCGGAGCAGAAGGGCATATGATGAAGGCTTGCCCTAACCGGTTGAGTGTTGGCGGGTGTTATATCTGTGGAGTAGTAGGGCACCTGGCCAAGGCGTGCCCTAAAGCAAAGCCGCCTCCACCACAGCTTCTTCAGTACGGGGGTGGACCTGCTCAGCTGCACCAGATGCAGCCAGTTATGGAGGGATCTTATTACAGTCAGGCGAGGATGGAAGCCCCACCAGCCACGACCAACGCCAGGGTTTTCGCCATCACCAGGGAAGAGGTGGAAAATGCTCCTAACATGGTCATAGGTCGAATACTCATCTCATCTCAATATGCTATTGTGTTATTCGATACTGGGGCAACCCATTCTTTTGTATCCATGCTTTTCTCTAAAAAGCTAGGGATCCCACCAGAAAGTTTGTGTCAGAAATTTTTAACAACCTTACCGTCAGGGGAAGTAATGGCCTCTACTCAGAGGCTAAGGGCAGTACCAATCTGGATTTCCAATCGAGAGCTCTATAGTGACTTGGTAGTCCTTGAGATGAAGGATTACAATGTCATTTTAGGGATGGATTTCTTGAGCAAGTACAGTGCTTCTATAGACTGCCGCAAGAGAAATGTCAAGTTCACACCAGAAGCAGAACCTTCATTTGAGTTTATTGGAGACCCAAGGGGAAAGACAAAGAGGTTCCTATCTACCTTACAAGCTCAGAGAATGTTAGAGAAGGGGTGCTCTGGTTTTCTAGCTCATATAGTGGATGCAAGTCAAGGAGAAGGATTGAAGAGAGAAGAAGTGAGGGTAGTCTGTGACTATCCTAAGGTGTTTCCTGAAGAGTTACCAGGACTCCCTCCCAATCGGGAAATTGAGTTTGAAATTGAGTTGGCCCCAGGAACCAACCCAATTTCGAAGACACCTTATCGCATGGCGCCAGCAGAACTGAAAGAATTGCAAGAACAATTGCAAGAGCTGCTTGACAAGGGTTTCATCCGCCCTAGTCATTCACCTTGGGGAGCTCTTGTACTATTCGTCAAGAAGAAAGATGGATCTATACGAATGTGCATAGATTATCGAGCTTTGAATAAGGTAACCATCAAGAATAGATATCCTTTGCCAAGGATAGATGATTTATTTGATCAGCTGAAGAGAGCCACAGTGTTCTCCAAGATAGATCTGCGATCAGGTTACCATCAGCTCAGAGTGAAGGAGAGTGATGTGCCAAGGACTGCTTTCAGTACAAGATATGGGCACTATGAGTTTGTGGTCATGCCCTTTGGAGTGACAAACGCCCCTGTGACGTTTATGGATCTAATGAATAGAGTGTTCAAGGATTTTCTGGATAAGTTCGTCATTGTCTTTATTGATGATATCCTAGTGTATTCAAAGACTCAGGAAGTACATGACGAACACCTGAAGATGGTATTGCAAACCTTACATCAGAAGGAGTTGTACGCCAAATTCTCAAAGTGTGAGTTTTAGATTGACCAGGTGGCCTTCCTAGGCCACATCATTTCCAAGGATGGTATTATGGTAGACCCAGCCAAGATTGAAGCAATTAGTAACTGGAGTCGACCAAAGAATGCTTGTGAGATCAAAAGTTTTCTGGGTTTGGCAGGGTACTACAGAAGGTTTGTAGAGGACTTTTCAAAGATAGCTTCTCCACTTACAGCCCTGACCAGAAAGAATAAGAAGTATGAGTGGACGGAGGACTGTGAGCAGAGCTTCCTTGAGTTGAAGAAGAGACTGACCAGCGCTCCTATCCTTACAGTACCCGAAGGTGATAAGAGCATTGATATATACAGTGATGCATCAAAGCTAGGACCTGGAGCAGTCCTTATGCAAGAAGGCAAAGTCATAGCTTATGCTTCCAGGCAACTCAAGGACTATGAAAAGAATTACCCCACTCATGATCTGGAGTTGGCAGCTGTAGTCTTTGCTCTAAAGATATGGAGGCATTACTTGTATGGAGTGCAGTGTAAGATTTATACAGATCACCAGAGTCTGAAATATTTCTTCACTCAGAAAGACCTCAATATGAGACAGCGAAGGTGGCTCGAGTTAGTGAAGGACTATGACTGTGAGATTCTTTACCACCCTGGTAAGGAAAATAGAGTAGCAGATGCACTGAGTAGAAAGACTTGTGCCACTTTGATATCCCTATCAGCATTGGCACCACCATTACAGAAGGAGATAGTAGATTATGGAGTGGAGATTATTGATGGACAGCTAGCCCTATTGACACTAGAGTCAACTTTGCTTGAAGATATACAGAAAGAGCAAGCTGAGGATTCTGATATCCAAAGGATCAAGCAAGAGGTGCAAGAAGAAGAGAGTAAAGAGTTTAGAGTATCTGACAGTGGGATACTCTATTATGGTGACCGTTTGTGTGTCCCCAAGAATGAAGAGCTGAGAAAGAAGATTCTTGAAGAAGCCCATGGAACTCCCTACTCCATGCATCCTAGTTCTACCAAGATGTACTAGGACTTGAAAAGAAGATTTTGGTGGTCCGGAATGAAAAGAGACATAGCTAAGTATGTCAGCACCTGTCTGACATGTCAAAAAGTTAAAGCAGAACACCAGAGACCAGGAGGTGTCCTACAGCCCATTCAGATTCTAGAGTGGAAATGGGAAGACATATCCATGAATTTCATAGTTGGTTTACCAAAGACAACTAATGGCTATGTTGCTATATGGGTGATAGTACACAGATTGACCAAGTCTGCCCACTTTTTGGCAATCAGAGTGTCTTACTCAATTGAAAAGTTAGCCCAATTATATGTGCAGGAAGTGATCCGAATACACGGAGTTCCGAAGACCATTATCTCTGATAGGGATGGTCGTTTCACTTCACACTTTTGGGAGTGCGTACAGACAGCGTTAGGCACCAAACTGAAATTCAGCACAGCTTTCCATCCCCAGACTGATGGACAGACAGAGAGAGTGAATCAGATTCTAGAAGATATGCTCAGAGCTTGTGCATTGGACTTCAAGGGCAGTTGGTGCAAGTATTTATGTTTAGCTGAGTTTGCCTACAACAACAGTTACCAAGCCACTATTGGTATGACACCCTATGAAGCTCTTTATGGTAGGAAGTGTAGATCTCCCCTCTGTTGGTATGAAGGTTGTGAGAAGAAGGAAATGGGGTCACAGACTGATCTTATAGATGATACCATAGAAGCTATAAAGAGCATCCGCCAGAGGATAGAGACTGCTGAGAGTAGGCAGAAGAGTTACGCCGATGTATGCCGTAGGCCGTTAGAGTTTGAAGTTGGGGATATAGTTTTCCTCAAAGTAGCTCCTATGAAGGGTGTGATGAGATTTGGCAAGAAAGGCAAGCTAAGTCCTCGATACGTAGCACCCTACCCAGTGACGAAAAGAGTTGGCAAAGTAGCTTATGAGTTGGAGCTACCCTCAGAGATGTCAGCAATATATAATGTGTTCCATGTCTCAATGTTAAAGAAGCACATCCCAGATGCCAACCAAGTGATTGAGCCACAGATGGTACAAGTTCAGGAGGATCTCAGTTATGAAAGTCGACCTATTCAGATAATAGATCGAGCAGTTAAGAAGCTGAGGAACAAAGAGGTACCACTAGTGAAAGACTTATGGCTGAATCAGAACCATGAAGAGGCAACTTGGGAATCAGAAGATAGCATGAGGCAAAGGTATCCAGAGCTGTTTTAAGTTCGAGGATAAACTTTTTACAAGGTGAGGAGGATTGTAATACCCAATAATTTTCTGGTATTATTATGGATTTTTAGGAATTTTTCTAGCATTTTTCGGAATAAAATTAGAAAAAATTAATTAATGGTCGCGGAGAGGTTCGACCTCGCGACCACGTGGCTGGCCAAGGCCTTTAGCGGGCTCGGCTAACCGAAAGGCCAGGGGTATCAAGCACAAAAAAGGATGGAGAGAAATAATGTTATAGAGTAGTTAGGCCTTTTCATTAAGAGATATATTAACCCCACTTAAGTCACGTAAGGGGGATTAGGGCTTGTTGGCGGCTGCGTGCGAGAAGAGGGCGAGGGAGGGGCTGCGAAAACAGAGGAAGCCAAGGAGTTCTTCTTCTTCTTCTCTTTCCCCTTGAGTAGAGAGAATCTAGGGTTTCTCCCTAGGGCCAAAGAGTGGAGGTTTCTCACAAGGAAGAAGAGAGGATTTCTACGCTAGGTTTATACCTCGATTTAGTGAGTTTTCTTCAAGATAAGGGTAAGTAAATCACTCACCTGCAATAGAAGTAGTTTCACCATGTATTTCTCGTTGTAGAACCATGTTTGTGATCTAAGTGGATGCTTTAAGAATATGTTTTTTTTTATTGTGTGTTTTAAGTTCCTAAAGAATACATGTTTATCATAGAATATGAATTGGAGTAAGTTTTTGTGTATGTGACCTAAGTATGACAAGAGTAAGTCCTTGAAAAGTCCCAAAAAGGAGTTTTGGGGTTAAGGGCACGCAAGGTGCTCGATGAAAGTTCCAAGTAAGAAAAGGTAAAGGTTTATAGTGCAAGATTTATGAAAAAGAAAGTTAGCTTGATAAATACAAGCATTATGAAGAAGAAAGTATTTTACTTTTGTAAAGTGACATGTACCGGGGAAATGAGAGGCCCACAGAAAGCAAGAAAGAAGCTCTAATAGGGTGCGGTGGATAGCTACCCCGAAACCTATTAGAGATGTGCACATTGGTACACTGATACCAGGTACAGTGTTAAGGCCTGAGAAAGTTGATTATTATTTTAAAGTATATGAGTATATGTAAGTGTTTTCAGTTTAAGCATATGTTTTGCTATGTATGTTAACATTGTTATGTTACAAGCATGTTAAAGAGCAAGAGCAAGGAAGTTAGTGGTTTAAAGTATGGAAATGCATAAGTAGCAAGTCTCAAAAGAAATTATGAGCATGTTAGATTTGCCAATGTTTTAATGCTACTAAATGTTTTCAAGTATGATTGAGCATGATAAGTATGTGAAAGTTTCCATGTGTAAGTATTTCAAAGTGCATATGTTTTGAAGCAAGCATTATTTGAAAAGAGCATGTTTATCATTGATCGCATAGATTTGTGAGTTAGGATTTACTTACTAAGCAAATCGCTTATTAGTTGCATTTCCTTCTATTGCAGACAAAGGTAAAGAAAAAGCATAAGCTAGGGAGGCGTGCGGTACTTGCGTTGATGTCAGTGGCGGTGGAACCGTGGGAGAGATTCTTGGTATAAGCTTAAGAGGCAATTTCTGAAATTTAGAAACCTGGAGTTTGATATCTTGATTGGTAAAATGTGAACATGGTGTGTAAACTATGCATAGAGGTTAAGTTTGGTACAAACTCTAGAGTGTTTTGCTTACGTTTTGATAGTTTTGTTAAATTTCGCAATGATTCTAATTTCAAGTTATTGGATTCGTTTTGAGTTGCTAGGATGTTTATAAAACTAGTAGAGTATAGAAATGAAGTTATTTCTTTATATACATTGAAGGTATGTGAATTGTGGACTTTTGAAACTAATTTTCGGATCTGAAAATGCAGGTTTCAGGCGTGCCAGTCGACTGGTACAGAACCAGTCGACTGACCTATCGAACAGAACCTTCTGTTCGATGCACCAGTCGACTGGCTATCTAGCAGTCGACTGGTACCATTGAAAAGAAATTGTTGTAGGGCAGATGGTTAGTGCTTCAGTTTTACAACTAAGAGGTCTAGGGGTCAATTCCTTGCAAAGCAAATAAAAAGAAAGTTTTTTTTTAAAAGTTGTTTTTTTTAGAAAAAAAAGAAAAAAAAATTCAGATCAAGTTAAGGGAAGTCAAGTAGTTGTAACATAAGGCTAAAAATAAGGTAAAGTTAAGGTTAAGTAAAAGTGACGTCCGCTTTAGTTGTAGAGAAGTGGGGTCATCACACTCCAGACTCCTCTTCACCTCTAAAATGCAGGAAGGCACTTCTGTCTCACAGTTTGTGTTGAAGATGTTGGGGTACGTTGAGCGACTGGGCACACTCGGTTTTGCAATGGATCATGAATTAAGTATTGACTTAATTCTGCATTGTTTGCCCAAAAGTTATTCACAATTTGTGATGAACTATCGGATGAACAAGCTGGAGACTACCATTCCTGAGTTGCTCAACCTACTGAAGACTGTAGAGCCTTCTGTGAAGCAGGATCAAAAGACGGTACTGTTAGTTGGCTCCTTAAAGAAAGGTTCTAAGAGGAAGGCCAAAGAACAGAATAAGGGAAAGAAGAAAAAGGTCAAAAAGACTGAAAAGACACCAAAAGGCACATGCCATCATTGTGGCAAGGAGGGTCACTGGCGAAGAAACTGCAAGGTTTATCTTGAGTCCTTGAAGAAGATGGCATCCGATGCCCCATCCTCTTCAGGTATCTTCGTTATTGAATGTCACTCTATTTCCTCAACCACCTGGGTATTTGATACTGGGTGTAGCTCACATATATGTAATGACATACAGGAGCATATATGTAACGACATACAGGAGCTAAGGAATAGAAGAAGATTCGTCAAGAGAGAAGCGAATTTGCGAGTTGGAAATGGAGCAAAGATTGCTGCTATTACCATCAGAACATATTTGCTAAAGCTCCCTACTAGACGTGTCTTAGAATTGGATAATTGTTATTTTGTTCCTTCGTTAATAAAGAACATTGTATCTATTTCATGTTTGAATGAAAAGGGTTATCATTTAACTTTTAGTAACAATTGTTGTTACATAACTTTAAATGGTGTTCTTTATGGGACCGGAACTTTGTGCAATGGTATCTACACGTTAGATTTATCCGGTGACGTTTTCAATATCGAAGTTAGCAACAAACGTGCTCGAATAGATAATTGAATAGACTCCTATACGTGGCATTGTCGTCTTGGCCATGTAAGTAAGAAACGCATGACCAAATTACACCGATGTGGAATTTTAGAATCATTTGAACCCGGTTCATTTGATACATGCGAATCAATCTTGAAAGGCAAGATGACCAAATTACCCTTTTCGGAAAAGGTAATCCAGTGGAAGAATTGCTTGGTCTAATACATACTGATGTATGTGGACCAATGTCAACTCTTGCACAAGAAGACTATAGCTACTTCATTACCTTTATCGATAATCACTCACGATTCGGGTATGTGTTCTTGATGAAACATAAATCTGAAGCTTTTGAGAAATTCAAAGAGTTCAGAAATGAAGTAGAGAAATAGCTTGGCAAAAGTATTAAGATACTTCGATCCGATCGGGGTGATGAATACTTAGGTCAAGAGTTTTAAGATTATCTTAGGGACAATGGGATATTGTCTCAATGGACTCCGCCATATACACCACAGCATAATGGTGTATCTGAGAGGCGTAACCGAACCTTGATGGACATGGTTAGATCTATGATGAATCATGCAACTCTTCCGAAATCCTTTTGGGGCTATGCGCTTAAGACAGCTGTTTACTTGCTAAACAGAGTTCCGACCAAGGTAGTCTCTACTACTCCATATGAGATGTGGAATAGTAAGAAACCTCACTTAACTCACCTTAAGATATGGGGTTGTCTTGCTTATGTGAAGCAGATTGTATTAGACAAATTGGATGCTAAGTCTGATAAATGTCTATTTATTAGATACCCTAAGGAAACGAAAGGTTACCAATTCTATCATCCCTTGGAACAAAAGGTGTTTGTTTCAAGGCATGTTGTATTTCTGGAAAAAGAATTTCTTTTACAAGAAAACAGTGGGAGTAGCATTGAACTTGATGAAGTTCAAGAAACTCCAATAGACATTACAGAGACACCTAGTCTAGACCCACAACCAATAACTCATAATGATGAGCTATCAGTTGAACCTAAAACAACACCATCTCTTCGTAGGTCTGATAGGACACGCAAAATTTCAGAGAGATACAGATTTCTCATAAGTGAATCGAATGACGTGTTACTCATAAGCAAATACAAACCTATCAGTTATGAAGATATTCTGAAAAGTTCAGAAAGGGACAAATGGCTTGAAGCCATGAAGTCGGAAATGGATTCCATGTACGAAAATCAAGTATGGGACTTGGTTAACCCACCTGAAGGGATTAAGCCCATAGGGTGCAATTGGGTTTTCAAGAAGAAAACCGACATGGAAGGTAATGTTGTTACCTTTAAGGCTAGGTTAGTGGCAAAAGGATATCGTCAGAAACAAGGAATTGATTATGACGAAACCTATTCGCCAGTAGCTATGCTTAAATCCATTCGGATGCTCCTAGCCATAGCAGCTCATTATGATTATGAGATATGGCAAATGGATGTGAAAACAACTTTCCTTAATTTAAACCTGCTTGAGGATGTATACATGATACAACCTGAAGGTTTCACATCGGTTGATAAAACCAAAATATGCAAGCTTTGACGATCCATATATGGACTGAAGCAAGCATCCAGGAGCTGGAACATCCGTTTTGATGAGACAATCAAAGAGTTTGATTTCTCATAAAATCCTGACGAACCTTGTGTGTACAAGAAGGTTAGTGGGAGTGCAGTCGTATTCCAAGTACTATATGTTGATGACATATTGCTTATAGGAAATGATATATCAGTCATACAGTCGGTTAAAATTTGGTTGTCCAAAACATTCTCCATGAATGACCTGGGAGAAGCAACCTATATCCTTGGGATTAGAATCTATAGAGATAGATCAAAACGGTTGCTTGGTCTTTCGCAGTCTACATATATAGACCGAGTGCTAAAAAGGTTTAGCATGTCAGAATCCAAGAAAGGTTACCTTCCCATCAGGCATGGGATCAACCTTTCAAAGTCTATGTGTCCGCGCACAGAAGACGAGAGGATTTGCATGAATAAGATTCCTTATGCATCCGCGATAGGATCTATCATGTATGCTATGTTATGTACTAGGCCTGATGTATCGTATGCTCTGAGCGTCACGAGCAGATACCAGACTGATCCAGGAATGGATCATTGGGCGGTTGTCAAGACAATCCTTAAGTACTTAAGAAGAACTAAGGATGTGTTCCTAATATATGGAGAAGGAGATATGGTAATACGTGGGTATATAGATGCCAGTTTCCAGACAGATAAGGATGACTCCAAATCTCAGTCTGGATACGTATTTACTTTGAATGGAGGCGCAATAAGTTGGAAGAGTTCTAAGCAAGACACTGTAGCGGATTTTACCACGGAAGCGGAATATATTGCGGCTTCAGAAGCAGCAAAAGAAGCAGTCCGGATCAAGAAGTTTGTCTCAGAACTTGGTGTGGTTCCAACCATTGATGAAGCAATACCGGTTTACTGCGACAACAATGGAGCTATTGGACAAGCAAAGGAACCAAGGTCTCATCAGCGATCCAAACACGTGCTTCACCGCTATCATCTGATCAGAGAGATTATAAGTAGGAATGATAAACAATTTTAGAAAATTCCCACTAAAAGGAATTTAGCGAATCCTTTAACTAAGGCCTTGCCTCAAAGCAAGTTTGAGGGTCATGTTAGAGCCTGTGGTATTGGATACCGTAGCGATTGACATTAGGCCAAGTGGGAGTTTGTTAGTAATATGAGAGAAGTGTCCTAAGGCAATCGCCTTATGATTGTAATCATTTACTTTAATAAATGAATATTCACTATTTGAGTATACATGTTCGTGTATTTGATTGAGATCTTAAACTCATTTACTGAATCTCCGCAATACAATTCATAGCATGAGAGAATTTGTGATGAATTCACAACTAGTGATTATCTCTACATGTGCAATTGTGAAATATTGAAATTGTCCCTAGTCGATGAATTGATAAATACGGACACTATCAATTCTGTGGAGACTAGCATGGGTTATTCTCTAATCAGTTGATTCTCACTGGCTGGTGACATTGGGATGTCCGGAGATAAACATGAATGCTAGTTAAGGGAACTAGTTCATTGTAGTGACTAGCTGTAAAACTTCATATGGTAATCTACATATAGATATGTCAATGAAGTTCTTATTGCAGCTTAAGTGCGATGTTCCTTTGACTTGCAGTGTTCAAATCATCTTCGTCATGAAGACTTATACTTTGACATCTTAAGCAAGCATCTCCAAGGAGGTGTGTACCCAGGATGATTGGGTATAAGCCGAAGTGCCCGAAGATGTTTAAACAGCCTACAAAGGATTCACCACTCCTTGCGAGGAGATGTATACCCAAGGCCTATCGTCGGATTGTTACTCGAAGCCTCTGGCCAGAGCATCACATGTTCCGAGTATGAATCTCTCAGAAACATGAGAGTAATTAGAATCCGTTGGACGAGAAAGACATTACTTTGGCTAGGTGTGACGTAGTCAGCCTAGTGGCGACTGACACACATAGACCGTGTCCTGAACCAAGTGGATATAAGATGGTGAAGGGAATGAGGCACGATTCATTAGAGCTGCTGAAGGGTTTCAGAATTATTTCTGAGGTCAACCGTTGATCTTTCGATTAATTGGGGATCATGATGTACTACTAGGTGCCACTCATGATCGTTCTATAATTGGTTAATTATAGACGACCAACATAAATCGAAAGCCTGTTTAGTCACTCGCACTACGAGTAATCCGAGGGATTTAAAACGAGTTGAAAATTGGATTTTCCGATTAAGAGAGATAAGTCGAATCTGAATTTTTCAGAGACGCATCGGAAGCATAAAATGGCTAAGTCTTTTGAAGACTTATTGAATGAATTAAATGAGTTTAATTCGTGAGATCGCGGCTTGGGTTTGGCCGCCCAAAGAGGGTCCCCACCCTCTTTGTTTGGCCGGCCACAATAAGGGGGAAGAACCAAATTGTTTGGTTCAAATTTATAAAATAAACCGCACGTGGTTTGTCTTATAAAATTATGGATAAAGAAATTTGTATAAAGAAATTTATATAAAGAAATTTATATAAAGAGATTTATTTTTCATGGAAATTAAAATAAGCCTTGGATTGGTTTATTTTATTTTATAAAATCAATAATGGATTGATTTACCATGATAAAGAAATTTATATAAAGAAATTTCTTTTCATAATAAAAGGGGAGACATGGTTGTTTTTATTATAAATTAAGTTATAATAAAAACATGGCATAACGGAATAATTCATAGAAAAATTTATAAGATAAATTTCTTATGAAAAATTTATTCCGTTAAGAGGAGACTTGGCGATTAAGAGGCTACTATATAAAGGTACCAAGGCAAGGCTTGGAGAGTAATCCAAGAGATCAAGGATTCTTGCCTAGCCTCTCTCCCTCTCCCTCTTCTAGTGCCGCCAGCCCTACAGCCCTCCCCCTTTGCCGTGAGCTTCCACCACCAAGAAGAAGCCGAAGAATAAGAAGAAGCGGGCGAGACTCCTTCCCTCCTCCCGGAATCTTGATTCCGTTCTTCGTTTGGTGGTTAGTTTTTCATCTCTCTCTTGGTATTCTTGTCGTTCCTTTGGAGAATCTAGTAGTTCTTGTCGGCACGAAACTCATGGCTTTGCGAAGTCATCCCGAAGAAAACTCGGCGTGGACGCGAATAGAGGCAGAGCTTCCAAGGGACGCTACGGTTGGATCTCGTCCCTTTCTACGAGTTATGCGAGGTATTAAGTAAATTAGTTTACTTTCTGCAAAATTTTAAATGTATGATCATGTCTCCACAACATAAGGTTGCATGCTAGATACGTGGATAAAATAATTTGAGAAATTATTTATGCTAAACCTTCCGCTGCACATAATTAAATTTTAAAATTACAAACCCGTGTCCATGTCAACATGCACCCGGTCCCAACATTTACCGGCCCATTTACCGGCCCTCACGACTGTCGTACCGTCGTACCGTCGACCGTTGACCGTGCCGTTACCAATACTAGGTCTTCCCACTTCCTGGGCAGTGGATTTTTGCCTTCCCAGGATTCGAACCCTAGACCCACGCTTAAATCTAGTTCTTTATGAATCCAGAATACCAATTGAGCTAGGTATTCAGGATACATAAAGAACTAGATTTAAGCCTGGGTCTAGGGTTCGAATCCTGGGAAGGCAAAAATCCACTGCCCAGGAAGTGGGAAGACCTAGTATTGGTAACGGCACGGTCGACGGTTGATGGTACGATGGTCGTGAGGGCCGGTAAATGGGCCGGTAAATGGGCCGCCAAACGAGCCGGGTCGTTACAATAAAAAGGCGCCTTTTTATTGTAATGACCCGGCCCATTTGGCGGCCCATTTACCGGCCCTCACGACCGTCGTACCGTCGACCGTCGACCGTGCCGTTACGAAGACTAGGTCTTCCCACTTCCTGGGCAGTGAATTTTTGCCTTCCTAGGATTCGAACCCTAGACCCAGGCTTAAATCTAGATCTTTATGAATCCTGAATACCAATTGAGCTATAGCTCAATTGGTATTCAGGATTCATAAAGAACTAGATTTAAGCCTAGGTCTAGAGTTCGAATCCTGGGAAGGCAAAAATCCATTGCCCAGGAAGTGGGAAGACCTAGTATTGGTAATGGTACGGTCGACGGTCGACGGTACGACGGTACGACGGTCATGTGGGTTGGTAAATGGGCCGGTAAATGGGCCGCCAAACGGGCCGGGTCGTTACACAGAGGGTGGTCGTTAGCATGAATGCCCGATTCTTAGAGGAAGACTATGTGATGAACCACAAGCCCATGAGTAGAATTATTCTTGAGGAATTAAGAGGGGAAGTTCCGACTTTAGTACCAACAGTACAGGAGGGCATACCACAAGTCACTTCATCGCATGTCACAAAAGATACACAGGTGGTACCTCGTCGTAGTGGGAGGGTTGTTAGACAACCTAAGAGATTCATGTTCTTGTGAGAGTCTTCGGACTTCGTCCCTAGCGAACATGAACCTGATCCCTGGACCTATGATGAGGCACTCCATGATAAAAATGCGGAATCTTGGCAAAGGGCAATGAATTGTGAGATAGAATCTATGGACTCTAATCACGTCTGGGAGCTAGTAGAACCACCCAATTGTGTAAAAGTCATTGGATGTAAGTGGATCTACAAGAGAATGAGAGGATCAGATGGGAAGGTTGAGACCTCCAAAGCTATGCTTGTTGTGAAAGGGTATACTCAGAAAGAAAGTATCGATTATGAGCAAACCTTTTCGCCGGTAGCCATGCATAAGTCTATCCGGATTCTCTTATCTATTGCCGCACATATGGATTATGAGGTATGGCAGATGGATGTCAAACAGCTTTCCTTAACGGAAGTCTTGAGAAAACCATCTACATGAAGCAACCAAAGGGATTCATTGCGAAGGGCAAAGAGCATCTTGTGTGTAAGCTTAATCGGTCAATTTATGGATTGAACCAAGCTTCACGATCTTGGAACATCCGCTTTGATGAGGTAATCCAGTCATATGGATTTATTCAAAGTCCGGATGAGTCATGTGTATACAAGAGATATGGCGGAAACGTAGTGGTATTACTTGTACTATACGAAGATGATATTTTGCTCATTGGCAACAATGTCAAATTATTATCAGACGTAAGAGTATTGTTGTCCAAACATTTTGATACGAAGCACTTGGAAGAAACGTGACACATCCTTGGGATCAAGGTTATAAGGGATCGCCAGAAAAGAATGTTGTGCTTATCTCAAGCTTCATACATAGACATTGTCCTTGCTTGTTTTAGTATGGAATACTCCAAGAAAGGTTTTCTACCTTTCAGGCATGAAGATCCCCTATCTCATGGAATGTGTCCTAAACCATCAAACGAGATAGAGGAGATGAAGGTGGTTCCTTATGCTTCGTCTGTAGGAAGCCTCATGTATGTTATGTTGTATACAAGACTGGATATCTGCTTTGTCGTGGGCATGGTTAGCAGATATCAGAGTAACCCAGGTCAGGGATATTGGACTACGGTAAAGCATATACTGAAGGACCTGAGAAGGACTAGGGACTATATGCTGGTTTACCATGCAGACCAATTACTCTCTGTGGGTTTCACGGATTTAGACTTCTAATCAGATAACGACAAAAGTAAGTCTACCTCGGGGTATGTTACGATCGAAGGTGTTGCTAGAGGGGGGGTGAATAGCACTTTTTCATCGTTTTCTCTACAAAGATGTTAGCGAAATACAAACAAAAATATATGAAAACAAACGAACAATGGTAACTTAGAGGGTTTTTACTTGGAATCCACCTGAATGGGTGACTAATCCAAGGATCCACGCGGTTGCACACTCTCCAATATGAAACCCTCCTTCAAAGGTGGACAAACCTTTACAAAGAACGTCTTCTTCCTCTTTACAAGTTGCGATGAAGAACAAGAGGAAGATCCGAAGACTAGTCGCATGAACAACACATTGTTACAGTAAAAAATCATACCGTTCACGTGCGGAAAAGTCCTCTTTTTATAAGAGAACAAGACAACTTCGTAAGCTGTCCAGACCCGCACCAATCGACTGCCCCTGGGGCAGTCGACTGGCCTAGCAATAAATGTCAGCCAACGGCTAGTTTTGGGGGTTACCAGTCGACTGCCTCAGAGGTAGTCGACTGGTCCGAGGCTGAAAACTCTCTGTGAGTTTTGGCAGTCGACTGCCCTCGGGCCAGTCGACTGCCCTCGGGCCAGTCGACTGCCCTCGGGCCAGTCGACTGCCCAGCCTCTATACTCACTTACAATCCCTCGAAAACCTCTCCTTCACGTATGCCTTCAGGTATGCTCCCTTGGCTCGCTCCTTGAAGTCTTCTTCCTCTGCCTATCGTCCCTCGGATGCGCACACAAGCCTTCCTTGGCTTGCCTCCATGCCACCCTTCATGTGTGCCATGAAGTCCACTTCCCGGCATGCCCTTGGAGCTCTCTTTCCTCGACTCTCATCCCTCAAATATGTTCTCCATGTGTGATTCTTCAAGTCCTACAAATTCAATCACACATATCAAATACAACATAACACTCTAACCTTAAACTTATTGGCACGCACATCAAAACCATGATCTTCCTGATCTTTCTTGGGTCGATTGCCTTAACAATCTCACCCTTTTTGATGTGTGGTAATATGTTTAAGTTTAGGGATAAAATACCAGTCAACAAAGTAAATAACAGTAGCAATTGAAAAACATAAAACATATCAAAAACCTAAGAGGTAACCTCTCCCTTAATCCATGCCTTCTCCCATATTCAATTCAACTCATAATCCAAGTTAAGTTGCAATCCTAACTTACCAACAAGCAACAACAAGAAATATAAGACATAGCAAAACCTAAGAGGTAACCTCCCCCTTAATCTATGTCTTCATCCATTTTCCATCATACTCCAAGATTTTAACTTAAACCACCCATTTTAAGCTAAAATTCTAAATTAAATCACCCATTCTCCCCCTTTGACACCATCAAAACTATTGCCTCAAGCAACCCTAATCCATGGCATCAAATGAGAGAATTTTGAATTTCTGAAAAATAGCTCAGCAAGCTGAAATCAGGCGTGCCAGTCGACTGCCCCTGGGGCAGTCGACTGATACTCTGTCAGTTTGATTTTTTAGCTTCTAAGCTGAATTTCAGAAACCTCCAATAAATTCCAAAAATTGTAAAAATTTGCAGACATGTTTGAAATAATATCCTCTATCAAGGAAAAATATCAGTTTGTGAAAAATTCAAACATGCTTGACTTTTGACCGAAGTTTAAAATTGTTGAAAACCACTAAGTTTGTATCAATATTTCAACCTAGTTTTCATTCATAGATCTTCTAAGCTCATGGCAAAACATATAAGACATGAAATGGTTTTTTCAAATGTGTAAAATGTCCAACCATGATCTTTGGGCAAAGTGTCCATTAATTAAATACTTATTTTCCCCATGGTTTGTCTATTTTTCATATTTTGATACTTTTAATGATTCAACACTATGCCACAACCACAAGTGAACGAATTGTATCATCCTAATGGATCAAGCACCACCTTCCTATTGTGTTACTCCAAGATTCATCCTATACCTCTACAAAACACATTCCAAGGCCTCTTCTTAAGGATGTATACTCTGATTCAGGAAGAGGTTTGGTAAAAATGTCGGCAAGGTTTGACTTGGACTCAACATAGTGTAATTCTATGTCTCCCCTTGCCACATGGTCCCTAATGAAGTGATGCTTCACTTCAATGTGTTTTGTTCTAGAATGGTGAACCGGATTCTTAGTTAGATTGATTATACTTACATTATCACACAAGACTTTGACCTTGGAATAATGTAACTCATAATCCTCTAAGGTGTGCATGATCCAAAGTAGTTGGGAAACACAACCACCCATTGCCACATATTCGGCTTCCGTTGTTGATAGGGCAACACATGATTGTTTCCTACTACTCCAAATAACTAAGAAAGACCCAAGGAATTGACACCCTCCACTTGTACTCTTCCTATCTAGCTTGTACCCCGTATAGTCCGAGTCGGTGTATCCAATAAGATCAACATTTGGGGTTCTGGGATACCAAAGCCCGACATTAAGGGTACCTTTAACATACCCTAGGATCCTCTTCACTACCACCAAATGGGACTCATGGCATATGATTGGAATCTTGCACACATACATACCGCAAAAAGTATATCGGGTCTACTAGCGGTGAGGTACAATAAGCTTCCAATCATGCTCCTATATTTTTTAGAGTTTACCATTTTTCCTTCACTATCACTATCCATTTTCACAATTGTTCCTATAGGGGTAGATGCTACCTTAGCATTTTCTAGTCCAAACTTTTTTAGCATTTCCCTAGCATATTTAGTTTGAAATACATGTGTCCCTTCACTTGTTTGTTTAACATGAAGTCCTTAAAAGAAGGTTAACTCTCCTACAAGACTCATCTCAAATTCATCTTCCATACACTTGATGAATTCTTGTAGAAAGTCACTATTTGTTAACTCAATGATAATATCATCGACATACACTTGAGCAACAAATATGTCCTTATCCTTAGATTTTAGGTACAAAGTTAGGCCAATTGTTCCTCTCCTAAACCCCTTAGACACTAGAAATGAAGAAAGCCTTCCATACCAAGCCCGGGGAGCTAGTTTCAATCCATATAAGGCTTTTCTCAATTTGTAAACATGTCTAGGATAGTTTGGGTCCTCAAACTTGGGGGATTGTTCTACATAGACCTCTTCCTTAATGACCCTATTAAGGAATGCCAACTTCACATCCATTTGGTGAAGTATGAAACTCATGTGAGCGACATAGGCTAGTAGAATTCTAATGGACTCTAATCTAGCTACGGGGGCATAGGTCTCATCATAGTCTAATCCCTCAACTTGGTTAAACCCCCTAGCTACCAACCTAGCCTTATTCTTAGTGATTTTGCCTTGATCATCTAGTTTGTTCCTAAAGACCCATCTAGTGGTCACAATGGTGCAATCATTTGGCCTAGGAACCAACTCCAAACTTCACTCCTTTCAAATTGATTTATCTCTTCTTGCATGGCTAAGACCCAATCTACATCACCTAATGCCTCATCAATAGACTTGGGTTCTAATTGAGAGATTAAGGCAATTTGACTAGTTTGGTCTCTAAAATAGGACATAGTCCTTACCCCATGAGTGACATCACCCACTATTTGGTCAATAGGGTGATCTTGGTGATGTCTCAAGGGCCTAGAGGTTATGGGTTCATTGACTACATGATTCTCATCCTCTAGTGGACTTCTTCGTCCCCCTTGATCATTGCCATCCAAATGTAAGTCTTGGATTCCTTGGGCAAGGGGTTGGACTTCTTCCATATCCTTATCAATTGAGGCTTTCCTAGGGTAAGTATTTGTAGTTTCAACAAAATCGACATTAGAAGACTCTTCAATTACCTTGGTCCTTTTGTTGTAGACTCTATAACCCCTACTAGTGGATAAATAGCCAACTAAAATTCCCTCATCCGCTTTTGACACAAACTTTCTTAAGTTATCCTTGGTGTTCAAAATATACACTTTACATCCAAAAACTCTAAAATAATGGACTTGTGGAATTCTCCCATTCCACAACTCAAACGGTGTTTTACCTATGAACTTATGTACCAAAACTCGATTTTGAATGTAATAAGCGGTATTAACCGCTTCGGCCCAAAAATAGCTAGGAAGGGAGTATGCATTAAGCATAGTCCTAGCAGTTTCTTGTAGGGCTCTATTTCTCCTCTCTACTATACCATTTTGTTGAAGAGTCCTTGGGCATGAAAATTCATGCTTATATCAATTTTCTACACAAAATTTTGAGAAGCTTGAGTTTTGGAACTCCCCACCATGGTCACTCCTAATTCGGTTAATCTTTAGGTGTTTTTCATTTTCTACCCTCTTACTAAACCCTATAATGATTTCTAAGGTATCGTCCTTATGTTTTAAAAAGAAAACTCATGTAAATCTAGAAAAGTCATCTACTATAACTAAACAATATTTACTCCCTACAAGTGAGGGAGTACTATGACAATCAAACAAATCAATATGTAAAAGCTCTAAAGGCAAGGTAGTGCTAGTAAGAGTTTTACCTTTGTGTGATGATTTTAATTGCTTACCCTCTTGGCATGCATCACACAATTTGGTCTTCTCATACTTGATCATAGGGAGCCCCTTCACCAACTCCTCCTTTGTCACTCTTGCAATGCTCCTCATGTTGACGTGCCCAAGTCTTCGGTGCCACAACCACCCTTCTTCTTTAGACATGAGACACTTAGGCAAATGATTAGAAGCATAAGCAAGATCAAGATAGTAAAGGTTAGCCTCTCTATACCCTTCTAGTATGACATTATCAGACCCATTTTGTTTAATAAGGCATTTTCTAGCATGAAATTCAACCCTAAGGCCCGCATCACATAATTGCTTACACTAAGTAAATTAAATTTCATGTCCTTAATTAAAAGTACTTTGTGGATAGAGATTGTAGGAGATACCTCAATGGTGCCCCTACCAATTATTTTCAGTTTACCACTATTTCCATAGGAGACTGTCCCTTCTCTTAGGTAGATTATAGTGGAGAACTTACTCACATCTCTGGTCATATGTCTTGAGCACCCACTATCTACTATCCATATATTTGAGGCCTCCTTCACCTTCACCTATACACATGGAAAACACACTCTTTTGGTACCCAAATTTTTTATCCACAAGCATCATTTAAAAATTTCTTTGGTACCCAAGCCTTCTTGATATTTTCCTTAGCCCCTTGTCTCCTAGATGCACCATTCCTACCCATAGGTGAAACAAAGGTCACTTCCTTGGTCTTTGGCCTATATCCTAACCCGGCCTTGTTATAGACGGCTCTTTGACTGTTTATTATCATGTCAAGGTTACTAGAGCCGACTTGAAACTTTCTAAGTACCTTGGTTAGGTCTTCTACCTTTTTCCTTAGTTCCTTATTTTCATTTTCAAGGCATGTATCATGTGACATGGTAGAGCAAGCATGCAAATCTTTCTTAAGTTTTATAGATTCTACTCTAAGCATGGCAATTTCATCTTTTAAATCCTTAATTTCTCTTATAGCTCTAGCTAAATCTATGTTCGTACTAGAAATTATTTTGACCAAAGTAGAAGGGGGTAAGCTGTATACCTCACTTACCGAAGCTTCTGACTCAGATGATGATAATGATGGGCCACTTTCTTCACTACTTGAGCTTCTCTCATCGTCCGATGACTCCATGTGATCCACTCCCATGAGTGCAAAATGGGACACTTGCTCCTCTTCCTTCTCCGAGGATGATAGATCATCCCAAGTCGCCTTGAGGTTGGTGGCACTCTTCTTCTTTCCTTTTGTCCTCTTCTTGTCACTCCTCTTCTTCTCTTCTTTCTTTTCTTCTCTTCTCTTTAGTTGGGGGCACTCATTCTTCATGTGCCCCTCTTGGTGACAGTTGTAGCATATTATGTCTTTTGCCTTGCTCTTACTCTTGGATCATTTCTTGGCATAAGACTTGTTAGAAAAAATTTTAAATGTCCTATGCATCTTTCTTACCATGAAGGCCTCTTGGTCACTATCCATAGAGGCACTAGACTCCTCTGAGTCAGATGAAGAGGAGTAGACCACCTTCTTCTTCTCCTTCTTCTTCTTCTTCTTCTTCTCCTTTTCTGCAACGAAAGCTATGCCTTTCTCTTTGCCAGAAACATTAGCTTGCTCATGCAATTCGAACTCACAAAATAAATCATCTAACTTGATTATTGAAAGATCCCTTGACACTTTATAGGAATCAACCATTGATGCCCACAAGGTTGTTCTCGGGAAGGATTGTAGAACGTACCTTACGAGATCCAGGTATTCAACTTTCTCTCCAATCACATGGAGTTCGTTGATGATCTCCTTTACCCTTCCATGCAACTGGCTCACAGTCTCGTTGGTCTTCATAGATAGTGATTGGAGTTGGGCAACGAGTAGATCCTTCTTTGCCCATCTTGACTCGTTGGACCCTTCATTGAGTTCAACTATTTCTCCCATAATTCTTTGGCGCTCTTGAATGGCCCCACTTTGTTGAGTTGCTCCTTTGAGAGCCCGCACTGAAGTGTGGAGGTAGCCTTCGCGTTGGCTTACGCCTTCTTCATAACATCCTTGGACCATGCTCTCATAGGTAATGGCTCTCCCCTTTCGTCGACGGGTGCATCAAATCCATCTGCAACACTTATCCAGTTTTCAATATCATTCATCAAATAGTATTGCATTCTACCTTTCTAGTAGGCAAAATCGTTTCCGTCGAAGAATGGAGGCCTTGCAGTGCTGTAACCCACTTAAAACGTCATTTTCTTTACTCCGGTCGATGGTGAGTTCTCCCGAAGCGAACCGGCTCTGATACCAATTATACGATCGAAGGTGTTGCTAGAGGGGGGGTGAATAGCACTTTTTCGTCGTTTTCTCAACAAAGATGTTAGCGAAATACAAACAAAAATATATAAAAACAAATAAACAATGCTAACTCAGAGTGTTTTTACTTGGTATCCACCCGAACGGGTGACTAATCGAAGGATCCACGCGGTTGCACAATCTCCACTATGAAACCCTCCTTCAAAGGTGGAGAAACCTTTACAAAGAACGTCTTCTTCCTCTTTACAAGTTGTGATGAAGAACAAGAGGAAGATCCGAAGACTAGTCGCACGAATAGCACTTTGTTACAGTAAAAAACCGTACCATTCACGTGTGGAAAAGTCCTCTTTTTATAAGAGAACAGGACAACTTCATAAGCTGTCCAGACCCGCACCAGTCGAGTGCCGCTGGGGCAGTCGACTGGCCTAACAATAAATGCCAGCCAATGGCTAGCCAATGGGGTTACCAGTCGACTGCCCCTGGGGCAGTCGACTGGTCCGAGGCTGAAAACTCTCTGTGAGTTTTGGCAGTCGACTGCCCAGCCTCTATACTCACTTACAATCCCTCAAAAACCTCTCCTTCACGTATGCCTTCAGGTATGCTCCCTTGGCTCGCCACTTGAAGTCTTCTTCCTGTAGCTATCGTCCCTCGGATGCGCACACAAGCCTTCCTTGGCTTGCCTCCATGCTGTAGGACCGGTGCCGTCGATAGAGGGGGGGGGTGAATATCGAGCGTTAAAATCTTTCGTAGAAATCTTCGTAAAACTTTCGATCTATTCAGAGTGTTAGTGCGGCAGAAAATAAAATAGAAAAAGAAAAACAATACACAAGGACACAGCGGGATTTATTTACTTAGTTCCCAACCCCCCAGGGTCAGTACGTCCAAGGCCTATGTACTCGGTGTGAGTCCACTATTGGTCTCCTTTCTGGAATTTATGGAGGCGAAGAAAACCCGATTTACAGTGCAATAGTACAATCAAAAGTATAGGAAATTAAATACGGACTATTAAATGCAAATCGAACAAAATAAAGTTGAAGCTCGGCCGATCTGGACCTCCAAAGTCCCGCGCACTTCCTCCTGGAGCCTCCCGGTCGTAGAGCCTCGTCTTTAGCGCGTTGTCGTCAGTCAGAATGATCAGAATGTCTTACAGCAGTTGTGTCTGAAGCAGAGGGGTCGAAGCCCCTTTTATAGCACTCCTGGGGGCGCCCTGGACGTCGGGGGCACCCCGATAAACTCGGTCAAACCTTATCCCCGCGTCGACCTCGCCGCAGCTGATAAAACCTTTGACCAAGGTGCCCCGGACCTCCCGGGCGCCCTCAAGAAGGCTTATCTGTGTTTCGGACTCGAAAGAGCAAATACAGGTTTGAACCCGGGACCTCTCAGGAGATGGTTGCCACCCAGTCCTTCGGTTGGACTTTTACCCAGCAGCCCTTTACCAGGTGCCTAGCATCCCTTCGCCAGGTCTTCAAAGCCTAGCTGTCCTTCTCCAGGTGCTTAGCAGCCCTTCGCTAGGTCTTTATTACCAAACAGTCATTCGCCTGGTGCCTAGCAGTCCTTCGCTAGGTCTTAGACTCCTAGCAGCCCTTCGCTAGGTGCCCAACAGCCCTTCGCCAGGTCTTAGGGTTTCGATGCCTAGCAGCCCTTCGCTAGGTGCCCAGCAGTCCTTCGCTAGGTCTTAGGGTTTTGATGCCTAGCAGCCCTTCGCTAGGTGCCCAGCAGCCCTTCGCTAGGTCTTAGAGTTTCGATGCCTAGCAGCCCTTCGTTAGGTGCCCAGCAGCCCTTCGCCGGGTCTTAGGGTTTCGATGCCTAGGTTAACTAGGACTTTTCTTCAAACTTAGGTTACTTCTCCTTTGCTCCCCTTTGTCTGTTCATTGTATCACTGACTTAAGTGTATTGTCAAACATTAAAACACTTAAAGAAGAACATCATTGATGCAACTTGCACCAACAATCTGGGAAAAATAAGAAAAAATTTCTAACTTAAGCACACCTCTCCCCCTTTATCATACATCAAAAAAATCTCCAAAAATACTTGCGCCAACAATGAGAATATTTGGTTCTTTTTTGAAAATACTTAGTATAAATTTGTGAAGGCATAGCATAAAACTAAGTACTTACGTATTTTGATTTTTAGAAAACTTAAACAATATTGCATTTTTTTGAGAAAATACTTGTATTTTTGAAAGAATACTGTGAGTTTTGAAAGGTGCAAGTACTTTAAAAGATATGATGCATTTTTGAATGATATTTTGAAAAATGCAAATTTTGCAAGTACTAACTCTTTTTGAAAAAGATGAGACTTTGAAAAATAATAAGTAATTTTTGAAAAGTATTATGCATTTTGAAAACATAATATTTTTACTTGACTAGGTTTATCATCCAGTCTGATACCATCCTAGGAAACCTTGTTGACTACAAGGACATTTCCTAAGTGTCCTAGAAATTCTCCAACCCAAGTAAATATTATTTCAAAAATAATTTCATAAGTCAAGCAAATTCTGAAAAATGGATTAATAGTATTTTGAAAGACTTAGATTTTTAGCAAGATTTTGAAGATATGAAAACATGTTATAATTCTTTTAATTTGACCTTTCCCTAAACTTGACCCAGTCTTGGGAAGCTTGTTGATCACAAGTATTCTTCCTCTGAGTCGTAAGGTTTGATTCAAATCAAAGGAACTATCAAAATAATTGATTAAAAAAACTTTCTGAGATTCTTCTTTTAACTCAGACTCCCCCTAAATTTGACACATCCTAGGAGTTCATAAAGATCATGAAGTGAACTTGTCCTCTGTGTCTTTAGGGTTTATCAAGGTCAAAGAGGCAGACAACATAAACCTTTTTCGAAAACACAAGTGATAATGATTTAAAGCACAGTTTTCGAAAAACATTTTCAAATAATATTAATGTTTAAAGTGTAGTTTTCGAAAACCAAAAAAAATGAAAAGCACTCCCCCTGTACTTGATATCGTTTGACTCTATCTACGTGCCTTAAGGAGCTTTAGTGTTGTCCTAAGAGGCTTGTGTCTAATTGCGTGAGTCAAACAATTTTTTTTTAAAGGTATAATTTTTGAAAACATATAATATGTATATTCTATTAGACAAGCATGAATTCCATAAAAACATTATTATGTTGAAGCACTATTTTGAAAATATATTTTTAGGAAAATATTCTAACAATTTTGAAAAATAATTTTGAAAAATATTTGTCAATTCATTAGTCCTTAACATCTCACCCATTTTAGATGTAGCAATACAACAAGCATGGTTGCCTTATAGGAGTATTGTGAGATGCTTAAATCATTTTTCTTAATTTATTATTAACTCTAAGATTTAATTGAAGCTTGTGTTAGATTTGAATTTGACAAGAAGTAACTTTAATTTGGCTTCCAGGTCATGGCGAGGCACTAGGCCTTCTTTGGCCGTAGCCTTATTAGATCATCAACCCTTTCCTTGACAAAGCCTTTTAATGAAATTTCATTTTCAAAATTACTTTTTGAAAAATTCTGGTCTAACTAGTTTATGAAGGATCGATGTGGCGTGCAGAGGGGGGGGGTGAATGCACTTTTTCGGATCGTTGAACTCTGCAGTCTTGTTAGCGCAGCGGAAATAACATGTAAAGAAAATAACAAGAACAATGCCAACACTTTCAGTTACTTGGTATCCACCCAGATGGGTGACTAGTCCAAGGATCCACGCCGCGAGCACCACTTTTCACTATCGAAAAGTCTCCTTTAGGTGGAGAAACCTTCACAGCAACAGCTTCCTCTTTACAGATGTAGAAATGAGATGGAGGAAGCAAGGAATCACTTTACAATTCGGCAGCACTTCGTTACTGTACGGAACGGTACAGACACGTGTAATGAAGCCTCCTTTTATAGGTGAAAAGGACAGATTCGCAGTCTGTCCAGACGCCCACCAGTCGACTGCCCCAAGGGCAGTCGACTGGGCCGGCATTAAATGCTGGCCAACGGCTAGCAAACAGCTAGCCAACGGCTAGTTTTAGGGTATACCAGTCGACTGCCCCAAGGCCAATCGACTGGTCCAAGGCTGCGAACTCTCTGTGGGTTTTGGCAGTCGACTGCCTCAGGGCCAGTCGACTGCCCTGCCTCCCAGCTCAGCTCCAGCCACTCCGAACCCTCTCCTTCGCGTGTGCCTTCAGGTCTGCTCCCTTGGCTCGCCCCTTGAAGTCCTCTTCCTCTGGCTATCGTCCCTCGGATGCGCACACAAGCCTTCCCTTGGCTTGCCTCTATGCCACCCTTCACGTGTGCCCTTTGAAGTCCACTTTCTGGCTTGCCCTTGGAGCTCTCCTCCCTCGGCTCTCGTCCCTCGGATAGGTCCACCAAGTGTGATTCTCCAAGTCCTGCAAACTCAATCACACAAATCAAATACAACATAACACTTTAACTTTAAACTTATTCGCCCACACATCAAAACCATGATCTTCCAATCATTTAAAGGGTCGATTGCCTCAACAATCTCCCCCTTTTTGATGTGTGGCAATATGTTTAAGTTAGAGAAAAATAACAGCAATAGCAATAGCAAAAGATAGCAATTGAAACATTATGAGACATAATAGACCTAAGAGGTAACCTCCCCCTTAACCTATGTCCTCTCCACAGTTTCAATTCTAATCATATTCCAAGTTAAGTTTCCACTTAACAACATCAATAAAAATGTAAGACATATCCAAACCTAAGAGGCACCTCCCCCTTAATCCATGTCTTCTCTCCAAGTTTTAACCTTTCAAGGTCTAAGTTAAACAAAATACCTAAAATCATCCATTTTAAGTCAAAGTTCTAACTTAACCGGCCCATTCTCCCCCTTTGACACCATCAAAATGATTGCCTCAAGCAACCAAACCCTGTGGTATCAAATGTGAGATTTATTGATTTCTAAATTTTCTCACAGCTGCTGAAAATTGCTGTACCAGTCGACTGTCCATAGGGGCACAATATGTAAAACATAAAATGGTTTTCAAAGGTTTAAAATGTCCAACTATGATCTTTGGCAAAGTGTCCATTGATTAAACACTTGTCTCCCACATAGTTGGTCTAGTTTTGATATTTTGATACTTTTAATGGTCCAACAATGTGCCACAAGCACAAGTGAGCCAAGTGTATCACCCTAATGGATCAAGCACCCTTTTTCAAAGCTAATGTGTCCAAGATCATTCTATACTTCCACAAAGCACATTCCAAGGCCTCTTCTTAAGGATGTAAATTCCGATTCGAGAAGAGGTTTGGTAAAGATGTCGGCTAGGTTCGACTTTGACTCAACATAGTGTAATTCTATGTCTCCCCTTGCCACATGGTCTCTAATGAAGTGATGCTTCACTTCAATGTGCTTTGTTCTAGAATGGTGAACCAGATTTTTAGTTAGGTTGATCGTGCTTACATTATCACATAAGACTTTGACCTTGGTGTAATGTAGCTCATAGTCCTCTAAGGTGTGCATGATCCAAAGGAGTTGGGAAACACATCCACCCATTGCCACATATTCTGCTTCCGTTGTTGATAGGGCAACACATGGTTGTTTCCTACTACTCCAACTAACTAATGAAGACCCAAGAAATTGACACCCTCCACTTGTACTCTTCCTATCTAACTTGCAACCCGCATAGTCCGAGTCGGTGTATCCAATTAGTTCAACATTTGGGGTTCTAGGATACCAAAGTCCGACATTTAGGGTTCCTTTCACATACCATAGGATCCTTTTGACCACAATTAAATGGGACTCTTTTGCACAAGATTGGTACCTAGTACACATACCTACCGCAAAAAGTATGTCGGGTCTACTAGCGGTTAGGTATAGGAGGCTACCAATCATGCTCCTATATTGTTTAGAGTCTACTATTTTGCCTTCAAGATCACTATCCATTTTCACATTAGTTCCTATGGGCGTAGATGCTTCCTTAGCATGTTCTAAACCAAATTTTTTTAGCATCTCCTTAGCATATTTGGTTTGAAATACATGTGTACCTTCATTAGTTTGCTTAACTTGAAGGCCTAAGAAAAAGGTTAACTCTCCTACAAGACTCATCTCAAATTCATCTTCCATACATTTGATGAATTCTTGTAAGAAGTCATTATTTGTTGACCCAAAAATGATATCGTCTACATAGACTTGGGCAACAAATATGTCCTTATCCTTAGTTTTTAGGAACAATGTAGGGTCTATTGTTCCTCTCCTAAACCCTTTAGACACCAAAAATGAAGAGAGCCTTTCATACCAAGCCCGGGGAGCTTGTTTCAATCCATACAAGGCTTTTCTTAATTTGAATACGTGTCTCGGATAGTTGGGATCCTCAAATCCGGGGGGTTGTTCTACATAAACCTCTTCCTTAATAATCCCATTGAGAAATGCCGACTTCACATCCATTTGGTGGAGTGTAAAACCCATGTGAGCGGCATATGCTAGTAGAATTCTAATTGACTCTAGCCTAGCTACGGGGGCATAGGTCTCATCATAATCTAACCCCTCAACTTGGTTAAAACCCCTAGCTACTAATCTAGCCTTGTTCCTAGTGATTTTACCTTGGTCATCCAATTTGTTTCTAAAAACCCATCTCGTGGTTACAATGGTACAATCGGTGGGTCTAGGAACTAACTCCCAAACTTCACTCCTTTCAAATTGGTTTAGCTCTTCTTGCATGGCCAACACCCAATCAGCATCTCCCAATGCTTCATCAATAGTCTTTGGTTCTAATTGGGAGATTAGAGCTATTTGACTAGTTTGATTTCTAAAGTAGGACCTAGTCCTTACTCCTTGAGTGACATCACCTACAATTTGGTCAATGGGATGATCATGATGATGTCTCAAGGGTCTAGAGGTTGTAGGTTCATTTACTCCTTCTTCCTCATCCTCTAGGGTACTTCTTGCTCCCCCTTGATCATTGCCCTCCAATTGTAGATCTTGAAGTCTTTGGGCAAGGGGTTGAACCTCTTCTATATCCTTATCAATTGAGGCCTTCCTAGGGTAGGTACTAGTGGTTTCATCAAATTTGACATTTGAGGACTCCTCAATCACTTTTATCCTCTTGTTGTACACTCTATAACCCCTACTAGTCAATGAATACCCTACTAAGATTCCTTCATCGGCCTTTGATTCAAATTTTCTTAGGTCGTCTTTGGTATTTAAGATGTAAGCTTTACATCCAAAGACCCTAAAATAGTGGACTTGGGGTACCCTTCCATTCCAAAGTTCAAAGGGTGTTTTTCCTAAAAACCTATGTACCAATACTCGGTTTTGAATATAACAAGCGGTGTTAACCGCTTCGGCCCAAAAGTAGCTAGGAAGAGAGTATGCATTAAGCATAGTCCTAGCGGCTTCTTGTAGAGCTCGGTTTTTCCTCTCAACTACCCCATTTTGTTGAGGAGTCCTAGGGCATGAGAACTCATGCTTGTATCCATTTTCAACACAAAATTGTGTGAAGTTAGCGTTTTGGAACTCCCCACCATGGTCACTTCTAATTCGGTTTATTTTGGTATTCTTTTCATTTTCTACCCTTTTACTAAAACCTATAAATATGTTTAGGGTATCATCCTTATGTTTCATGAAATGAACCCAAGTGAACCTAGAAAAATCATCTACTATCACTAAGCAATACTTACTCCCTACAAGTGATGGAGTACTATGACAGTCAAACAAGTCTATATGTAAAAGTTCTAAGGGCAAAGAAGTGGTACTTAAAGTTTTACCTTTGTGTGATGCTTTTGATTGCTTACCCTCTTGACATGCATCACATAACTTGTTCTTTTCGTACTTGATCATTGGGAGCCCCTTCACCAATTCTTCCTTGGCCACTCTTGTAATGTTCCTCATGTTGACGTGTCCAAGTCTTCGGTGCCATAACCACCCTTCTTCTTCTTTGGACATGAGACACTTAACAACATTGTTAGTAGCATAAGATAGATCAAGATAATACAAGTTTGCTTCTCTAAACCCTTCTAATATGAAAGTGTTTGATTCACATTGTTTTATTACACTTTTCTTAGCATGAAATTCTACTCTAAACCTGGCATCACATAGTTGACTTACACTTAATAAATTGAACTTCATATCCTTAATCAAGAGTACTTTATGAATTGAAATAGTGGGAGATACCTCAATTGTGCCCCTACCAATGATCCTTAACTTTCCACTGTTCCTAAAGGAGATCGTCCCTTCTCTTAGGTAGCTAATAGTGGTGAACTTGCTCACATCCCCGGTCATGTGTCTTGAGCATCCACTATCTACTATCCACAAGGTTGAGGCCTCCTTCACTTTTACCTAAACAAAACGGAAAACACACTCTTTTGGTACCCATATCTTTGATCCATAAGCATCATTTAAAAATTTCTTAGGTACCCATGCCTTCTTTGTAGTTCCCCTAGTCCCCAGTCTCCTAGATGCACCAATCCTACCGGTAAGTGAAACAAAAGCTACTTCCTTGGTCTTAGGCCTATAACCTAATCCGGCCTTGTTGTATACAGCCCTTTGACTTTTTATGATCATGTCAAGGTTGCTTGATCCTACTTGAAATTTTCTAAGTGCTTTCGTGAGGTCATCTATTTGTTTCCTTAACTCCTTATTTTCATTTTCAGTATATGAGACATGTGAAGAGGTAGAGCTAGTATGCAAATCCTTAAGTTTAATAGCTTCTACTTTAAGCATGGCAATTTCTTCCTTAAGATCCTTAATTTTGTTTCTAGCCTTAGCTAAATCCATGTTAGTGCTAGTAATGATTTTCACTAAAGTGGAAGAAGGTAAATGGTATACCTCACTTACCGAAGCCTCTGACTCTGATGATGATGAGGTGGAGGTGCTCTCATCTTCACTACTTGAACTCCGTTCATCGTCTGAAGAATCTGAACCATCTTGTGCCATAAGAGCGAAGTGGGAGACTTGCTCTTCTTCTTCCTCTGAGGATGAGGGATCGTCCCAGGTCGCCTTGAGGTTCGTGGCACTCTTCTCCTTTCCCTTTGACCTCTTCTTGTCATTCTTCTTCTTCTCTTCTTTCTTGTCCTCCCTCTTCTTCAACTGGGGACATTTGTTCTTCATATGTCCCTCTTGGTGACAGTTGTAGCATATGATCTCCTTGGCCTTACCCTTACCTTTGGCCCCTTTCCTAGCATATGATTTGTTAGAGAAACTTTTAAATGTCTTACGCAACTTCCTTACCATAAAGGCTTCTTGGTCACTGTCCATAGAGGCGCTTGACTCCTCCGAGTCCGAGGATGATGAGTAGATCACCTTCTTCTTCTCCTTTCTCCTCTTCTTCTCTTTCTCTGCAACAAAAGCAATACCTTTCTCTTTTGCTGAAATGTTAGCTTGCTTGTGCAGTTCAAATTCACAAAATAGATCGTCCAATTTAACTAAGGACAAGTCCCTCGATACCTTGTAAGCATCAACCATGGATGCCCACAGAGTGGTCCTTGGGAAAGCCTGTAAGACATACCTGACGATGTCCCGGTTTTCGATTTTCTCTCCAATTACATGGAGCTCGTTGATCACTTCCTTTACTCTTCCATGCAGCTGACTGACGGTCTCGTTGCTCTTCATGGAGAGTGATTGTAGTTGGGCCACCAACAAGTCCTTCTTGGCTCTTCTGGACTCATTTGACCCCTCGTTCAGTTCAACTAATTTGTCCCATAGTTCTTTGGCGCTCTTGAACGGCCCCACCTTGTTCAGTTGCTCCTTTGAGAGTCTGCATTGCAGTGTGGTGGTGGCCTTGGCATTTGATTGCGCCCTCTTCATCACTTCTTTGGATCATGGTCTCATAGGAGTTGGGTCTCCTCTTTCATCGACGGGCGCCTCGAAGCCATCTGCAACACTTATCCATGTTTCTATGTCATTCATAAGGTAGTACTGCATTCTACCTTTCCAGTACGCGAAGTCGTTGCCGTCGAAGAACGGTGGTCGTGCGGTGGAGTATCCCACTTGAAACGCCATTTCAGATGTTCTGGTTGATTGTTAGATCTTCCAAAACGCACTCGCTCTGATATCAACTGAAGGATCGATGTGGCGTGCAGAGGGGGGGTGAATGCACTTTTTCGGATCGTTGAACTCTGCAGTCTTGTTAGCGCAGCGGAAATAACATGTAAAGAAAATAACAAGAACAATGCTAACACTTTCAGTTACTTGGTATCCACCCAGATGGGTGACTAGTCCAAGGATCCACGCCGCGAGCACCACTTTTCACTATCGAAAAGTCTCCTTTAGGTGGAGAAACCTTCACAGCAAGAGCTTCCTCTTTACAGATGTAGAAATGAGATGGAGGAAGCAAGGAATCACTTTACAATTCGGCAGCACTTCGTTACTGTACGGAACGGTACAGACACGTGTAACGAAGCCTCCTTTTATAGGTGAAAAGGACAGATTCGCAGTCTGTCCAGACGCCCACCAGTCGACTGCCCCAAGGGCAGTTGACTGGCCCGACATTAAATGCCGGCTAACGGCTAGCCAACGGCTAGCAAACAGCTAGCCAACGGCTAGTTTTGGGGTATACCAGTCGACTGCCCCAAGGCCAGTCGACTGGTCCAAGGCTGCGAACTCTCTGTGGGTTTTGGCAGTCGACTGCCTCAGGGCCAGTCGACTGCCCTGCCTCCCAGCTCAGCTCCAGCCACTCCGAACCCTCTCCTTCGCGTGTGCCTTCAGGTCTGCTCCCTTGGCTCGCCCCTTGAAGTCCTCTTCCTCTGGCTATCGTCCCTCGGATGCGCACACAAGCCTTCCCTTGGCTTGCCTCCATGCCACCCTTCACGTGTGCCCTTTGAAGTCCACTTCCCGGCTTGCCCTTGGAGCTCTCCTCCCTCGGCTCTCGTCCCTCGGATAGGTCCACCAAATGTGATTCTCCAAGTCCTACAAACTCAATCACACAAATCAAATACAACATAACACTCTAACTTTAAACTTATTCGCCCACACATCAAAATCATGATCTTCCAATCATTTAAAGGGTTGATTGCCTCAACAGTTTAGATCTTGGATCGGTAGCTTCGACTAGTTTCACCAGTCTAAAGAGACCAAGTAGTGTATACTTGACCTTATTAGAAGAGGCTTCCCTAACGTACTATCATCTCACCGCCACCCAATACTAGGTTGATCAAGTTTCAATTATTTTTTTTCCTATAGTCGTTCTAATATATGCATAAAATTTAAATATGAATGACATGTCATATATTTAAAAGAAATAGCAGATGCATGACATGACAATTATGCATGAGTTAAACAAGTCCAAAGCATTTTGATTACGTTTCTAAAGATGTATCAAATTCCTGATTTGATACATATCATGTGAACCTGCGAATATGTCAACCCACTTTGACATATTTAATTTTATTAAATTAATTGTTGCGGTTTGGGTAAGATTTTCGTTTAGTTCGAGTTTAAGTTATTTAAGATTTAGTTGCATTTAAGTTAATTAAGAATTAATTGAAGTTTGAATTAATTTGAAAATGAATTAATTAAAATTGAAATGATTTGAATTAATTTGAATTAATTAAAGTTGAATTTATTTGAAGTGAATTGAATTAATTAAGTTTATTTGAATTAAATTAAATTTAATTAAGATTTAATTTGAATTTAATTAAGATTTAATTTGAATTTAATTTGAATTTAATTTGAATTTAATTGAATTTAATTTAGATTTAATTTGAATTTAATTAAGATTTAATTTGAATTTAATTTGATTTTAATTAAGATTTAATTTGAATATAATTTGAATTTAATTAAGATTTAATTTGAATTTAATTAAGATTTAATTTGAATTTAATTAAGATTTAATTTGAATTTCATTAGGATTTAATTTGAATTTAATTTGAATTTAATTTGGATTTAATTTGAATTTAATTTGAATTTAATTTGAATTTAATTAAGATTTAATTTGAATTTAATTAAGATTTAATTTAATTATTTGAATTAATTGAATTAATTTAATTATTTGTGTTAATTGAATTATTAATAATTGTTGAATTAATTGAATTTATTTGAATTAATTTGTTTTATTAATAATTGTGGATTTAAGTTCATCATTTTCATTATTTCGAAAATTTCTGCTTCATCTTTATCTATCTTTTCAAATTTTTCTAACAATTCAGATTTATTTGAACCTTTGTAATTTTTATTAATTATGACCTTGATCTTAGATAGTTCCATATCCTCCTCATCCTCAAAATTATATCTTTTGGTGTCCTCAAAGTAGGAGGAGTAATTTGGAGGAGTAATTTGGGCCACTAGTTAAGGTTTTGTAATAACTTTCAAGATTATCTATAGTTAAATTATTATCCAGGAGAATTTCATCTTCAAAATTATCTTCAGAGATAATATCTTCTGGATTATTTTTAAAATTTTCAAATTTGAATTCATAATTATCTAAAGGATTTTCAAATTTAGGATTATCCTTAAGATTTTTTAATTCAGATTTATCCATAGGATTTTTGAATTCAGATTTATCCTTAGGATTAAATTTATCTGAATTAGAATTATCAGAATTGACATTATTAGAATTAAAGTTATCAGAATCAGAATTAGGTTTAAAATAATCAGAAATAAAAATATTATCAGTATTAAAGTTATGATAATTTATTTTAGAAATTACTGAATTAATGTTCTAAATTAAATAATTAATTTATGATATTTTAGTCATATCTGCATTTTCTAATTTGTCATGCAAAATATTAATTTTACTATGCAGTAAATCTAATTTATCAGAAAAATTAACTGAATTATCTAAATACAGTGCAGGAATTTGTAAAATTTTTGGAACATAAATCTTACGTACCTTGGCCGGACACTTGTTCTTATAATGTCCGTATTTTTCGCACTTGAAGCATTGTACGTGACTTTTGTCCCTCCGGCTTCCTGGCGCTGGTGCCACCTTTGCCACCGGTGATGAAGATTGAATCTTACGAGTTGGGCACTAATTTTTATAGTGCCCTCACTCCCTGCATGTAAAACACATAATATGGAACTTAAAAATAGACATAAAAAAATGTACCTGATTCACCCCTAGGCTCCCCCTCAACTCCTGGCGTCGTTGCTCCGTCGGCGGTTAGTCCGGTGAAGAGCGGCTCGGCTCTGATACCAATTGTAGGAACGGTGCCGTCGATAGAGGGGGGGGGTGAATATCGAGCGTTAAAATCTTTCGTGGAAATCTTCGTAAGACTTTCGATCTATTCAGAGTGTTAGTGAGGCGGAAAATAAAATAGAAAAAGAAAAACAATACACAAGGACACAGCGGGATTTATTTACTTGGTTCCCAACCCCCCAGGATCAGTACGTCCAAGGCCTATGTACTCGGTTTGAGTCCACTATTGGTCTCCTTTCCAGAATTTCCAGAGGCGGAGAAAACCCGTCTTACAGTGCAATAGTACAATCAAAAGTATAGGAAATTAAGTACAGACTATTAAATGCAAACCGAACAAAACAAAGTTGAAGCTCGGCCGATCTGGACCTCCGAAGTGCCACGCACTTCCTCCTGGAGCCTCCCAGTCGTAGAGCCTCATCTTTAGTGTGTTGTCGTCGGTCAGAATTATCAGAATGGCTTACAACAGTTGTGTCTGAAGCAGAGGGGTCGAAGCCCCTTTTATAGCACTCCTGGGGGCGCCCTGGACGTCGGGGGCACCCCGATAAACTCGGTCAAACCTTATCCCCGCGTCGACCTCGCCGCAGCTGATAAAACCTTTGACCAGGGTGCTCCGAACCTCCCGGGCGCCCTCAAGAAGGCTTATCTGTGTTTCAGACTCGAAACAACAAATACAGGTTTGAACCCGGGCGCCCCGCTTGGAGCCTATTCTGCTTTCATCACCTAAACTGCATTTTTTCTTTGGCTGGGGGCGCCCCCATTATCCCGGGTGCCCTCATCAAGCCTTTAACCCAATATTGGGTTTTATGCCCTGTTCTGGGCGCCCCCAACAGTGGGGGCACCCCCATCAACCATTTTCCAGCAACTTGCCTGCTTTGTCTCCGGTTCTTGGTACCTACAAGATACACACACACAAAGCACATATACATACAATATTAGGCTTAAGGACTTGGTTCGGACTTCGAATGTGCACGAAACCTAGGTCGAACCGACGCAAGTTCTCACCCCCCGAGAACGCGCCTTTCACCTACTCCTCTCAGGAGATGGTTGCCACCCAGTCCTTCGGTTGGACTTTTACCCAGCAGCCCTTCGCCAGGTACCTAGCATCCCTTCGCCAGGTCTTCAAAGCCTAGCAGTCCTTCGCCAGATGCCTAGCAGCCCTTCGCTAGGTCTTTATTACCAAGCAGTCCTTCGCCTGGTGTCATGCAGTCCTTCGCTAGGTCTTAGACTCCTAGCAGCCCTTCGCTAGGTGCCCAGCAACCCTTCGCTAGGTCTTAGGATTTCGATGACTAGCAGCCCTTCGCTAGGTGCCCAGCAGCCCTTCGCCGGGTCTTATGGTTTGGATGCCTAAGTTAACTAGGACTTTTCTTCAAACTTAGGTTACTTCTCCTTTGCTCCCCTTTGTCTGTTCATTGTATCACTGACTTAAGTGTATTGTCAAACGTTAAAACACTTAAAGAAGAACATCATTGATGCAACTTGCACCAACACATGCCACCCTTCACGTGTGCCCTTGAAGTCCACTTCCCGGCTTGCCCTTGGAGCTCTCCTCCCTCGGCTCTCATCCCTTGGATATGCTCTCCATGTGTGATTCTCCAAGTCTTGCAAACTCAATCACATATATCAAATACAACATAACACCCTAACCTTAACTTATTGGCACATACATCAAAACCATGATCTTCCCGATCATTCTTGGGCCGATTGCCTCAACAGTATGTGTTTACTTAGGAGACTAAGTTTGAATGAAAGTCCAAATGTTGTTGATGGTGAAGAATCTGATGACGGTGAGCCTAGACAACCCGTTGATCAGCCGGATCCTGAGGCTGGACTTGTGTCTTGTGAACCCGTTCAAGAAGCACCACCAACTCCTAGGCAAACTAGATTAGCCTCTAGTCATCCCCAAGACCAAATTGTTAGAGACATCCATCAGGGGGTTAGAACTAGATCATTCTTCCGGAATGAGGCTAATGAAGTTGCCTTAATTTCCGAAATTGAACCTAGGAAAATTGATGAAGCATTAAATGATCCCGATTGGATCATTGCAATGCAAGATGAACTAGGTCAATTCGAGAGGAGTCAAGTTTGGGACTTAGTCCCTAGACCCAAGAAGACCTCCATTATTGGAACCAAATGGGTCTTCAAGAACAAATTGAACCATAAGGGAGAAATCATTAGAAACAAGGCATGCTTAGTAGCCAAGGGCTACAGTCAAGTTGAAGGCCTTGATTATGATGAGACCTATGCTCCTGTGGCACGATTAGATTCCATCCGATTGATTCTTGCATTTGCAGCACATCGTGGCTTCAAGCTATACCAAATGGATGTCAAATCGGCCTTTCTAAATGGTTTGATTAGAGAAGAGGTCTACGTCGAACAACCTCCGGGGTTTGAGAGTACCGAATTTCCAAACCACGTGTACAAGCTCAAAAAGGCACTTTGTGGCCTTAAACAAGCACCCCGAGCTTGGTATGAGCAGTTGTCGACATTCCTAATTGAGAAGGGCTTCGTTAGAGGCCAAATAGACCCTACACTATTTCTACGAAGAGATGGTGACAATATTTTTGTAGCCCAAGTATATGTCGATGATATAATTTGTGGCTCCAACAATAAGGGCTATTTGAATGAATTTATTGGACACATGGAAAATGAATTTGAGATGAGTCTAGTGGGAGAGTTGACTTTCTTCCTTGGACTCGAAATCAAGCAAACTCGTGATGGGATCCATGTGCACCAATCGAAATACACACAAGAAATGCTTCGAAAATTCAATATGAGTGATTCAAAAGAGGTAACCACTCCTATGGCTACAAACACAAGATTAGACAATGATGAAAGTGGTAAACCTGTTGATTTAACTCAATATCGAAGTATGATAGGTAGTTTGCTATACCTCATAGCTAGTCGACCTGATATTCTTTTCGCTGTGGGTATGTGCGCTAGGTATCAAGTTTGTGCCAAGGAATCTCACCTAATGACTGTTAAGCGAATTTTGAGATATCTCAAAGGCACAATTGGAGTCGGTCTATGGTACCCCCGTACCGAATCATTTGATTTAATTGGCTATACGGATTCCGACTACGCTGGATGTAAGTTGGACCGGAAAAGCACAAGTGGGGGTTGTCAATTCTTAGGTTCGTCCGTAGTAAGTTGGTCAAGTTGGAAGCAACATTGTGTTGCTCTCTCCACGACCGAGGCAGAATATATCGCCATGGGAGAGAGTGTATCACAATTGTTGTGGATGATACATACTTTAGAGGACTATGGATTGAGTTACAAGGGTGTGCAAGTGTTATGTGATAACATTAGCACAATTAACTTAACCAAGAATCCAGTCCATCATTCTAGGACCAAACATATTGAAGTGTGTCACCACTTCATTAGGGATCATGTAGCTAGGGGAGATATTGTACTCTCACATGTAGAGTCCAAGTCAAACCTAGCTGATATTTTCACTAAACCACTTCCCGAGAATGAATTTAGTTTCCTAAGACGGGAGTTAGGAATGTGTCGCGCTTCATGAATTTCAAAATGCTTTCAAACCCTTCATGATTATTTCGAAATTGTTGGAAAACAATTGAGTAACTTTAGGGACATCTCACACAAACTATAAGGGTTAACAAAACGTTTTTGTTTGCTAGATATGGGGTGAGATGTTAGGTTCAACTAAGTTTCTCAAAATGTCAATGCATCCCTTGAGAAATTACGTTGATGAGATAATAATCACTTCGGTGACCAAGTATGGGGAAAATCATTGCTTAACATATGTGTATATGGCTCCATGATCATACTTGGACATTCCAATCAAGGAAACCTGATTGGAACATTGGATTTGATACAAACTTAGTTGAAATTGCTTGAATGATTGTTGATTGAGTTTGACTCCATTTAGATGGATCAAAGTGATTGTTGAATCTATAAGGACTCTTGATCCTTATTCAGGGATCAATTTTAGTCATGAGATCATGTCCAAGTTCGATAAACTTCACCAGATTTCCTTGGAAAGATTCAGAAATTCTGAAACTGAACATTTCAGTTCATATCAGGGAGTATCAGGAACCCTGATCGGTCACCGGACCGATTAGGCATAGGGCTGATCGGTCCCCGGACCGATCTGGCTCCTTCCTATGGTGATCGGTCCACAGACCGATCAACGAGGCAAGCAGTGACTTTCTGAAATTTTGACCAAGCTTACTGAGCCAGCCTGGATCGGTCCCCAGACTGATCTGGCACCCTACTAGGACCGGTCCACAGACTGATCAGGGGGCTCACAGTAAGCCTCCCGAGTCTACTGATCTCTCCCTGATCGATTAACTGATCGATCAGGAGCTTGCCTGATCGGTCACCCAACCGATCAGGCTCGGTTCAGTCCGATCAGGCTATAGCCTGATCGGTCTTGGCGCAATCAGATCGAACGGTGATCCGTTCAGACGCATTAATTTCTGGTTGTTGGACCGATCCACCAACCGATTAACTTCACGAAAAACCCTTCCTTGCTGAACCCTAGCGCTGAAACCTCTCCCTTGCATCTCTTCATCCTGAGCAAGAGTGTTCCTGCGTCTCCCTTCCCGTGCGAGCGAGTGTGTGCGAAGGTCTCTACGGGCGTCCCCTGTTCTCTGCAAGTTATCGATTTGCTCCAAGTCTTCTGCGTTTCTGTCTTGCGCCGAGGCTTCTCCCGCGCAAGCATTTTTCCTTTCCGACTCAAGAACTCTACTAATGGCACCAAAGTGAGTTTTTGGTTTAGCTTCCTTTACAAATCATTTCATAAATTATGTTGTGGAGCTAATCATGTTTTGGTGTTTATTCTTGGTGTGGTGCCGTGATCCTCTTGTATTTGCTGTGACCTTACTTTCTCACCCAATGATCAAATCGATTTTTCACCTCATTATTATCCTACTTTTGATCTTGATCTAATGTCTACCTTATGATTGGGTCTTATCTTTGTATAATCAATTCTTGAATTTTTGTGATTCGATCTATGTTCGTGTCAACCTTGCTCAATTGATTCAAATTGTATGTCATCAAATTCCTGATTAAATCCTCTGTTATGACCAATTCCAATCTATAAAAAGTTTTCTAAGGGTAAAGAACCTATGGTGGAAAGCTCCAAGGGCACAGGCCCTTCAATATCTACACCTTCTCCAAGGCCTCCACCACCTCCACATACTCGATTTCAGAGTATCACCCTTGCGTTAAATTTCGAGTGGCACAATTTCAAATTAATGCCATGTCGAACTATAGATCAATCCTTCATCTATGAACATTGCCCGACTGTCCGACAAGTTATCACACATTATAATCTTCAATCCATTCTTTACCTTGAGAGGTCGATCAACCTTGACTTGGTCTCTGAATTCTATAACAACATGGTGAGTGGGGAGGGCACGGGGTGGAGGACCCGTGTTGCCGGTATTGATCTTGATTTTAATCGATCTATTTTCACTGATTTTCTCGGTTGTCGCCGGTCAGACAATGATTTCTTCCTCTACCCTTATCCTCCTAATCCCCTTCCGGTTCCATTCGATGGAGTGACTCCTGATTCCATCTACGAGTACTTTCTAGGCCATCCCAGGCCAGGGGGTTCTGGTGAGCGCACCCGTGACTTTCCCACTTTTCCTACTCTTCGTCTTTCCCCTGTTGACTATGTGTTGTTTAAAATCATCACCAATTGTCTCCTTCCAACTACTTCAAAACACCTTGATGAGATTCAACTGTTCCACTGCTTGATGCTCTACGGGATGCATCAGCAGTTAGACTTTGACCCAGTGGCTTCGGTCTATTTCTCTATCATCGTCCATAGTATGCCGTCCTCCCAGTCAGTCTATATGCCATTCGGCCACATCATCACTGCCTGGCTGGAGTCGGTTGGCATCGACGTTTCACAGGGCCGCATTATGCCCATGGTTCGCCAGGACTGCCGTCTGGACCGCCGCATGCTTGCTCAGTTCGGTATTGTTCTCGGGCCCCGGGGACTAAGGTGCAAGGATCGCAGACGTGCGGGAGAGCTACAGAGAGCAGCTCATGACCAGGAGCCGCCAGCTGCTACTGCCGACTACGATGAGTGGGCCCCTGATCTACGCTGGCAGGTTGTAGAGATAGAGCGGATGATGGCGCACGAGTTGCATATCTCCGAGCTCTAGTGACAGGAGGTCCTCTCAGAGTTTCAGTCTTTCGATCGCCGTCTCGATGCTCTAGCCTCTGATGTCTCTGAGATGCGCTCATTTCAGGACAGATGGTATGAAGAGTGCTATCATCATATATTTCCTGATGGTGCATCTCCCAGTGGCCCTTCACCAGGAGATATCATATACATTGACGATTCAGACGATGATCCAGCTGACGATTGACTACTCAGTTGTGTGACATTTAGCTGACTGCCCCTTGACTTGACTGTTGTGGCCTTGTGCCACGCGTACTTTGATTATGATGCATGTGTATTGCATCTTGTGTTTTATTTGGATATTTCATGAATTGCCATGTCTGCCCTTGCTGCGTTTTTATCCTACTTTAGTATGCTTCTTGTTGATGCTATGATGACTACTATTTGCATATTTGCTACATTGCCATGATTATGCTTTTGATGTCATGTCCACTTGGTGTATATGACCGTTATGACATGTTATAGATTGATATGATGTCAATGATGGTTTCATCTTGATCTATCATTTCCACATGATATCATGTGCTTTGAAAACAATTCCATCGAATCTATGTTGTTCTGGGATACCTCTAGGGTTGAGGGGGAGTTTGTTTTAAACTTAACAGCCCCTCTAGTACCTTTTCGGTGTTCGACAAAGGGGGAGAGTGTGGATTGGTTAAGTTTAGGATGATTATGTTGTAGGGGGAGGATCTGGATTCCCCTATGATTCTAAATTTGGAAAACGTGATTAAGAATCCCTAAACTTAAAATCGGGTTGTCAAATAACAAAAAGGGGGAGATTGTTGATGCAGTCTGGCCCTGATTGTTGTTTTGGTGTTGTCACCGATTTTAGTTTAGGTGGATGATATTTGATTATGATTAAGTCCTGATCGGGGATCATGCATGGTATGGAAAATCCTAGTCTGGAGGGCTAGGTGTTGGAAAATCCTAATCTGGAGGGTTAGGTGTTGAAAATCCTAACTTGGAGGGCTAGGTGTATGAAAAGTCCTAATTCGGAAGAGGTGGGTGAAAAGTCCTAGCTTGGAGGGCTAGGTGAAAAGTCCTAACTTGGAGGGTTAGGTGCAAATTCCCATCTTGGAGGATTAGGTGAAAAAGTCCTGGCTTGGAAGGTCAGGTGCCTAGCTTGGAGGGCTAGGTTGGATGATGTTCTAACTCGGAAGGGTTGGGTGAAAAGTCCTAGCTTGGAGGGCTAGGTGAAAAGTCCTAGCTTGGAGGGCTAGGTGAAAAGTCCTAACTTGGAGGGTTAAGTGCAAATTCCCAACTTGGAGAGTTAGATGGAAAAATCCCTAGCTTGGAGGGCTAGGTTTGAGTCCCTAGATCGGTCTGGTGACCGATCAGGGATATTGGCACGCTGCTTCTTCATGGATCGGTCTGGTGACCGATCCAGCGAGGACTGATCGGTCTGGTGACCGATCAGGGAGCAGGCAGCTTCCTCATTGCCTTGCTCCTGATCGGTCTGGTGACCGATCAGGGAGCGGACAGTGACTGAGTTCTCCTCCGGATCAGACCCTGGATCGGTCCGGTGACCGATCAGGGACTTAGGATCTGATTAAAAAATCATTGTTCATCTGTCCTGATCGGTCTGAGTGACCGATCAGGCTTCACTCTGATCGGTCGGGTGACGATCAGGCGTGTATAGCCGCGAGAGCTGGGAATCCCAGCGAAGCAGTGGATCGGTTTGGTGACCGACCCACAAGCCCTGGATCGGTCCAGTGACCGATCACTTTAATTCAAATTGCACTGTCAGACGCGATCAGAGCATCTGATCGTATCCGATTCTCTGCGCTTCACTTCTGAATCTTGATTTACTGTGTGATATACTGCTCTAACAGTTTGATTAAGCTGCAGGTGACAGGGGAGGATTCATACACTCAAGGAGAAGTCAATGGAGGCTTTCCTTGGAGCAGGTTTGTCCGTTTTTCCATCTTAGGTTGCAACGGCCGAGCTGCAGACTGGAGCTTTGTTGAGGGAAGCTCAGGGAGTCCAGGGATAGCTCAGTGGTAGCTGGCATTGGTAGATGAGCAGCTGGGAGCTGCAGGGATGGTGTCATCTGATGCTTGGTGGAGAAACAAAAAGGAGAAGAAGACTTTGGCTGAAGCAGAGAAGTGTTCGACAGTTTTTCTGTGTTGAGCTTGCTGAAGTTCTTGCTGCGCTTTGTGTTTCTCCACAACTTGCTTGCTGAGTTTTCTGAAATCTTCATCACTTTGAGCAAGCAACTGCAATCGAGAAGCAACCAACTCTTACGTAAGTGCCGGGAGGAAAGAACAAGGAGCTTGGAGTCCAACAGTGAGAAGACACGAAGGAGGGAGTCCTTGCGTGAGATCGTCGCTGGGTGGAGCTCGGGATAAGCTCGCTGTGCTCTTGTCCTTGCTAGGTGCTGAGTAAGAGTATTCTCTGTGTTTCATTAAGCTTAAATCTATATTCTTGTTTGAAACACTGTGGAGAGGTTTCTCCATCGAGAAGGAGGTTGCGTTATATCCGGTGAACACCGGGGCTTGATCTGCCGACGATCAAGGGATGCCCACCTTAAGGGCACGCCAAGGAGTATGGGCAAGTTATCCCCGAACCTTGTAAACCCTCTTGTTAGCGATCTTGGTAGCTGTCGTTGTTTGCTTTCATTTCTGTTTTTAGTTTACTGCACTGCTTCGTTTTCCTTTGCTTCTTCCGCTGTGCTACTGATAAGTTAAGTGCAGAAACTTCATAAGTGCCAAAGGCAAAAGTGATTGGCTATATTCACCCCCCCCCTCTCTAGCCATCCGTTTCCAACAAACTCAACCAATGGGCAATTAAATCAACTGATGCAACTTTACAAAATTCAGGAAATCAGACTTAAACCCAAATGCAAGAGTACACTACAATTGGTTTTGAACTTCAGAGGTTATCACTCAAAGCCGAAACATTCACTTGATACAAAAAGCATGCAACTAACACTTGATACGCAAGAGAGATGCTTATGTGCCAAATGCTGATAGTGAAGTGCAAAACTAAATGCAGAACTCTAAGCTGACCATTCCAAAGTGAAGCTAATCAATTTAACTTCGAAATCAAGCTCATAGTGAAGTACTATGCATGAGAAAAGGAAGAAATTCAGAATCGAATGCAGCTAATCAGAAATGGACTTAGTGCAGAATTCGAATGCAAGAATTCAGAACATGAAGCAGAAATGAGGCTACGGTTCAAAAACAATCCAAATGCAAATTTAACTGAATTCGAGCACAACAATTCACTAAAAGATAGGTTGAATCCTGATACAAATCATTGCTGACACTTACCTTGATACAACATGCAGAAAATTCAGTAACTTGGCACGCAGACAAGGAAAACTGAATGTGCCGAAAATGATACTAATGTAGGACTCTTATCTAATACTTAAGACTTGAAACTGATCGATGCAACATTAGAAAGCACAGCTATAAATTGAATGATGTGCAGGAATTCAGAAATTCAGCAACAGATGAAATGCAAGAACAAGCAGAACAAACTCAGATTCAAAGCAACAATCTAATGTTTCAGAAAAGATTTCGAAAACCTAATGTTCATTCATGCACCATTCAGAAACCTGACAACCAATACTTGTAGAAATAAAACATGAATCTGCAGAAAATGTGATCTGATACACATAAGCTAAAACCTACTGCAGTAATGAACTAAATTCAGAAATGATCAATTTGCGAAGAAAGCTGCGACTGAATGCATTAGCTCAATAAAATTTATCTCTAACTTCAGGAATTTAAACTAGGCACAACTAAGTTTGAAGTAATCTGAAGGAAAATTCAGAAACTAGGTTGATACGCAATGCAGAAAATAGGGATACAAAACTGATGCGCAAGAATGAAATTGCAAAGCAACTGAAATTAAGTCAAATATTAACTAAACAAGTTATCTAACTAATGAAAGTACAGACTCGAACCTCTAATTAAAGCAGAAACAATCTAGAACCGAAACTAAGGCAACTGATACAGGAATTCAGACTTGAAAATGAACTGCAGAAATGAAATTACAGCTAACAAATTGAAAAACATAAAGAAAACTAAGCTTCGATCCCTTCTTTAGCTCAAGCACTCCTTGCCGTCACACAAGGGTGATGCCTCGAACCCGTAAGCTCCACAAATCGTTGGGAAACTGTCTCTGTGAATCAATCCGAGCTCAACTCTGCTCAATCTGAAATACCCCTTCGATTCCCTCAACCAGCTGTGTCCGATTGCGCTGAAGCTTGTGGATGATCCAAGCAATCCAGGGAACCCCTCTAACGACTATAGTGCATGAAAATGGTGCACAACTGATCCAAGGGAAGCAAATGGCAGAACTGAGGAAACCTCACATCAGCTCTGTTTCTTGGGTAAAATGGATCTGGAAACTTCACTGAGAGCTCTTCCCAATGACCTAGAACTCGATCTAATGAAAGAATTGAGTGGTCGCACCCCTTAGATGAAGAAAAGCTTGAAGAAAACATGAAGAACTACTGAAGACGAAGACTTTGCGGCGAAGACGCGACAAGCTGCAATGGGGAGAAAATTTGATTAAATACTTTGAATCCAACGACTGAGAGTGCTTTGGATGAATCCAACGGTCGGAACTGCTCTGATCGAACCCAAATTTTGATGATGTTGATCAAGGGTCAGGATCTACCTCGAGGTAGCTCGGATCATCCAGATTTGCAATGGATGGCCCAGATCAACCTGATCTTTAAATGGACAGTCTAGAGCCCTCTGAGCTTGATCCAACAGTTGAATGATCCCTGATTTGGATGAAAATCTTAGATCTTGACCTGAGTGCTTGATCAGCCTTAACCCTAGCTCGGATTGCCTCAAATGTTCCCAGATGGCTCAGATCTAGCCGTTTTTGAATCGGACGGCCCAGATTTGTCTGAAGCTTGATCACTCGATCCGGGTCCACTTCCGACTCGAATTTGACCTAGCATAACCTAGGTCCATGATCCTTCCATGCCTACAAAAATAGATTAATAATTTAGTGCCCAATCATTTCAAATGTGTAAAGATTTGCAATTAAGTCCAAAATAAAAGTAAGTCCTAGAACCTAGGGTAAATTCACAATTAAGCAAGAAAAACATGGGTCAAACATGGATTTAATAACCTAAAATGATCAACAAAATAACACTTATCAAACTCCCCCACACTTAAACTTGAACGTCTCGCGAAAACTACTAAGTATGTATCCCTTAGACTCCTCCCAAGCATAATTAGAAGCAAATGAAAAGAAATTACCTAAGGTTGTCAATTCTCAAAAATCTAAGCTCTATGGATTAGTATCTCGTCCTTAAATCAACAACTTAGCATTTTTATCCTTCATGATTCATTGAGATGAATTTAACTCACTAGCCTTTCAAGGGAAATTTTTGGTGGCTCTCTTCTTGAGTTCTAAATTCATGATGAAAGTGGAGCTCACTCAAACACACATGCTTTTTGCACTACCATAGGCTTGCTTGTTATCTACTCTCCACCATTATTCATGATTAGGATCCACATCTACAAAAACAAGTGAAAATCATGGAAAATGGTAAGAATGAAGTGGAAGCCAAGAAAATAGAAAAATTGATGAAGTGGGAGACTTGGTTGCTCAAAAATATTTCTAATGCACTTTGGTTCTCTTTACAGTCCTCTAATGAAGTCAAAAGTGTGGTGAAGTCAAACTTGAACAATGTCTTTGATTTGGATGAAGAAAACCCTATTGGTCTCAATGTGCCAATTTTGCCTTTTGTGTGCCACTTGTTTCCTTTTCCTCATTTCCTCATTTTTTTTCTCTTCTTTCTTTCTCTCTAAAAAAGTCAGAATGTTAGTGATTAAGGTTGTAATTCGGATGAGAAAAATTCCACTAACTTCATGGTGCCGAAACTCCCTTGTGTGCCATTTTGTTTCTTCCTTCTCTTCTCTTTTTTTTTCTCACACTGCTTTCTCTTCTGTTAGGTTCAGCTGCTAACTTTCTATTTTTGGTCTCATTTTGTTCAGTCATGTCGTGCCCAAGTCCTTATCAGCTTTAGCTCCAATTCCTAAATTGAAAAAGATTCACACTTCCATGAGCTTACCAAAAAGTGCATCTACTATTCCCTTAGTTTCCAACTCTTATTCTTTTTTTCTCTGTATTTTTGTTTCAAATTCAGCTCAATGCAATCAATTTTTAGACCCTGCAATTCTCTGATTTCTTCCCAGCAACTACACATTTAATCCTAGCATCAAATAGTAGTGGAGAATTCAAATGACCCAAATAAAGAAATTGCTACACAATTTTTCTTCAAACTGTTTTCTTTTTTTTTTCCTTCTCTCACTGTTTCGATCTAAAATTCCAAACAGCCACATTTTCTGTCTTGATCAGCAGTGGACATACTCACTTTAGCTACTTGCATATGCATAAGATTCATAAAAATGATACTCTACTCTCCCTTGTGTGCCATTTTCACCTTGGCATAGATTTTTTCCTTTCTTCTTCAACTGAATTCACTTGGCACAGAATTTCTGCGTTGGTTTCAAGTTAACACAGCTGCAATTCATCCTCTAGTAGAGTGGCCGAACAGCTTCAGAAATTTTCTTTCCTTTTGGCACAAATTTTTGCTTTGCGTGCCATATTCTTTCTTCATTGCAGAATTTTCTTCATAAATGCTTCACTTGATTTCGGCACTACATCACTGATTTCCAAAACCCAAATTTCAGTTTGAGATGGATACTAAATTGTTCCCATTGCAATCCAGTGATACCGAAATAATTTGTTCTTCTTTGAATTCTTTGCTTTTGGATTCCATCTCTTGACCACTTCTTTTCCACCTTGGCTCAGATTTTTCTTTTGAAATGACACAGATTTTTCTTTGTTTGTGTGCCATTTTTTTCCAGATTTTTCCATTGCTTGCCACTTGAATCTTCAAAGTATAATACGGAATCTAGATCTCCAATTGCTTTCATCTCTCTCGCTCATTCTTGACACCAAACTCAACTCACTTGGCACCTTTTTGAGTCAACCTCACAAATTTTTTTTTCTCTTTGAAATGAAATACATCCTTTCTACAAAATGATTCCAAAACACTAACCACCTCCCCCACACTTGATCTTTTGTCCGTCTCGGGCAAAGTAGCATTAAGAAACATCCCAAACAAACAAGTCCATAGAAAAGTGTGGTTAAGAGTAGGAAATAAGGAAAGAAAAATGGAATAAACATAATTATTGCCAAAAATTGATATGGAAAGGTAAACAATTTGATTAGCCTCTATAGATGTGATCCAATCATTGAAATATGGTTTCGAAAGAACCTAAGCAAGTTCTAGAGTACAATCATATATGTGTGTCACAAAATAAGGCTAATTCTTACTAGGTTCAAATGATTCATCTCAAGTCATCAATTAAGAATCTAAAGCCAAGTAGTACTCAAGCATCCAAGAATTCATCCATTAGCTCAAACTTTAAGTTTTAATAACCAAATTTAATTTATTTTCAAGAGACTCTAAAATGACATAAAGACAACCTATAGGGATACATTTATTCACTAAGAACAAAAGTGCTAAAAGAAATCACATGGTATTTACAATGTCTATTTATTCATTCTATTTTGCCTAAGAATTTATTATCAACTACTCACATCAAAAAGAGAAAAATTTACTCCTAGAAACATGAAAATGATATATACAATGAAATATAGGTGTAGGAAAAGTAAACTCCCCTTAAGTTGGGTAGATAGCGTCTTTGAAGTACAAATCATCCACCTCTAGCTCCTTCAATTCTTCAAAATACTTTTTGAGCCGGTGGCCATTGACTTTCCACACAAATCCATTAGCTTCGTCCCTAATTTCAACAACTCCATAGGGAAAAATGTTAGTTACAATAAATGGACCTTCCCACCTTGACCATAACTTACCTCTTATCAATTTGAGCCTTGATTTATACAATAAGACCTTGTCACCAATTTGGAAGTCTTTTTTCAAGATGTGCTTGTCATGGAAATTTTTAGTCTTTTCCTTGTAAATCCTTGAATTTTCGAATCCTTCTAGCCGAATTTCTTCAAGTTCTTGAAGTTGCAATTTTCTTTCTTCTCCCGCCTTGGTAGCATCGAAATTACAAGCCTTCACCGCCCAATATGCCTTGTGCTCTATTTCCACGGGGAGATGACAAACTTTACCATAAACCAAGCGGTAGGGGGACATGCCAATCGATGTCTTAAATGCTGTTCTGTAGGCCTAAAGTGCGTCATCTAGTCTCTTGCTCCAATCCTTTCTAGTGGGTCCAACAGTCTTCTCCAAAATTGATTTTATCTCTCTGTTAGAAACTTCAGCCTGTCCATTTGTTTGGGGATGGTAGGATGTAAAAACTTTATGTACAACCCCATATTTACTTAGCAGTGCTTTCATGTGTTTGTTGCAAAAATGAGATCCTTGGTCACTAATTACGGCTCTTGGAATTCCAAACCTGCAGAAAATGTGTGACCTAACAAAACTACAAACAACAGAAGAATCATCAGTCTTGGAGGGAATGACCTCCACCCATTTTGAAACATAATCCACAGCAAGTAAAATGTACAAATAACCATAAGATGCAGGAAAATGTCCCATAAAATCTATTCCCCAAACATTAAAAATCTCACAGTAAAGTATAGCATGTTGGGGCATCTCTTGTCTCGCTCCTATGTTCCCAGTTCGCTGACATCTATCACAATTTTTATAAAAGACATATGAATCATGAAATAGGGTGGGCCAGTACAATCCACACTCTAACACTTTTCTACCAGTACTTTGGGGTCCAAAATGCCCCCCACAAGCTGATGAATGACAAAATGTAAGGACAGAAGAAAACTCATGATCTGGTACGCATCTCCTAATTATTTGATCATTACAAAACTTCCATAAATAAGGGTCGTCCCACACATAGAACTTTGCATCACTTTTAAGTTTATCTTTTTGAGCCTTAGAAAAGTGAGTGGGAAAATCATGTGCAACTAGAAATTAACTAGGTCTGTATACCACGGTGTCTCACCATGTACTGCAATCAGGTGCTCATCTCTGAAATCATTGTCAATAGTGGTAGGAAATCCATCTCCTTTAAGTCTGCTCAAATGATCTGCAACTAGGTTTTCCTTGCCACTTCTATCTCTGATCTCCAGGTCAAATTCTTTGTAACGACCCGGAAAATTCTCTTAATATTTTCTTAAAATATTAAGCATGTCTAGATAATTTTCCAAGGGACCTAGAAATATTAATACGAACTTTGGCCTAGAAAATTCATGTTTTCTCATTTAAATTGGGAAAAAGGGCACTAATGGGCCTTATATGAGCTTTTTAGTACCATAATTATTGGTGGATTTTAGGTGAAAATTAGTATAAATACAAAGGGGTTTTAATGAGAAATATTTACATAATTATGGGGGAATTTTTAAAGGATTTTCGAAAATAATAGAAAATAAAAAGGAAAAATAAAATAAAAATAAGGTGCATGGACCAAGGATTGAACCTTGGACCTCTTGTACAACCATGTATGCTTTAACCAACTCATCTAGCAAGGGAATGTTATAGGGGAATGAAATGGAGATTGGTTAAGGCTTAGAAGAAGATGAAGGGTCATGGAGAGACTCTTCATTTACCTCCTTAATGGGTGATAAAGAGGGGGGTTTGGGAGTTTCTTTCTTCCTTCCATCAATTGCATTTGCTCCCCTCCTCCCTCCTCATTCTAGCCGAAACCCCAAGGTGGAGTTCTCCCTTGGAAAAACTTCCACCAAGGCTCTATCTCCATGATCTAAGGTCTTCACAAGAGTACAAGGGCTAAGGGTGGTCAAGAGGCAACAAGATTTCCATCCTTCTCTCAAATCTAAGGTTTATAATCAAGATCAACCAAGGTAAGACTCCCTCACCTGTGGTATAATAGTTCTTATGATTTCCATGATTTTTAGCATGATATATTGGTTGGTTTTTGGATTTGATGTTGAAAGGAAAGAAAACCAAGAACCCTAGGTTTATGGGTTTCGGCCACAAGAATTTTTAGGTCTATAATTATGCTAAAAATATTTATAATGTTGTCTAATATGCTCTCATGATGTTTAGAGATTAAATATAATTTTTGAGAATTTTTGGGGTACCCTAGAATACCCTAGGGTTTCGGCCAACATCAAGGACCCATGTGTAAGGTTGGGTTCAAAACCTCAAGTATATGTTTTATGTTTTATCATGATATAAGGGAGATGGAGGATGTTTATGTGAATGTTTCACATGGCCTAGAGACCCTATAGGTTTCGGCCAAGTACCCAAAAAGGGTGGAAAGTTAGGACTTATTTCAAGTAAGGGCCCCAATGGCCCTATGGTAAGGTATGGTTGGTGTTTAAGCAATTGATTTGGGGTTTTAATGGAATTTCTTCATGGCCCCATGTCCTTGAAGTTTCGGCCAAGAGCAAGATTAGGGATAAAGGATTAGGGTTGGCCTTAAGAATGGGATCAAATGTTTCCTATGGCCTAGTATGTATGTATGAGATGTTGTTGGAAAGTTATGTGAAGTTTCTTGAACCTAGGGTTCCTTGGGGACTTTCGGCCAAGGACATACCCTAGGGCTAGGGTTGGGTTAAACCTACCAAGATGCTTGTGTATAGGTTACTAAGAGGTATGTTTAAGTAAGATGGAAGAATTTTTATGTTAACCAAACCATTAGTTTATATGTCATGAATTATATGATTAGGTCATAAATGTTTAAGACATGTGCCATGATCTATGAATGATATGTATGTATGCCATGTTTTATGAATAATATGTATGTATGCCATGTCTTATGAATGATATGTAGGTATGCCATGTTTATGAATAAATTGTATGTATGCCATGCTTTATGAATGATGTGTACATATGCCATGTTTAAGAATGGAAATGATGAATGAAGTTAAAGTTCATGCCTTCAAGGCATAACGATGATGTTAAGTATGATGAAAGTATGATGAATGAATGAATATGCTATGAATGATTATGAATGAAGAAGCATGTGAAAGCATTTTATTTTATTTTATGGGCTTGTACCGGACCTAAGTAAGGTCCACGGTTCTGGACTACCGATGAAGCTGTCCACGGTTCGGGACTACCGATGAAGCTGTCCTTACGGTTCGGGACTACCGATGAAGTTGTCCTTACCCTAGTAGGTCGAGATTAGCTACCTCGTATTTACTTAGGGATGCACGCATATGATGAATGAAGGTGGTACAAGCCAGGGGCCAATGAATGATATGATTATGTTCAAGTATTTAAAAGCATGTTTTTAAAGATTAAGCATCCTTATATATATATGCAATTGCCACATGCATCCATCCATGTTATGCATTATATTTATGATAAGAATATTATGCAAAGTAAGTTTATGCAAGGTATGTTTATGCAAATGATTTTATGTATGTTTATGCTAATATGTGATGCCATGATTTAATTATGTTTATGCTAAGTTAGAATGCCATGTTTTTATTTATGTTTATGCTAAGTTAGGATGCCATGATTTATTTATGTTTATGCTAGTTTAGGATGCCATGATTTATTTATGTTTATGCTAATATGTGATGTCATGATTTAATTATGTTTATGCTAAATTAGAATGCCATGTTTTTATTTATGTTTATGCTAAGTTAGGATGCCATGATTTATTTATGTTTATGCTAGTTTAGGATGCCATGATTTATTTATGTCTATGCTAGTTTAGGATGCCATGATTTATTTATGTTTATGCTAAGTTAAAATGCCATGATTTTATTTATGTTTATGCTAGTTTAGGATGCCATGATTTACTTATGTTTATGCTAGTTAGGATGCCATGATTTAATTATGTTTATGCTAAGTTAGGATGCCATGATTTTATTTATGTTCATGCTAGTAATGATGCCATGATTTAATTACGTTATGCTAAGTTAGGATGTCATGATTTTATTTAGGTTCATGCTAAGAATGTTTATGAGGTTATGTTTATTATGTCTATGTCTATGCCAAGTATTATGCCATGCTATGAATGTTTACGATGTTGATGTCTATGCCAAGTATTATGCCATGCCATGAATGTTTTATGGTTATGTTTATGCCATGCTACGAAGGTGATTAAGTGATGTTCATGCCATGACGAATGTATGCTAAGTGATGAAAAGGCTTATGTTCTAAGTAAAACACTAAGTATGTTAATGTCTTATGTGCTCATGATTAAATGATGAATGGTTTTAGTGAGTAGGAAAGAGTCTTACTAAGCCTGTGTGCTTATAGTCTTATTTTCCTTATACCGCAGATCACGCAAGGGGACAGTAAGGAAGCAGCAGGAGGGCATTACAGCATGTGTGTGATAGTGACTTGGCCAAGAGACCATATGTTTGCTCGTCTTATGATAGAACTTTACCTTTACTATTAAGTACTTGAATGTGACTCTATGCCATGATGCTACAGTATGACATGATGCTAAGTATGACATGATGCTAAAGTATGACATGATGCTAAGTATGATATGATGCTAAGTATAAAGTTAATATGCCAAGTTCCCATGTTATGATGCTAGGAATGGTAGTAAGTGCATGTAGGTGTAAGTTTAAAGGTTTCCGCTGCATTATGATGTCTACATGCCCTAAGTATGTTAACGTAACGCCGCTTTATGAAAAGAAAAAAAAAAGCGGGCGTTACATTCTTGGAGCAGGAGCATCCATCTGATCAGTCTAGGTTTTGCATCAGGCTTTTTCAACAAGTATTTCAGAGCTGCATGATCAGAAAAAATAATAACATGTGAGCACAATAAATAAGATCTGAAATGGTCTAAAGCAAAAACTATGACAAGAAGCTCCTTTTCAGTGGTGGTGTAGTTTGCTTGGGCGGCATCTAGGGTTTTGGAGGCGTAGCAGATGACATGAGGTGCTTCATCAACCCTCTATGCTAGAACAGCTCCCACTACAAAATTAGAAGCATCACACATTAATTCGAAAGGTAAATTCCAATCAGGTGATTTAATGATAGGAGCTGAGGTAAGAGCCTCCCTGAGTCTGTGAAAAGCTTCCTTGCACTTATCATCGAAATAAAAATCAACATCTTTCTACAAAAGTCTTGTCAAGGGTCGAGCAATCAAGATGAAGTCTCTAATAAATCTGCGGTAGAAACCTGCATGTCCAAGGAAAGCACAAACATCCCGTATGCATACGGGGTATGATAAAGAATAAATAACACTGATTTTTACAGGATCTACCTCTATACCTTTCCGAGAGACTATATGTCCAAGTACAATACCATGCTCTATCATGAAGTGACATTTTTCAAAATTAAGAACAAGGTTAGTTTCAATGCAACGGTGTAAAACCCTAGACAAATTTTCTAAGCATGAATCAAAAGATGTGCCAAATACTGAAAAGTCATCCATGAATATCTCCATACAGTGCTCTAGCAACTCACCAAATATACTTACCATGCATCTCTGAAATGTACCGGGTGCGTTGCAGAGTCGAAAAGGCAAAGGGGCAAGTGAAGGTAGTCTTCTCCTGGTCCTCTGGATCTATACAAATCTGAAAGTAGCCTGAGTAACCGTCCAAAAAACAATAATGGGACTTCCCTGCCAGTCTTTCAAGCATCTGATCAATGAAGGGTAAAGGGAAGTGATCTTTCCTTGTGACCTTGTTGAGCTTTCTGTAATCAATGCAGACTCTCCAGGAATTCTTAACTTTGGTGGGCACTAGTTCATTGCTTTCATCTGCCACCACTGTCACTCCAGATTTCTTAGGCACCACGTGGATGGGACTAACCGACTGGCTGTCAGAAATAGGGTAAATGATACCTGCCTGTAGAAGTCGAGTCACCTCTTTCTTTACAACGTCCAAAATAAGTGGATTGAGTCTCCTTTGTAGCTGCCTCACTGGTTTTACATTTTCTTCCAAGAATATCCTGTGCATACAGAAAGCTGGGCTAATACCAGATATATCTGATAAAGTCCACCCAATTGCCTTCTTGTAGTGCCTCAGGATTTGCAATAATTTCTCTTCTTGCTCTGACTCCAAATGCTGTGCAATAATCACGGGAAAAGTTGCTCCTCTCCTAGGTATGCATAATTCAAATAGCCTGGTAGTGGCTTCAGTTCAATCTGGCCTTCCTCGGTGGGTATGAGTGATCCTTGGGGCTCTGTGCAATCCCCTACACTATCATACCTGTGCTCTGAATCCTCTGAAATCTCAATAGAAATAGGTGATCCTTGGGGCTCTGTGCAATCCCCTACACCTAGAAAAACCTCTCCAGATGGAAGTGCATCTGAAATATCTTCTGAAATATCCTCAGTCTCGGTAGTAAATACTCCCTCAGCCTCCTCTGAATAAATAACTCCTCCGGAAAAATCATGTAGAAATCCCTCAGCCTCTAACTCTGTATTCTCCAACTCCTCAACAATACCCATGCTCATTATGGAGTGGTCCTCTCTAGGGTGCTTCATAGCATCAAAAATGCTAAACTGAACTACCGTGTCTCCAATCTCCATGGAAAGTGTACCAGCATAAACATCTATTTTTGTTCTAGCAGTCTTCAGAAATGGTCTTACTAAAATAAGTGGAGAATGGTGTGCAAGATAATCCCCCTCCATATCCAAGATATAAAAATCTGCAGGAAATATCAGCTCCTTTACATTTACCAAAACATCTTCAATTATACCGGCTGGGTGGGTCTGGCTCCGGTCTGCTAACTGTATCATCACACCAGTAGGCTGTAACGGGCCTATGTCAAGCATCTGGAAGACTGACCTGGGCATCACATTAATGGAAGCTCCTAAATCCAGCATGGCATCATGGAACGTGGTGCTCCCTATCTCACAAGATACAGTAAATACTCCAGGGTCTTCACACTTCTGAGGTATGGCATGAATAAGTGCAGAAATATTTTTTCCCAAGCTGACCAACTCGTTTTCCTTAAGTTTCTTCTTGTGAACACAGAAATCTTTCAAAAATTTGGCATACTTAGGAATCTGTTTAATCATGGTCAACAAAGGTATATTAATCTCTACTTTACTAAAAAGTTTTACCAGCTCATTGTACTCTTTGGCTTTCTCCTCTTCCACTTGCTTCTTAGCCTGTGTTTTACACTGAGGGAATGGCAAAGGGACTCTCAAATCATCTTCTTGAGCCGGCAGTTTTGAGGCTGATTCCTGAGCTGCTGTCCCAATCGGTGAAGCTGCTGTGATGTTTGTTTCGGGGCTGATTTGTGCTTCGTTTTCCACCAAAATTACAGGATTGCTTGATGAAGGAGTTGGGCACGGACTAGGGGTGGAACCAACTGATTTTGAAGCGATTTCGGGGCTGTTATGGGCTGGAAATGAAGGTGTTGTCCTATTTTTAGAAAATTCAGCTCTTGGACCATTTTGAGTTGATGCAATCTTCCCACTCCTCAAAGTAATAGCGCTAACATTTCCCTTTGGGTTGGGAATAGTTTGAGAAGGTAATTGGCTTGATCCTTGAGCTTGACTTTGATTTACCCCACTAGCCAATTGTCTCATATGCCTTTCGGTGTTTTGTATGGCGGGATCATTCCTTTGTTGATATTGTAGAAGTTGTTGAAGCATCTCCTCCATTCTTTGTTGATGTGCATTTCCTCCACTAGAACTCCCATAGCCCCCTTAGTTAGCATAGGGTTTTGAATGACCTTGAAATGATGAAGTAGTAGGCTGAAACATATTACCCTGCTGTGGTTGGAATTAGGGTTGATAAGAGGGCTAATAAGAAGGCTGAAATTGTTGTTGATAGGGCTGATAATTGGCCTGAAATGAAGGTTGAACTTGCTGAGGATTATAGCTCTGAAAATTCTAGTTTTGAATTGGAACTTGCTGTGGTGAGGACTGAAATTGCATAGGCTGGAAATTCGAATTCGAAGGCTGGAAACTTAGATTGTAAGGTTGTGAGGGCTGGAAATTTTGCTGGTTTTGAGGCTGGAACGGTTGAAATGCTTGGAAACCTTGCTGCCCTTGCTGAATTGGCTGGAATTGAGGCTGGAATTGCTGAAATTAGCGCTGGAACTGCTGCTGAGTTTGCTGTGTTTGCTGGAATTGCGGTTGTGGTTGCTGAAATTGCTGTTGTGAGGGGTTTTGTTGGTAGAAAGAATTCCCATATTTAAGATGTGGATGATCCCTCCAACCAGGGTTATAAGTAGAAGAATAGGGGTTATTCCGAGATTGAAATTGTCCCCTAACCAATGTCGCTACTGTCTCATCTTGTTGGAGGGTGGGACATGAATCTGAGTTATGTTCCTGACTAGAACAAATTCCACATACCCTCATCACTTGGTTAGCTTGTGGAGGTGCCGAAAAATTTGGATTTTGACTTGCATTATTAAGACTCATTTGCTTAATCGCTGATGTGAGCTCTACCAATGCATTCTTGATTTCTTTCTGATCATTAGAAACCCCCTGGACCTCATTAACTCCTCTAGTGGTCAATGCTCTTCTTCCAAACTGTTGTGAGTTCTCAGCCATGTTTGAAATAAGTTCCCTAGCTTGACCTGGCGTCTTGTTAACTAGGGCTCCTCCAGCTGCAGCATCTATCATAATCCTGTCCATCTGCAATAAGCCCTCATAAAAATACTGGATGAGTAGCTGCTCACTAATCTGATGCTGTGGGCAGCTAGAACATAGTTTGTTGAACCTCTCCCAGTAGTCATACAGTGTCTCCCCCACCACTTGCTGAATGCCACAAATGCTTTTTCTAATGATTGGTGTTTTGGAGGCTGGGAAATATTTCTCTAGGAACGCCTTCTTCATGGAAATCCAGCTAGACACGTGCCCAGTAGGTAAGTAGTAGAACTAATCTTTTGCTGCTCCAGTCAAGGAAAAAGGAAAAGCCCTCAGCTTGATATCTTCTTCTGAAATACCCTGAGGCTTCATGGTGGAGCATACAACGTGAAACTCATGCAGGTGTCTATTTGGATCTTCTCCAGATAATCCTTGAAACTTAGGCAAAAGGTGGATGAGTCCAGATCTCAGCTCAAAATCACCAGCTAGCTATGGATAAGCAATGCTGGAAAACTGAAAAGTGTTGTCTGGTGCTGCGAGTTCTTTCATAGTCTTCTGGTGGTCTGCCATGATATTGCCTGAATGAGTGGGAAAAGTCTGAAGAGAAGGAATATCAATGGTCTCTGAAAGTATGTCTTGGTTCCTCCTTACTCTGAAAGTTCTCTCAATTTTAGGGTCAAATTCTTCGAGATCACCACCTGTAGACCTGGTCATAAAATCAAAAACAAATCGCAGTAAAAGTATATAGAAAGATGAAACAAGTAAAGTAAATCACAAGATATAGCAGTAAGCACAAAAATTAATCAAGAAAGATATGAAATAAGCATACAAGCAAAAAGCAAACAACTCAACTAGTAGCCTCCCCGGCAACGGCGTCAAAAATTTGATGGACCCAAAAGCTAGGTTGTCACGAAGGTGGGTCTCAAATTTAGATATTTATAAAGCTGGAAACCCTTTTTGCAATCAAAGAATTAAAACGTAGTAAAGGGGCCACAGGTCGTATTTTTCATAGGGCTAGTTGAGGGTGTTTGATTCTAGCCCGAGTTTATGTGTCGTTGATATTTTTGGGTTTCAAATAAAATCTGGGTTTGATTTCAATTAGAATCGAAATCGCAATGAAAATAAAGAAAACAAAACTAATGAACTAAACAAGTGAAAGCTTGCAATAACTCAACCAATGGGCAATTAAATCAACTGATGCAACTTTACAAAATTCAGGAAATCAGACTTAAACCCAAATGCAAGAGTACACTACAATTGGTTTTGAACTTCAGAGGTTATCACTCAAAGCCGAAACATTCACTTGATACAAAAAGCATGCAACTAACACTTGATACGCAAGAGAGATGCTTATGTGCCAAAAGCTGATAGTGAAGTGCAAAACTAAATGCAGAACTCTAAGCTGACCATTCCAAAGTGAAGCTAATCAATTTAACTTGGAAATCAAGCTCATAGTGAAGTGCTATGCATGAGAAAAGGAAGAAATTCAGAATCGAATGCAGCTAATCAGAAATGGACTTAGTGCAGAATTCGAATGCAAGAATTCAGAACATGAAGCAGAAATGAGGCTACAGTTCAGAAACAATCCAAATGCAAATTAAACTGAATTCGAGCACAACAATTCACTAAAAGATAGGTTGAATCCTGATATAAATCATTGCTGACACTTACCTTGATACAACATGCAGAAAATTCACCAACTTGGCACGCAGACAAGGAAAACTGAATGTGCCGAAAATGATACTAATGCAGGACTCTTATCTAATACTTAAGACTTGAAACTGATCAATGCAGCATTAGAAAGCACAGCTATAAATCGAATGATGCGCAGGAATTCAGAAATTCAGCAACAGATGAAATGCAAGAACAAGCAGAACAAACTCAGATTCAAAGCAACAATCTAATGCTTTAGAAAAGATTTCGAAAAGCTAATGTTCATTCATCCACCATTCAGAAACCTGACAACCAATACTTGCAGAAATAAAACATGAATCTGCAGAAAATGTGATCTGATACACATAAGCTAAAACCTATTGTAGTAATAAACTAAATTCAGAAATGATCAATTTGCGAAGAAAGCTGCGACTGAATGCATTAGCTCACTAAAATTTATCTCTAACTTCAGGAATTTAAACTAGGCACAACTAAGTTTGAAGTAATCTGAAGGAAAATTTAGAAACTAGGTTGATACGCAATGCAGAAAACAGGGATACAAAACTGATGCGCAAGAATGAAATTGCAAAGCAACTGAAATTAAGTCAAATATTAACTAAACAAGCTATCTAGCTAATGAAAGTACAGACTTCAACCTCTAATTAAAGGAGAAACAATCCAGAACCGAAACTAAAGCAACTGATACGGGAATTCAGACATGAAAATGAACTGCAGAAATGAAATTACAGCTAACAAATTGAAAAACATAAAGAAAACTAAGCCTTGATCCCTTCTTTAGCTCAAGCACTCCTTGCCGTCACACAAGGGTGATGCCTCGAACCCGTAAGCTCCACAAATCGTTGGGAAACTGTCTCTGCGAATCAATCCGAGCTCAACTCTGCTCAATCTGAAATACCCCTTCGATTCCCTCAACCAACTGTGTCCGATTGCGCTGAAGCTTGTGGATGATCCAAGCAATCTAGGGAACCCCTCTGAACAACTCGGGTGGATGAAAATGGTGCACAACCGATCCAAGAGAAGAAAATGGTAGAACTGAGGAAACCTCACATCAGCTCTGTTTCATGGGTAAAATGGATCTGGAAACTTCACTGAGAGCTCTTCCCAATGACCTAGAACTCGATCTAATGAAAGAATTGAGTGATCGCGCCCCTTAGATGAAGAAAAGCTTGAAGAAAACACGAAGAACTACTGAAGATGAAGACTTTGCGGCGAAGACGCGACAAGCTGCAATGGGGAGAAAATTTGATTAAATACTTTGAATCCAACGGTTGAGATTGCTTTGGATGAATCCAACAGTCGGAACTGCTCTGATCGAACCAAAAATTTGATGATGTTGATCAAGGGTCAGGATCTGCCTCGAGGTAGCTCGGATCATACAGATTTACAATGGATGGCCCAGATCAACCTGATCTTTGAATGGACAGTCTAGAGCCCTCTGAGCTTGATCCAACGGTTGAATGATCTCTGATTTGGAAGAAAATCTCAGATCTTGACCTGAGTGCTTGATCAGCCTTAACCCTAGCTCAAATTGCCTCAAAGGTTCCCATATGGCTCAGATCTAGCTGTTTTTGAATCGGATGACCTAGATTTGTCTGAAGCTTGATCACTCGATCCGGGTCCACTTCCGACTCGAATTTGACCCAGCATAACCTAGGTCCATTATCCTTCCATGCCTACAAAAATAGATTAACAATTTAGTGCCCAATCATTTCAAATGTGTAAAGATTTGCAATTAAGTCCAAAATAAAAGTAAATCCTAGAACCTATGGTAAATTCATAATTAAGCAAGAAAAACATGGGTCAAACATGGATTTAATAACCTGAAATGATCAACAAAATAACACTTATCACCTGTGTTGATATAGGCACCCCAGATGGGTTATTTCTTGAGTCTGCGAAGCTGAGCTGCCACGTCAGCATGGGAGGCGCCCATGAGCAGTCAAGCGCCCTAGACGTCCCAGGTGCTCTAGATATGGGGATAGACATTGGCTGAGTCTGCGGATGAGGACACACCCAGATCGGTGACATGGCAGGCGCCCTACAGGAACAGAGGCACCCTGGACGCCAATATAAAAGGGGGTTCACCCTCATGCTTCCGAACAACATTTCTCTCAACTCAAGCACTCAAACGCTCAGTTCATTTCCCTCCGTACTCGAGTTCCAATTACCAACATCACTCAAGATCGACGACCTGCTGCTCCGGTCTTCAGATTCTCTTTCCGGTCATCGGTATATTTATTTCAAGTGTTTTACTTTTTAATTCTGTATTCGTGATTCAATTCTCGTAACATTTTTTCGAAATATAAAATTGCCCAACGAAAATGGTCAAAGACCGTAGGCCTTGGAGTAGGAGTCGTTACAGACTCCGAACCAAGTAAAAAGAAAACGAGATAGCATTGCTTTAATTTTTCCGCTGCACAATATTCTTACGTATCCAAAATTTTAACGATATTCACCCCCCCTATCGATTCTAAACGATGCCACAAGTGTTATCAGAGTGGGTGGCTCAAATCTGGTGCAACCACTGATTGAGCAATTTTCGGATTTCATGTTAAAACTTTTTTAAAAATTTTCAAACATTCGTAAATTTTCATTCATCGAGGGTGGTGCATCACCACTCGATTCTTATTATTTTATTTCTACCGCACTGCTAATCCAAGACTCAGTCTTGGAACGAACTTCCTTTTCCTTGTAATTTTCATATTAACAAATTCTATGGCCATGCAAGAAGGCTACAGCACCGCGAGACCACCACTCTTCTCAGGAGATGATTTCTCCTATTGGAAGAGCAGGATGGAGGTCCACCTGAAAACTTAGGTGGACATGTGGATCATTATCCAGTCCGGACTGGAGATCCTAAAAAATTCACAAGGTGAGGTGCAAGGATACTCAGAGTGGGATGCTCCACTCAGAAAGTAGATCGAAGCAGATGCCAAAGCCACACAAACACTGCAATGTGGCTTAACCAAGGAAGAGCTCAACCATGTTAGCCCTTTCAGCAACACAAAGGAGCTTTGGAACAAGTTAATCGAGCTACATGGAGGTACGTCGGATACGTGGATTAGCAAACGAGATCTCCTACTCAACAAGTTGTACACCATCAAGATGCAAGATGGGGAAATAGCAACACAGCTCCACGCAAGGATCCAGGAGTTGATGAACGGACTACACACTATAGTTCATAAGGTGCAAAACCGTGACCTAATAAGGTACACCCTAAACTCGTTCCCAAGGAACTCATTGTGGGCATCTATGGTAGATGTTTACAAGGTTTCTAGGAACCTCTCAGACATAAAACTTGATGAGTTATTTTCTGAATCGGAGTTACATGAACAAACTATTACTACACTGGTCGAGAAAAGTATAGCTTTTTTATAGGTAAAACTCCAGGAAAATCACAAAAGAAGAACCTACAATCGATACCCGAGTCCGACTCCGATTTGGAGTCTGATGACGACAGAATTGATCATACAGAACTGGTCCGGATGGCTCGCAACTACTACAAGTTATAAAGAATCAAAAGAACAAAAAGAAGACGACACAGAAGAAGGATGATCCAGCTGAACCCTCAACGAGCCAGAAGACTAAAAGCAACGTAACCTGTTACGGGTGCAACAAGAAGGATCACATCAAATTGGAGTGTCCCAGCTTAAAGGAAAACAAGATAACTCGGAGGAAGAAGGCGCTTCAAGCCACATGGGACGAATCGTCCTCAATGGATGAAGAAGAGGCCCCGCACTCCAACCTCCTCGCGCTGACCGCCTCGGAAGACCTCGACTCCGAAACAGAATCAGAACCGGAAGAAGACGTTGGCACCGGAAAGCTCTAGATCTCGGAGGACGGATGAATTACGGTAAGAGGCTATCCCGAATCGGAGCTTTATGACTTAATTTCTTATTTGTCTCGTAAGTTGGCAAAAGCCAACGTCCGGGTTGAAACCCTCCAACAGGAAGTCAAAATCCTGAAAGAGGATGTCAACTCGAGTTCCTTAACCGATTCAGTTCAAGAAGGAACCTCAACTCAAGTCCAAAAGCTTGAGGAAGAGAATCCCTCCTTGAAAACTCAAGTCAAGGAACTCAGAGTTGCGTTAGAACGGTTCACTTCGGGTTCCAAGAATCTTGACATGATTCTTGGAAAACAGAAGTCGGTTCTAAATCGATCCGGACTTGGTATCGAACCATCTCACGATACAGATCTTATTACTCTGTATTGAACCAAACTATAACCCGAGTCCAAGCATGGGTCCCTAAGATGAGTTTGAACAAACAAGCTAGACCAAACCAATATTGGATCCCCAAGGACAAGATTCACAACTTGCCTAGCCTATATTGAGGCTTCAGTCCAGGGGTAGCCAATATGAAAACCATTTTTGTACTTAGATGATTTTTTTTCATTACATGAATTATTTCTTGATGGTTGTTTTTTTTTTTGAAATATTATTCTACTTAGACTTAGGAATGGTTAGTAAAGGATCTGACTTAATTGAAACTTGAACAACATAGTATTAGGAGGAGGTGAAATGATAGTACGTTAGGGAAGCCTGTCTAAGGAGTCATGCAGGGTAAGGCGTACCCTATTTGGTCTGTTTAGTCCGGTGAAACTAACCGAAGCTACCTCTCCAAATCCTAAGCTAGTTAGACCAGAGTGTCTCAAAAAGTAATTTGAAAATGATCTTTCTTTAAAAGGCTTTGTCTAAGAAAGCGTTGTTGATCCAATAAGGCTATGGCCAAAGAAGGCCTCTGTGCTTCGCCAAGACTTGGAAGCCAATTATCGAAACTCACTTTTAAATTACTATTTGTTAAACTCAAATCTAACACAAGCTTCAATTAAATTATAGAATTAACATAAAATCAAAAGATAAAAATAATACATCTAACAAAATAGATAAGGAAACATGTTTTGTCACTTAGAATTGGGTGAGATGTCTTGGACCTAATAATGTAGTCCAACGTAACAAACCAAATTAATTCTACCCTTAATATACCATTTAATCAAATTCAACAAATTCCATAATCGAAATTCACCTTAATATTTTTCAAAATTAAATTTCACTTAATATTTTTCAAAATTAAATTTCACTTAATATTTTTCAAAATTAAATTTCACCTTAATATTTTTTAAAATTAAATTTCACTTAATATTTTTCAAAATTAAATTTAACTTAATATTTCAAAATTAAAATTCACCGTAATATTTTCTAAATTAAATTCAAAATCAATTTATCAAACTCAATTTTTCAAACTTAATTTTTCAAAAATTAAAAACTCAAATTTTGAACCTAAGTTGAAAACCTGTCTCACAAAAGGAACCCATAAGATCAACATGCTTGATAACCTTAGATATAGGTGAGGCAGATTAGGCAGTGAAATTCAGTCAATCCATCCTTACTTCTACATAAATGGATCCAAATCAAAAATACTTTATGTGTAGCAACATAATGATTTGGACCAGTGGACGTTAGATAGTGGATGCTCCAGACACATGACAGGGGATAAATTGAAGTTCACTAAAATCAAGTTCAAAGACCTAAGCTCAGTGGCATTTGGCAACAATGTCACACTAAAGGTAATTGCGGTAGGTAATATTGAACTAAACTCTGATTTCATTATCAAAAAGGTGTTGCTAGTTGATAACTTTAAATTTAACCTACTTAGCATTAGCAAACTGTGTGATACTGGTTATGTAGTTACCTTTACCAACTCTAACTGCCTGATTAGAAATCTACAAGACCCAGAAATTACAGTTAAGGGTAATAGAAAGAACAACGTCTATACAATTTGTTGGGGCAATCGACCCAAGTATGATCGGGGAGATCATGGTTTTGATGTGTGTGTCAATATGCTTAAGGTTAGGGTGTCATCTTGTTATTTGATATGTGTGATTGAGTTTGTAGGACTTGGAGAATCACACATGGAGGACTTATCCGAGGGATGAGAGCCGAGGGAAGAGAAATCCAAGGTCAAGCCAGGAAGTGGACTTAAAAGGGCACACGTGAAGGGTGGCATGGAAGCAAGCTGAGAGCTTGCATGCACATCCGAGGGACGATAGCCAATGGAAGAGGACTTCAAGGGGCAAGCCAAGGGAGTATACTTGAAGGCACACATGAAGGAGGGTCTTCGGAGTGAGGAGGAGTGTTATTGTAAGCTGGGCAGTCGACTGGGAATGAATCGGTCAAATGCCAGCAAGAGACTCGAACTCACAGTAACATCAGTCGACTGCTCCAGGAGCAGTCGACTAGTAACCCGAAAACTAGCCATTGGAGTTAGCCGATGCCTAGCAATTAAGGCTGGATCAGTCGACTGCCCCAGGGGCAGTCAACTGGTATCGGGATGGATGACTTTAGGAGTTGTCCTTTACCCTATTTAAAGGGTGACTTTTTGGCACGTCAAAGGTACGGTTCTAGGGGGTACCTTTGTGCTGTTAGTGCTAAAATTCTCCTGCTCTTCCTCTCATTCTCAATTCTATCTTGTAAGAGGAAGAGGACAACCTTGTAAAGGTTTTCTCCACCTTGAAGGAGGCTTTTCATAGTGGAGATAGTTTGCTCATGTGGATCCATGGATTAGTCACCTCTCTGAGGTGGATACCAAGTAAACGAAGGTTTTAGCATTGATCTTATTGTTTTAATTATTTTTCTTGTGTTTTGCTAACCTTCTTGTAGAGAAAATCGAATGTTTCTATTCACCCCCCCTCTAGAAGGCGCCACCTTCTAACAAGTGGTATCAGAGCTGATTCGCTTCGGGAGAACTCATTGTCGACCGGAGCATTCAAGAATGGCGTTTCAAGAGGGTTATAGAACCGCAAGGCCACCGTTCTTCGATGGCAATGACTTCGCCTATTGGAAAGGTAGGATGGAGTATTACCTAATGAACGATATTGAAAATTGGTTGAGTATTGTAGATGGCTTCGATGCACCTGTCAATGAAAGAGGAGGGCCACTACCGATAAGAAAATGGACCAAGGAGATGATGAAGAAGGCGCAAGCCAATGCGAATGCCACCACAATGCTTCAATGCGGATTATCAAAAGAACAACTAAATAAGGTGGGGCCTTTCAAGAGTGCAAAAGAACTTTGGGAGAAGCTTGTCGAGCTTAATGAAGGATCCAATGAGTCAAGAAGGGCAAAGAAGGACCTCTTAGTTGCACAATTACAATCACTCTCAATGAAGGTCAACGAAATGGTAAGCTAATTACATGGAAGAGTCAAAGAAATAATCAACGAACTCCATGTCATTGGTGAGAAGTTTGAGAATCGATATATTGTAAGGTATGTTCTACAATCATTCCCTAGGAATACCTTGTGGGCATCAATGGTTGATGCCTACAAAGTGTCTAGGGATCTCTCTACGGTAAAGTTAGATGATCTCTTTTGTGAATTTGAGTTATATGAGCAAGCTAACATTTCTACTAAAGAGAAAGGTGTAGCTTTTTTTGTAGAAAAGGAAAGGAAAAAGAAGAAAGAAAAGAAGAAGGTCATTTATTCCTCATCATCCGACTTGGAAGAGTCAAACACTTCAATGGATAGCGACAAGAAGCCTACATGGTAAGGAAAATGCGTAGAGCTTTTAAAATTTTTTCTAACAAGTCTTATGGTAGGAAAGGATCAAAGGGCAAAAGCAAGGGAAAGGAAATCATTTGCTATAATTGCCATCAAGAGGGACACATGAAGAATGAGTGCCCACAATTAAAGAAAAGGGAAGAGAAGAAGGAGGAGAAAAAGAAGGGTGACAAGAAGAAATCCAAGGGATAAGAAAAGAGTGCCACAAGTCTCAAAGCTACTTGGGATGATCCATCTTCATCGGAAGAAGAAGAAGATCATGTGTCACACTTTTCACTAATGAGAGTGGACAACTTAGAGTCATCCGAAGATGAGAGGAGTTCAAGTAGTGAAGATGAAGGTGAAGGCTCATCATCCGAATCCGATGTATCAGTAAGTGAGGTATATAACTTATCCACCTCTACTCTTGTTAAAATTATTACTAGCACAAATGATGATTTAGCTAAGGCTAGGAGGAAAGTTAAGGAATTGAAAAATGAAGTTTGCATGCTCAAATTAGAATCCATGAAACTTAAGGACAATGTATATGTTTCCTCTACCATTTCAAATGATGCATGTTTAGAAAAGGAAAATAGGAAGCTAAGGGAAAAGGTAGAAGACCTCACCAAGGCTCTTGAAAAATTTCAAGTTGGCTCTAGAAGTCTTGACATGATCATAAATAGCCAAAGAGCTGTGTACAACAAGGCCAGGTTAGGTTATAGATCCAAAATCAAGGAGGTGGCATTTATCTCAATTATGGGTAGGAAGGGTGTCTCTAGGAGACAAGGTGTTAAGGGAAATGCAAAGAAGGTATGGGTACCAAAGAAATATTTAAATGATGTTTGTGGATCTAACATTTGGATACCAAAAGCTTATGTTTTCCGTGTTGCTTAGGTGAAGGTGAAGGAAGCCTAAAAAATGTGGATAGTGGATAGCGGGTGTTCAAGGCACATGATCGGGGATGTGAGCAAATTCACCACTATTAGCTATCTAAGGGAAGGAACCGTGTCATTCGGAAATAGTGGGAAACTCAAAATAATTGGTAGGGGCACCATTGAGGTATCTCCTACAATCACAATTCATAAAGTTCTTTTGATTAAGGATATGGAGTTTAATTTACTTAGTGTAAGTCAACTTTGTGATGCCGGGTATAGGGTTGAGTTTCATGCTAGAAAGTGCTTAATTAAACAAAATGACTCCAAAAATATTATGTTAGAAGGATATAGAGAAGCCAACCTTTATTATCTTAATCTTGCTTATGCTTCTAACATCTCTCCTAAGTGTTTCATATCCAAAGAAGAAGAAGGATGGTTGTGGCACCGACGACTTGGGCACATTAACATGAAGAATATTGCAAGAGTTGCAAAGAAGGAGTTGATGAAGGGGCTTCCAATGATCAAGTATGAAAAGAACAAGATGTGTGATGCATGCCAAGAGGGTAAGCAATCTAAATCATCACACAAAGGTAAAATCTTAACAAGCACATCTTTACTGTTAGAGTTATTACATTTAGATTTATTTGATTGCCATAGTACTCCATCAATAATAGGAAGTAAATATTGTTTGGTAATTGTAGATGACTTTTCTAGATTTACTTTAGTATATTTCATGAAACATAAGGATGATACCTTAGAGATATTCATAGGTTTTAGTAAGAGGGTTGAAAATGAGAATACCTCAAGATCAACCGAATTAGGAGTGACCATGATGGGAAGTTTGAAAATTCAAACTTCTCACAATTTTATTTAGAAAATGGGTACAAGCATGAATTTTCATGCCCAAGGACTCCTCAACAAAATGGTGTGGTAGAAAGGAGGAATAGAGCCTTACAAGAAGCCACTAGGACCATGCTTAATGCATACTCTCTACCTAGCTACTTTTGGGCTGAAGCAGTGAATACCGCTTGTTACATCCAAAATCGGGTCCTAATTCATAGGTTCTTAGGAAAAACTCCATTTGAATTGTGGAATGGGAGAACTCCACAAGTTCACTATTTTAGGGTTTTTGGGTGTAAGGTCAACATTTTAAACACCAAGGATGATTTGAGGAAGTTTGAATCTAAAGCGGATGAGGGGATCTTAGTTGGATATTCATCCACTAGTAGGGGATATAGAGTCTATAACAAAAGGACTAAAGTAATTGAGGAGTCTTTCAATGTGAATTTTGATGAGACCACTAGTATCTACCCTAGGAAATCTTCTATTGATAAGAACATAGAAGAAAGTCAACCTCTTACCCAAGAAATTCAAGACCTACACATCGGGGGCATTGATCAAGGGGGAGAGAGAAGTGCATTAGAGAATCAACATCATGTAGTTAATGAGCCCATAACCTCTAGGCACTTAAGGCACCACCAAGATCACCCTATTGACCAAATAGTTGGAGATGTCACCCAAGGGGTAAGGACTAGGTCTTACTTAGGGATCATAGTAGTCAAATTACCTTGATTTATCAACCTGAACCGAAATCTATTGATGAGACATTAGGTGATGTGGATTGGGTCCTAGCCATGCAAGAAGAGTTGAATCAATTTGAAAGGAGTGAAGTATGGGAGTTAGTTCCTAGGCCCAATGATTGTACCATTGCCACCACAAGGTGGATCTTTAGGAACAAGCTAGATGATCAAGAAAAGATAACTAGAAACTGTTAGTGATATGAGAGAAGTGTCCTAAGGCAATCGCCTTATGATTATAATCATTTATTCTAATAAATGAATATTCACTATTTGAGTATACATGTTTGTATATTTGATTGAGATCTTAAACTCATTTACTGAATGTCCGCAATATAATTTACAGCATGAGAGAATTTGTGATGAATTCACAACTAGTGATTATCTCTACATGTGCAATTGTGAAGTATTGAAATTGTCCCTAGTCGATGAATTATAAAATACGGACACTATCAATTCTGTTGAGACTAGCATGGTTCTCTAATTAGCTGATTCTCACTGGCTGGTGACATTGAGATGTCCGGAGATAAACATTAATGCTAGTTAAGGGAACTAGTTCATTGGAGTGACTGGCTAAAAATTTCATATGGTAGTCTACATATAGATATGTCGGTGAAGTTCTTACTGCAGCATAAGTGCGATATTCCTTTGACTTGCTGTGTTCAAGTCATCTTGGTCATGGAGTGTCACGCCCCGAGGTGCCGCTCGTCCGATACTGACCGGACAGCTACTCCCTCGTCTCGGCGGACAATTCAAAACAACCAGACCACCACAACTACCTCAGCCTGCTTGTACCCCAGCCTATAGGGCTGAAACCAGCGACGGTAATAAGATAAAACAAAAACGACGACAAGACTGCGTACCGGTACGACTTACGACAAAACCAAAAAACCGAATCGAAACCTCCATGGCACACAAAAGTACAACTATACTGCCGTAACAATACACGACACAAAAGAGTATAACATACCAACAGCGGAAAAGAAAAGAAATACAATGAATAAAAGAAAAGGGTACCAACATGTACCACAACCAAAAGATACGCGGAAATCGTCTCGGAGACACATGAACTGGGACAGGCTGCTGAACCATCCAGACGATCATCCTGATAAGAGAAAAACATAGCCAACGGGGTGAGTCCTAAGAACTCAGCGAATACCGTCTAATGTGCATAGGAAGAAATAGTAGCAGTAAGTCATCGTCTATCTATCTACTACAATACTGAAGATAACTGTAGTAAAAAGAAATGCAGAACTGAACTATAAGCAGTAAAAGAACTACATACCTACCTGCGTCGATCCAAACCCGGTAGTATGCATGTCAACCAAGTGCAACAATCATTTGCAGCAAACACAACCAAGTGCAGAGATGCAGAGCATGCTCATGATGCAACATGGGCCACCCCTGACGCCAGTCGGTGTAGGTCGCAGTGCACGCGAACCGAGTGGGTAGGGCTCTGACCTGGTCTTCCCTGCACGAACAGACGGTCTATGAGGCGGTACACGCAAGACCGAATGGGTAGGGTCGGAGACCATAAACGTACCCCACCATCGGGTGGAGTAACGCTCTAACGTCCCTGCTATCATCGGATAGGTAGGGGACCTGTTGCAGCGCCGGGTCCGCCAACGGGGCTACACGACAGGTCATGTGGCAGGTCTGACAGCCCATCTCAACCACTAGGGGAGTCAAAGGTCGCCTACATATGCCTCTACACGAGTAGCAAGTACGACGGCCATCTCAACCTCCAGGGAGTCAAAGGCCGTCCCCTATGCTACGTGCAATAATGATGCGTGTCACTATCCCATGCATCATCCACTATCTATCCCTGCTGTCATCTACATGATATGCAGTAGTCCATATAACCGGTATGCACCAATACCTAAATCCTAGCGTAAGGTATAAGGTAAACTGTGCATCATCAATCCATACAGATATAGTAAGCAGTAAAGCTAACGGATACAACGACCGGAGCAAGAGCACAGAGATACAGATATCAGATATCCCTACTGCTAACTATGTCTAACTATGCATAAAAGAGGTACCCGCCTCGATATAAAGAAGTCCAGGCGTCGAGAACCCCCCGTCCAAAAATAATAGCCGCGACGAAGATAGCCGCGACACTCAATATCCTGCATCCAATACACAATTACTTAGCCAAATAATACTTCTAATTTAATTAGGATTAATCCTAATCAATTAATCATAATTAAACACTCATTTGATTAATTAGGGTTAATTATAATCAATTAATCAATTAACCCTAACTCTTAGCCAATACATTAATTAGGGTTAACTATGATTAATTAATCTCCAATTAATCCCCTAATTCCAATCAAACCTCACCATTGATTCATCCCCACCGAATCTACCCAAAGACTCCATCACCTCACAGCCACCTTCACCACCATCAAATGGAAAACCTAATTACATCAATCAACCATCAGAGAACCCGGCAGGGATCAAAACAGAGGAAGCAACTACCAAAGAAACCCTAATCCATGGCTCCAGAATCCGATCAAGAGGGCTCGGTCAGATTAACATCCCAGCATCAATCGAGTTCGGAGAATTCGATTGAAACCAACAACAAATCACCACCGCAACACAAGAACAGAAGAAACTTAACCACCTCCAATTTAACCGATTGAAGAAAGTCAAACTCGAATTCCACCATTCCAATTCATCAACAGAGATAGATCTTACCTCAAAGGGTGCGCCCGAACTCCTCTGCTCAAGTACCAGGGATCACCCAAATCACTCGCGCCCTAGGTTCCAAGCGACCACTTCCGATCCACTGAAATCAAGATCCGCTGTAAGATTAGAATTACCGCGATCAAACCTAGGTCAAGAGTATGTGGCATACCTCCTCGACCCTCCGGTGTCGGCGTGATCGTCGCTCGCTCGCGAGGAACTAGGCGATGGCAGATCAAGCTCCAAACCCACGATCTGTTTCCCGAGAAGGAGCTCGCCCTAGACAACCGAACCTCGTCGCTCTACTGGGGACGACGTCGTGGCTTACAGTGGCGGCGAACGAAAGAGGAGAGAAGATCGCGCGAGGGTCTTTGGCCGAAGCTACAAACAGAGAGGAGAAGAGAACGAAGGAAGGGGGACGGCGCGTCTGGCTGTGGCTGCGGCGAAAGGCGAAGAGGAGAAGAAGTGGGATCGAAGAGGCTCTCTGCGGCTAGGGCACGCCGAATGGGAAAAACGAAAAGTTATAAGCGGTGGCTTTTTGCAGAAAAACCCAATCAGCTTTTCAAAATCCCAACCAGGCCCTTAATTTCGAAAGTTTTGCCTTTTAGCCCTCAAATTTCCCCGGATTCTCACATTCTCCCCCACTAACGAAAATTTGGTCCCCAAATTTATGATTTACAAGCACCATGTAAGAACATACAGTACAAACCCACTGAACAGGAGATATGCAGTATATATGTACTGAATGAAAACTCACACGTACCTCAAACAAATAAGTGGGGGTAGCGAGCTCGAATGGTGTCCTCGAGCTCCCAAGTCGCCTCGGCGTCAGAATGGTGCAGCCATCCGACCTTCACCAGTCGGATTGTCTTACTCCTCAACTGACGCTCCCCATGCTCTAGGATCCGTGTCGGAATCTCCTCGTAGGTAGCATCTGGCTGCAGCGAACCCGGAACCTCTGATAGAATGTGTGCTGGGTCGGCCACGTATCTCCTCAGCATAGAGACGTGGAACACATCATGCACACCGGCCAAGGAAGGGGGAAGTGCCAGACGGTAAGCTACGGCTCCGATCCTCTCTAGAATCTGGAAAGGTCCAATGTACCGCGGAGCTAGCTTACCTCTAAGTCCAAATCTCTTCACCCCTTTCGTGGGTGAAACACGAAGAAAAACATGGTCGCCTGCCGAGAATTCCAGAGGTCTCCGTCTCCGATCAGCGTAACTCTTCTGACGGTCCTGTGCCTCTGACATCCTCCGTCTAATAGTGCATACAAGCTCTGCCTCCTGCTGAGCCCTCTCTGGTCCTAGCAGCTGGGCCTCTCCAACCTCCTCCCAGAGGGTGGGTGTCCGACATGGCCTACCATACAACGCCTCATACGGCGCCATCTGAATCGCCGAATGATAGCCGTTGTTGTAGGCGAACTCCACCAAGTGTAAATGATCCTCCCAGCTGCCTCCGAAGTCCAGAACACAGGATCTCAGTAGGTCCTCCAATGTCTGAATCGTACGCTCTGACTGACCGTCTGTCTGCGGGTGAAATGCTGTACTGAACCGGAGATCCGTCCCCATGGCCCTCTGTAGGCTCTGCCAAAAACGGGAAGTGAATCGAGGATCTCTGTCCGATATAATGCTCAGGGGTACTCCATGCAATCTGACAATCTCTCGACAATATAACTCCGCTAACCTGTCGAGAGAATTCGTCCTCCGAATAGCTAAGAAATGTGCCGATTTGGTTAATCGATCAACGATCACCCAAATCGCATCGTGACCCCTCCTAGTCCTGGGCAGTCCCACCACAAAATCCATCGTAATGTGTTCCCATTTCCACTCGGGAATGGGGATCCTCTGAAGTAACCCAGCAGGTCTCTGGTGCTCGGCCTTAACCTGCTGGCAGACGAGACATCTAGCAACGAAACTCGCAATGTCCCTCTTCATGTTGTTCCACCAATAGGAACGCCTCAAATCCCGATACATCCGGGTACCGCCTGGGTGTATAGCGAACCGCGAACGATGAGCCTCCTGTAACAACTCCTCCATGACTGGATGTGACGCTGGCACACATAGTCTCCCTCGGAAAAACAGGATGCCCTCATCGTCTCGCGTAAAGTCAGACAGCTGCCCGGCGGAAATGCGACTGCCCAGAGACTGCAGATGCGGGTCACTGGCCTGCGCCTCGCTAATCCTGGACCTGATAGCTGACTGCGCAACCATAGTCACCAGTAAACCCCTCTCTGTCTGGGACCGCTCCTCTAATCCCAACTCTGAAAAACTCTGTATCAACTCTGTGACAATCACCCGCTGACAGGCTAATACTGCTCTGGTCTTCCTACTCAGTGCGTCCGCTACCACATTGGCTTTCCCAGGATGGTAGCCAATGGTGCAATCATAGTCCTTCAGGAACTCCATCCATCTCCTCTGTCGAAGATTCAACTCTCGCTGAGTGAAGAGATACTGAAGACTCCGGTGGTCCGTGAAGATCTCAAAGGTGATCCCGTAAAGAAGATGCCTCCAGATCTTCAGCGCAAAAATAATAGCAGCCAACTCCAAGTCGTGAACCGGATAGTTCCTCTCATGCTCCTTGAGCTGCCGAGAAGCATAAGCGACCACCCGTCCATGCTGCATGAGCACTGCGCCCAATCCCAGAAGAGATGCATCGGTATACAAGGTGAAACCATCCTCTCCGGAAGGCAATACTAGAACTGGCGCAGATACAAGCCGATGCTTCAGCTCCTGAAAGCTGATCTCGCATGCCTCGGTCCAGACAAACTTCACGCCCTTTCTGGTCAGGCGTGTCAGTGGTGCGGCAATACTAGAAAACCCCTCGACAAAACGTCGGTAGTAGCCAGCTAAGCCCAGAAAGCTGCGCACCTCGTGAACTGACTTAGGCTGCTCCCAACTGGTGACAGCCTCTATCTTCTGGGGATCGACGAAATGCCTCTGCTAGACACAATATGGCCGAGAAAACCCACCGAGATAACCAGAAAGCACACTTACCGTACTTCGCATACAGTTGCTCCTGCCGGAGGTCTCCAATACATGCGAAGGTGCTGAGCGTGCTCCTCTGACGAACGAGAATAGATCAAAATGTCGTCGATAAATACAATGACGAACCGATCTAAGTACTCCAAGAATACCCGGTTCATGAGATCCATGAACACTGCAGGCGCATTGGTGAGCCCAAATGGCATCACCAAAACTCATAGTGCCCGTATCGGGTACGAAAAGCTGTCTTCTGGATATCAGAATCTCTGATCCTCAGCTGATGATAACCTGATCGCAGATCTATCTTTGAGTACACTGATGTATCTCTCAACTGGTCAAACAGATCATCAATCCGAGGTAAGGGGTACTTGTTCTTAATAGTGACTGCATTCAACTGCCGATAATCGATGCAGAGTCGCATAGAGCCATCTTTCTTCTTCACAAATAATACCGGAGAACCCCATGGAGAGACACTGGGTCGGATGAAACCCCTGTCCAATAACTCCTGGAGCTGAACCTTCAGCTCATCCAGTTCCTTCGGTGCCATCCGATACGGAGCCTTTGATGCCGGCGCTGTCCCCGGAATCAACTCAATAGAAAACTCCACTTGCCTCCTGGGAGGTAACCCTGGTAGCTCCTCTGGGAAGACATCAGAAAATTCTCGGACCACAGGAACATCTGAGATCTGAGGACTGCCACTGACATCTGTACTGATCAATGAAATCAGAAATCCCCGGCATCCCTGTGACAGAAGCCTCTGCGCCTGAAGAGCGGTGATAACCGATATACCATCATCCCGAATGCCAAGGAAATCCCACGAGGGTTGGCCAGGAAGTCGGAATGTGACCACCCTCGAATGGCAATCGACAGTAGCATGGGAAGCCGTCAGCCAATCCATGCCAAGAATGATGTCAAACTCGATCATATCCAATACGGAGAGATCCACGGTAAGGATGACATCACCAAAATCTAGAGGACACCCCTTGGCCTCCTGGGTGACCTCCAATACCTCTCCGGAAGGTAGGGACACAGACAAAGGCTGTGCCCTAATCGTCGGTAACCTACAGACTTTGCTCAAGAACAACCGTGATATAAAGGAATAGGTACTACCAGTATCTATAAGTAACTCTGCAGAATGTGCGTAAAGGGAAACGGTACCTCGAAAAACAGAACCGTCAGCTCTCTGAGCCTCCTCTCGGGTGAGTGCATACACTCGACCCGTCTCCGGTGGCGGTAGGGGTAAAGCAGGTACCGGTGGACGCTGTGGTGTAGAAACTCTGGACGACTGATGAGGCAGATACACCGTCGGCTGATGTCCGATATAAGATTGCTGCTGCGGTTCCACAACTGGGTGCTGAGGAATCGCTGATGAGTGAGTATGCTCAGGGCCCTGCCCGAACATATAATACACATGCACGGGCGGAGGGGCGGTCGGCTGAGTCCGGGAAGAAGTCCGTGACCCCCGTCCCCCGTGCTGTGATCGTGCCGGACCAGCACGCTCTCCCTGTGATGCGACTCCGGATGCCGTATCTTGTGCCTTCCGGACACAATCACGGCTCATATGTCCCGGCAACTGACAGTAGTAGCACACTGCCTGCGCCAGGGTGCACTCCGATCTGTCGTGGCTCCTGGAACCACACTGCGCGCAACGGTGTCTAATGGGGGCCCTCTGGTCGTGCTGAGAAGTCTGGGAGGAGTCCGTCGTCGTACGTCCAGATTTCTGAGGCCCGGATGTAGCCCCAGAAATACTCTGCCCTGGCTGCCTCTGTCTACCTCGCTTCCGCGAGGTCTGCTGTGGCTGAGGCTGAGCTGCATCCGAAACTGGTTGCTTATCTTTCTTTTTGTCCCCGAACAGTCGCTGTCGAGTAGACTCGATGATCAGGGCTCGCTCTAGCGCCTGTCGATATGAGGTAATGTCGCAGGTAGACAGCTGAAGCTGAATATTCGAGGCCAGCCCTCGAATAAAATGCATCCTCCGCTCCCCATCGTCTGCGACTAACAGGGGGCAATACTCCGCCAAGCGGTTAAACTCAGCATCGTACTCTAAAACCGTCCGATCCCCCTGCTGGAGATGCAGAAGCTGCTCACGATGAGTCATCTGATATGCTGCGGGAAGGTACTTCTGTCGGAAGGCCTCCCTGAACATGCCCCAAGAAATCGGCTGCTCGCCATAAATGGTCTGCTGAGCTGTCCACCATGTCGTGGCCCGCTCTCGCATGTGATAGGCCGCCAATCCCACCTTCTCCCAGTCGGAGCAGGACATATATGAGAAGGTATCCTCCACAGTGCTAAGCCATGATTGGGCTACGCCCGGATCGGTCCCTCCGTGGAAAAGTGTGAACCTGCCCTTCACGGATGCAGCCAATGCTGGGATCCGTGATCTATCCATGGTCCGGCCCACAGGGGCCGCTGGTACCGCAGGTGGTACGGGTGAGGCGACTGGCTGCATCACCGGGGGTACTGACTGCGCTGTCTGTCCCGACGCTCCGCATGTCTGCCCCTCCAGAGGTACTGTCTGAGCCGGCAGAGGTGCCGGATGAGTAGAAGCTAACACCGGCTGCAAAGTCTGAATCAACTGCTGTAGCGTCTGCAGTACTAGTTGGATCGGCTGCGATGCTGACTGCTCTGCGGACGGTACCGTAGCGGGTACCACCGGGGGTGCTACGGAAGGAATAACCGGGGGTGCTACGGAAGGAATAACCGGGGTTGCGACAGGAGGCACTATCGGGGGTGCAACTGGAACTGCTGTCGGGAACGGCGAAGGAATCCTCGGTGATGGTAGCCTCTGACCCGGAGACGTCTGTCTACGGCGTACGTCCAGCATCAACCACAGGTCGTCTCTCTGGAGACTCCGCCTCTGCTCCGATAGTCGCATCTCCCGTAGGCTCCCGAGTCAACCGACGTGGTGGTCGCCGAGGGCCACCACGGGGCCGAGGCGGGGTCAGCTCGACACGACGACGGGGCATACCTGCACAGATATGACCCAATCATTATTACCGTTATTCTCATAACTACTAACAAGTTCTTACCATAACTTCATGATCGTCTGGAGATATCCCGTCGTCGCCATGTCCCAATCACGTCTATCGAGAAAACGACTCCGACACAAAATCTGGAAAACACCCATACGACTACAAGATATCTCGAGAACCTGGCTCTGATACCAAAAATTGTCACGCCCCGAGGTGCCGCTCGTCCGATACTGACCGGACAGCTACTCCCTCGTCTCGGCGGACAATTCAAACAACCAGACCACCACAACTACCTTAGCCTGCTTGTACCCCAGCCTATAGGGCTGAAACAAGCGACTGTAATAAGATAAAACAAAAACGACGACAAAGCTGCGTACCGGTACGACTTACGACAAAACCAAAAACCGAATCGAAACCTCCATGGCACACAAAAATACAACTATACTGCCGTAACAATACACGACACAAAAGAGTATAACATACCAACAGCGGAAAGAAAAGAAATACAATGAATAAAAGAAAAGGGTACCAACATGTACCACAACCAAAAGATACGCGGAAATCGTCTCGGAGACACATGAACTGGGACAGGCTGCTGAACCATCCAGACGATCATCCTGATAAGAGAAAAACATAGCCAACGGGGTGAGTCCTAAGAACTCAGCGAATACCGTCTAATGTGCATAGGAAGAAATAGTAGCAGTAAGTCATCGTCTATCTATCTACTACAATACTGAAGATAACTGTAGTAAAAAGAAATGCAGAACTGAACTATAAGCAGTAAAAGAACTACATACCTACCTGCGTCGATCCAAACCCGGTAGTATGCATGTCAACCAAGTGCAACAATCATTTGCAGCAAACACAACCAAGTGCAGAGATGCAGAGCATGCTCATGATGCAACATGGGCCACCCCTGACGCCAGTCGGTGTAGGTCGCAGTGCACGCGAACCGAGTGGGTAGGGCTCTGACCTGGTCTTCCCTGCACGAACAGACGGTCTATGAGGCGGTACACGCGAGACCGAATGGGTAGGGTCGGAGACCATAAACGTACCCCACCATCGGGTGGAGTAACGCTCTAACGTCCCTGCTATCATCGGATAGGTAGGGGACCTGTTGCAGCGCCGGGTCCGCCAACGGGGCTACACGACAGGTCATGTGGCAGGTCTGACGGCCCATCTCAACCACTAGGGGAGTCAAAGGTCGCCTACATATGCCTCTACACGAGTAGCAAGTACGACGGCCATCTCAACCTCCAGGGAGTCAAAGGCCGTCCCCTATGCTACGTGCAATAATGATGCGTGTCACTATCCCATGCATCATCCACTATCTATCCCTGCTGTCATCTACATGATATGCAGTAGTCCATATAACCGGTATGCACCAATACCTAAATCCTAGCGTAAGGTATAAGGTAAACTGTGCATCATCAATCCATACAGATATAGTAAGCAGTAAAGCTAACGGATACAACTACCGGAGCAAGAGCACAGAGATACAGATATCAGATATCCCTACTGCTAACTATGTCTAACTATGCATAAAAGAGGTACCCGCCTCGATATGAAGAAGTCCAGGCGTCGAGAACCCCCCGTCCAAAAATAATAGCCGCGACGAAGATAGCCGCGACACTCAATATCCTGCATCCAATACACAATTACTTAGCCAAATAATACTTCTAATTTAATTAGGATTAATCCTAATCAATTAATCATAATTAAACACTCATTTGATTAATTAGGGTTAATTATAATCAATTAATCAATTAACCCTAACTCTTAGCCAATACATTAATTAGGGTTAACTATGATTAATTAATCTCCAATTAATCCCCTAATTCCAATCAAACCTCACCATTGATTCATCCCCACCGAATCTACCCAAAGACTCCATCACCTCACAGCCACCTTCACCACCATCAAATGGAAAACCTAATTACATCAATCAACCATCAGAGAACCCGGCAGGGATCAAAACAGAGGAAGCAACTACCAAAGAAACCCTAATCCATGGCTCCAGAATCCGATCAAGAGGGCTCGGTCAGATTAACATCCCAGCATCAATCGAGTTCGGAGAATTCGATTGAAACCAACAACAAATCACCACCGCAACACAAGAACAGAAGAAACTTAACCACCTCCAATTCAACCGATCGAAGAAAGTCAAACTCGAATTCCACCATTCCAATTCATCAACAGAGATAGATCTTACCTCAAAGGGTGCGCCCGAACTCCTCTGCTCAAGTACCAGGGATCACCCAAATCACTCGCGCCCTAGGTTCCAAGCGACCACTTCCGATCCACTGAAATCAAGATCCGCTGTAAGATTAGAATTACCGCGATCAAACCTAGGTCAAGAGTATGTGGCATACCTCCTCGACCCTCCGGTGTCGGCGTGATCGTCGCTCGCTCGCGAGGAACTAGGCGATGGCAGATCAAGCTCCAAACCCACGATCTGTTTCCCGAGAAGGAGCTCGCCCTAGACAACCGAACCTCGTCGCTCTACTGGGGACGACGTCGTGGCTTACAGTGGCGGCGAACGAAAGAGGAGAGAAGATCGCGCGAGGGTCTTTGGCCGAAGCTACAAACAGAGAGGAGAAGAGAACGAAGGAAGGGGGACGGCGCGTCTGGCTGTGGCTGCGGCGGAAGGCGAAGAGGAGAAGAAGTGGGATCGAAGAGGCTCTCTGCGGCTAGGGCACGCCGAATGGGAAAAACGAAAAGTTATAAGCGGTGGCTTTTTGCAGAAAAACCCAATCAGCTTTTCAAAATCCCAACCAGGCCCTTAATTTCGAAAGTTTTGCCTTTTAGCCCTCAAATTTCCCCGGATTCTCACAGCGCTCGCGGTGGTCAGTCTAGAAGCCCAGCGGCCCAGGGTTCGCGCCCCATTTGGAGGAAAAATTCCTGCAAAATGCGCCGTAGCTGGGGATCGAACCGCGGATGCGTGAGTTAACAACTAATGACCTTGCCGCTGCACCATAGCCCCGGGAGCTCCATCTCAGCTAGTTGAGCTCGCATGTCTCAGTGATCTAGTAAGAACTCGGGAAATTATTGGCCAAAAGATATCAGTCTCATCCAGTGCTACAACATACATTAAAGGCATCAACACTAATAATTGGAAAGTGGGCCTTACTCTGATATGAAGAAGAGTCCACTAACTACCTTAGTTCCTTGCAACACTATTGTATAGGCTAAATCCCTGAAGGACTTATATCAGCCGCCCTCCTGGACTTTTGTCCATGTACTTGCTATCAGTTCATAGAGGGTGAGTTCAAGCCTCTGGTCTAGATCATTCGGAGCCGCTTGCTCTTGAGGCACAATCGAAATAGCCGGGATGATGTCTATGCCTGCTTCAATGTGGAAGTACTCTATCGTAGGGCCACTCTAAGGAACAGGGAAACCAAGGCCTAATTGTGGATATGATGAACATGCCCTGGCCTGAAAGCCCCCTGACTCGGTAGGAGATGTTGGGGTGAGGACAATAACCAGTGGGATCGGGTCAGTTGGAGTCCTAGGTGAACAACGTATTTTTCTGACTTCCTGGATGGGACCCAATCTGTTGCCTCTAGTGGGAGGACGGCTTATGTCAGATCCATTGGGGGGAGTTGGCCCCTCTCATTAGGTGTCGTTGTATCCACGGCTAGATCAATTATCGCAAAGCCACAAGTCTCTAGTTTGGTCTCATCCATCTTCATCGCACTATTGATACATGTCTTCGTCATGGTTTGAGATGCACGAGTCGATGAGTCTTTAGTTAGATACCAAAACTTATGGGACAACAAAGATTCTTAATTACCAAATGAAGACTTGAGAGGAATCGAGATGAGACTCAGTATGAATTTGTCAAGTAGCTCCTCCTCGAGCAGCAAGCCAATATCAAATTTTAGATCCTGCAGCTTCTAAAAAGAATCATAATAGACAAGCTCCAGTTGATAGTTCTTCAAAGGGGAGTCTTAGGCAACTCTAGTTGCCACTGAATAGGCCAATACACGAGAATAAGAGGTTTTATAAAGAAATGATATGATTTCCACCCCTTGTACGAGGAGGGAAGCTTCTTTAAGAAGTTGCCCTCTTGCCTAGTGGAAAAGAGGAATACTTCATTCTCCATTTTCTTTGGATAAAAGAAATAATGGAAGATTCGGAGAGTCAAAGGAACTCGGTACAGTCGAAAAAGGATGACTACACTACAAAGGATTCAAAAGGAATTTATACCAAGTTGTGACAAAGGGATATGAAAATACTGAGAAACTTTGGAAGAGAAAGTCAGGATTGTTGCTACAATTGACCTCCAGGATTTGGATGCTTATTTGTTAATATGTTAATGGAATTTGGTCAAAATTGACCTAGCCAAGGAGAAGTCTAGTCAGGTCAACACTGACCAAATGACTAGCAAGGGAAATCCTAATTGGAAGTTAGGCAAGGGTGAGAAGTGTACCGAGTGACTAATCCTAATTGGAGGTTAGGCAAGGGTAAAAAGTCTACTGAATGACTAGTCTTAACTAGAGATTAGGTAAGAGAAAATCCTAACTAAAAGTTAAGCAAGTGTGAGAAATCTACTGAATGACTAGTCCTAATTGGAGGCTAGACAAGGCAAGGAGAAGTTTTAATTGGAGGTTAGACAAGGAAACACCCTAACTGAAGGTTAGATAGGTGAGAAGTCTTGAAGGAGTGAACTCCAAAGGAAAATCTTAGGAAAGTGAGCCTATGTAGTGAAAATTCTTGGAAGAGTGAACTCCAAGTAAATGAGCCCTAGACATGTGAGAAGTCTTTGAGCATGCAGTCGACTAGACCTACGAATCTTCAATGTTGCTAACACTACATTACTTTACTATTTTATATCTATTGTGTTAACTTAGTGTTGCAGGAAAGTCTGAGCCAATCAGGTTGATCAGACACTAAGCAAGACCAAAGAAAGTTCAAATAAGTTTGGAGGACAAGATGTTTGGCGGATAAGTTGAGGTAAGCTCCTGAAGTGGAGCGATGAGATCGTGTTCCAATCGGGACAAACCTTAGGCGATAATTCGACTAAAAAAATCAACGAAAGTTTCTAAATCAAGATCAAGAGAGTCTTAACTATCTATATTACTCATGCATACTATTATATATTATCTAACTCTGTTTTGCTGGACTACCATTATAATTCTGATTGTGCTAACTTTGTCTTGCATAAAAACAAAGGTCTAGATTGACCGACGGTTTGGTCAACTAAACGTCCATGTTCAATCGACCAATCTGTATAGCTTGGTAGGGATAAGATCGAGGTCCAACAAATATGAGAAAACAGGATCCGTCAACTAATCAGTCGAATCAGTCGACTGATCAAACATATGGTAATATGGCAGAAGATTTCATTGGATCGCGCAGGGAAGGAACCCCTGGGGCTCCGTTAACGGATCAAGCTTTTTAGTCGACCAAACAACATGATTTATGAGGTCAAATGGATCGAATAAGAGCAAACAAGGACAGACTCGGAGATCAATTGGCAGATAAAATATTTAATCGACAGAAAGGATCTGCCGACTGAATAGTTTTTCAATCATCCAAACAATACCTATAAAAGAAAACCTCAAGGTCAGAGGCTTATCAACAATTCCTTCATCGCTCCATCTCGCTACTAGTAATGTTGTTCATACAAGTGTTGATACTACGACGCCGAGAGGCTCTCCGACAACGCCACTTCATCTTCTACATCTTGTTGTCGGTATACTTTACTTACATTCATTTAAAGGAGATAATAGTGTTGTTACTATCCTCCTCTTCCATTATATGAGTCTACTTCTTCTCCAAAAGTTTTTCGAAGAGAAGAGCTATAGTGGATTGCCCACTCGAAAGCAATCAAGGATCGCAAGTATTGGAGTAGTAGTCGATGGATTACGAACCAAGTAAAATCGAATTATGTTCTTTGTCTTTATTATTTTCATTGCTACTTTGATTTACAAAATGAAAAGAAAAGGTTTTAAAACGAATAAAATTCACCCCTCTCTCTCTCATCACTTCCAATCCAATAGGGATGGGAAACATAGTCTGTTTAATATGTGACCCCAGAAGAAAGTCACAAATCCAAGTGGTGGGCAATCTGGATGGTCATTCTGATTTGGGACAATGGGACTACTATATATGTGATGGTCGACGGGTATCTGGCATGACATCGTATTTAGTCCAAGTCACCGCTATCGAACTCCGACTCAATGGATCTATACCATGGGATGAAAGATGACTTAGCATCCATCAGAGAGTTTACTATGGGACAATAAAAACTAACTCTAGGGCTAGAAGATTAGTAGACGATAAAAGAAGAGGGCGAGGGCGAAGAACAAGAACTTACAGAAGGATTGGACGCGGGGCTCTTGGTGGCATGGAAGATAAAGGCAACGGAGGTAGCCGCAAAGTTGAGCAATAAAACAATGACGTCTCTTTTAACCTAAATATTCTTTCGTTCATCCGATTCAGATCATCGAATCTAAGAAATCAAAATGGCATGATGGATTCCTGACTGTCAGATTGAGCACATGGATCAACAAAATCTCAAAAATCATTATGATTCGAATGATACTTCATTTTCTGTAGATGGTCACATCACATTAATAGACTCAACCTTGAAAATGTACTATCAACTGACCACATTTAATGCACAATATCATTTGAATCACACTTAGGATTTGCCGCATTGCTGATATAGTTGAGGTAGAAAGAACCACCTTATTCGACCGTACAATAGTCTAGTTAGTCAGATTTCCGCCTCGAGCCTCCATCGACTAGACTTGAAGGGGAGATGTACGGGTGATAGGGAGGTATTGGGGAGGGGGGGGGGGGGGGAGGTTTCGACGTGGTTAAGAGAAAGTTAATAGTCCTGTTGAGGTGGTAGTCAAAGTCAATAGAAGGTTACTCTCCTGCTCAAGATCGCCCTTGACTCCGTGTGGTTGATCGCCCCGACTCCTTATAGTCTCCAACTCTAAACCATCCCCGACTCCGTGTGGTCTCCGGCTCCAGACTGCTCTTGACTCCAAGTTTTCTAGATCTGGATCGATATACTCAACTTCTGATAGGCAAGGCGTTGAGCCGTTGCTCACTGAAAATACAGACAATGTAGCCGTTTTCCCGTGAAGAACGTGGGAAAAGCAATCGTTTAGCCTGGAAGAGATGGGCAGTGTAGCTATTTATTTTGAAAAATGTGGGTAACGTAAACACGAATCTCACAATACGTAGAGAACATGAGAGCACAACTCTAACTCTATAAAAGGTTTCCTGCTCTTGCAGGTGCAGGGGGATCCATCTTCACTTGCAAGGACATCTACTGCTCTTCTTTTCCATTCTCTCTTGTTGTAGACTTAAGCATTGGAGTGGTAGAGTTAGGACCCCTTGGCTGTCATTCTAACCCGCTTCTTCCCTGTTTCTTCTTTCTAGGCTATGGTAAATCTCTCTACAAGTCCCACAGTCCTTAGAAGATTGATGACTTGGTCAACCACAACGCCAACTTATTGTTGGTTTATTCGTTAGCGATCTCAGACAAGATCATTAGGCAAAAAATCCTAATAAGTCAAGATTGATCGGATGTTAGACAATGAAAATCCTAGTAGGTTGAGATCAACTGGATATTAGGAAAAGTAAAAACTTACCCTTGGTAATTCTAAAAAAGAGATATCAATCGACTGTTATGGAACAAAAATTAGCTAATGAACCTCTAAATCACGAATTCAAATTTTGAGGGGGTTGAGATGTGATCAATCAACTATTATGGTTCATTAGTCGACTGATGACACTGTTAGAGCAAACAGAATATCTGAAACTCGGTTGATCAACTCGATTGGTCATCATTAGCCGATTGATGATACTATTGGAGCAAACTGAATTTCTAAAACTCAATCGATCAAATGGAGAGGACCAGATAATTATTGTTTTGATGTTGAGTTGGATGAAGCCGTTGGGCAAAGCAATGTTCAATTTGACCAAAGCAATTGATTGATGGGAAATAACAATATTCATCTATTAGGTTATTTCTAGCTATGACTTAAAACCTATAAAAGAGAATTTCGTGAAGGATTTTAGACTGTAATTCTTGGGAGGTTTTGAAGGAGAAGTGATGCTATATTCAACAATCAAACCATATGCAAAACAAAGGTCATTATTTATATTGTATTTTTTTTTTTTTTTGCATCTTTATCTTTGTGTTGCTTGTACGCAAGCAACTTCACGATCGATCTGTTAAGTCTATTGATCCACTAAAGATCTTAGGTTCAAGTCACGAGATTAGTGAAACATAAATTTCTATACCCGTGAAAAAAATTTCTCCTCTCAACCTCTTGTCTTTTTAGTCACCATCATTTATCTCCTCCGTATTAGTTATAGGTGGGCTGGCGGGGGGCGCTGGGGGCGAACGTTCCACCTTTTGCCACTATTAAGTCTATTGATCCGGTTGAGATTGAGGGATGGGTTGACTCCTTAGGGTTTCGAAGTGGAGAACTCCTAATAGGTCGGATGCGAGTTAGGTCGCTCCTGTCGGGTCAGTTTCTTATCGGGTCAAGCAATGCGGAGATCTCGAAGCACTGAGAAGACATCGAGCTCCGACGAAGGTTAATTTTCCACAATGACAAAAGCTCTAGAAAAAATTGAGAACACCAAAAAGAACTAAAAGGGAGGCAAAGACGAACTTTAATGAAATCCCTTAGACCCTCAAGTTAGGCCTAGCGAAAGGAAGAAGACGAAAAAGGATGGGACTAATAGAGAAAAAAATGTATTATCTCACCGGGCACTCCGCGCACTTCCCACTCATCAGCCCAGGTATTTCGATCATGTACTACACCACGTACGTCTAGCACGTCCACCTGCATACTAATTAATAACGTGTTTGTGCCATGTTCCCACTTGTCCACCCGTTGGGGGGCGCCGGATCCTCTGTCCCGGGATAGGCCCAAGTCCCGGGATCTCGTTTGCCGGCGATCGTCAGCGAGTCGTCCGATCGACAGTCGGACACCATTAATAATTTTTGATCGTCGTCCCGAATAAGACGGTATCCTCGGAGAACGGTGAATCGGTCGGAAACGTCGCATTGCAATCTCGTCGGATTCAACGGTGAATACGACAACATCACAATTGCGGCGATACCCGATGGGTTCACCGTACCCCCAGGGTATAGTTTTGTTCAGGACGACGGCCGGAGGCAACCGATGATGTCCGATCGTTGATCGGACGGCTCTCCGGCGATCGCCGGCGAACGGGACAGAGGCCGAATCCGGGATAGAGGATCCGGCCTCCCGTTGGGGGCGTCGGATCCTCTGTCCCGGGACAGGCCCCTGTTTCAGGGTCCCGCTCGCCGGCGATCGTCAGCGAGTCGTCCGATCGACGATCGAACACCACTAATAATTTTTGATCGTCGTTCTAAATAATACGATATCCTCGGAGAACGATGAATCGGTCGGAAACGTCGCATTGCAATTTTGTCGGATTCGACGGTGAATATGATAACATCATAATTGCGGTGATATCCGATGGGTTCACCGTATCCCCCAGGGTATAGTTTTGTTCGGGACGGTAGCCGGAGGCCGTCGATGGTGTCCGATCGTTGATTAGACAGCTTGCCAGCGATCGTCAACGAACGGTACAGAAGGACAAAAGTTGGATCTGGACAGAGGATCCGGCCTCCCCGTTGGGTTGTGTCTCCCATCGAACTTAGCTCGACTATGGTCGTGCGGCTCCACCTTTTAGTCTGTTGGGTCATGGACATGCCACGTGGCCCTTACCGTCTCCGCCACATCATCCATCAATTAAGTTTGTTTTTAATCACCTCAAGCAACACGCTCAAATATAAAAAATATATACTATTAACCCTAATACATTAGATAAACCAACAATAAGTGCTGTTCACATATTATATATATTACATATAAGGTGTCACCTAATCGCATATTAACTTTGGAAGGGTTTTTATCGCATATATTGATTTTCTCGATGAGCTTTGACTAGATTGTGATTTACTATTCAAAGTTATGTCTCACGTTTTCATTTAATTTGAATTAATTCGGCTAACCAATCATCTTTCACACCGACCACACATTTCCACTTCACCAGCTAATTCAAAACAAAATACCAAAGAAATATAACTAATTTTGTTATCCATGCAATCTTCCATTGCTCATTTCCTTTTTTTTTTTAAAAAAATTATTGTATTTGAGATCTATACATTAATATAAATTCAACTTTTGTGAATTGGTACAAGCATAACTTTCGTATAAATTATAAAACTTATTTGATAGTTTCCGAAGAAAAGAAGGCGTGCCTTCACTCTTCATGTCGTTCTATTTATGATAATTGGTCAAATGACACATTTAAAATTGTAAAATTTCTAAACATGCATCTAACTTTCAATGTTTTGGAAGAGCACATTTATATCCCTCTCAGTCTCTCACTAACCATAATGATATTGTATGCAAAAAGTATCACTACTTGATGTTGGATTTCAAATAACACCATCACTATGATATTAAATATTTTAAAAAAAACAATACCATTGTTGTTTTTTAAAAAAACATCACTTGATTAATTGATTTTAGGGTTTATTATAATAAAATGATAGAATTTGCCGCCCAGCGACTCCACAGTCCATCAATCTCACGGCTATCTAATGAGGAGGCTTCGAAAGTCATCATATTCACACATCCATTATTGTTGTATATTGCAAAAGAGATTGAATTAATATTTTTTTTAAAGAATAGTTAATATCGTTCTCTATTAATATTGATCTATTTTATATAGAACACAATAGTTCCAGTGCTTCTAGATGAAGTATATATCTATTCCATTGTCTTAAAGGACAGTTCGGATATTAAGTTAATAAAAGAGCATGCCTATGCAATAGAAAAAATTAATCAAGTTAATTAGCCAGCAGTTTGTCATGTAATTATGCATCAAATAGTAATTAAACATCACGTGATCATGCTATGCATGTTTCCATCCTTGACCACCGGCCACACTAATTAGTAAATTTTATTAAAAGAATGTTGAATATTTAGTGCAATTACTTTTACATTTTAAAGTGCTCCTCTTCAATTAACTAAATTAAGCTAGCTAGATTTAGTTAATAGTGGTTTGAATATAGTGACTTGAGTTAAAATCTAGATGAACCCCGAGAAGTTATATATAATATACAAGAAATTAAGGTATTCCAAAAGCGAACCTAACTAAGAGTTAGAGATGTATTTTAGTCTTTAATTTGAGGAACTTCTTTAGGGCTTTCCTACAACTTTCAACAATGTTTTAAGTGCTTTTAGTAGCCTTTTAGCAAAGAGACAAAGCTAGGGAAGCTATACGCTCCATCCTCGCTTTAGACTATGCTAAGCTAGGTGCTCACGAGTTGATCTTTACTAACCCACCTCGACCTAACTCCATCTATTAGACCAAACTAAATCTATTTTATATGAGTTAAAGTTCACCATTAGCCAACTGATTCATCGATGACATTGTATACAACTCAAGTGAACTCAATCAATTTTATGCCAAGAAATAAGAATTTCCATGGATAATAGAGGGATGCACAAAAGTTCAACAAACAAATCTTGAACTACCTCATGTTGAACTACATCCACCTCGAGCAAGGCGAATTATTGAACTACTTTGCCAAAACTACTCCCAATTCAATCGAACATAATCAAATTAAACCCTAATCTTATTTAATTGAATTCAACACTCTTGAACTCATCTAGCTAAATTTTAAATTGAGTTTCAAGCTAAATAAATTAAACTAGCAAACTTCTACAACTTATTGTCGAATTACGTTAACATTTTATAGGGAAAATAGAGCCTAACAGTGTAGTTAAGATGGCAAAAAAGAATTTAATGGTACTTTTGATATCTTAGGAAAAGGTTAGGTATGCCTAAGGGACAAGGTGAGATAATAGGATCATCCAATAGCGGCCTTGCTTGATTCTACCAGTGCACACAACGACTAATTAGGTGCTAAGAGATTCAGTGGTAATTAAAAGAATATTGAAAACCACTAAATATCTAAATGAGAGTGATGTCTTAGATGTTAGGATATGACAAGGAAAAGAAAAAAAAATTAAGCTTTGTAACACTAAAGTAGGAATAGAATGATTTGAAAGGAAACTATGAATTAAAAGAGAATGATGAAAACAAAAAAACAATCACAAGAATGAAAAATTCCACAAAAGAACCTTCAAGATTTGGAAACGAATTTTGAAGTAAAAAGTGCTTGAACTAAAAAGAGGCATTCGACATCAACAGTCTAAACTCTCTTCGTTCACAAAGTGAAGGTGAAGGGAGATAAAAAAAACTTTCAAAGTCCATAACAAGGCACTCATTTTATAAAATTTTTTTTCTCACTTCAATTAATTACTTCTTATCAACATTCTCATATTGGTGGGTAAAAAGAATTGTATTGAAAATATTCTATGAATTAAACTTGGTTAGTATAAAATTTCACCAATGAGATTTATTTTTATGTCATATTGTTGAATTTGACTATGTATATAACATCTTCAATTCTAACAAATTTGCCTAAGTCCCTTCTAAACTGTTGTATGGTTGCAACCTAGCTAACTAGTGTTCTTGATTTGACTTCTTTTTCTATCACTCAAAAACTTTAGTAGTTTGAAGAATAAGCAAAGAACATCAAGAAATGCATATATAAGTTCATGGGTGAATTGCCAAGCAAAAGGATAAGTATAGAAATATTGTTAATATTAATGCAATCAACCTCAGGTTAAGGTTGACCAAGTTAACCAAGTTCGAGTTGACTCAAGCTTGGGATTCGATGTTTAATCAATATGTTAGTAAGAAGAGTCAAGTATGTCAAGATTGATCAGATACTTGACTAGAAGAGGAAAGTTCAAGTGAGTCAAGGTTGACCAAATACTTTGTGATCGAAAGTCCAATGAAAAGTTGGCAAGAGAAAATTTCATGTGGGCTAAGGATGACCGGACACTTGGTGATCGAAAGTCCAACGGAAAGTTGGTACGACACTTGGTGATCAGCAGTCCAACAAGAAGTTGACAAGAGAAAAGTCTAAGTAAGTCAAGAATGACCAAACACATAGTAATCAAAAGTCCAAGTGGATCACGGAGGACTAGACACGTGGCATGAGTGAGGAAGTCCCAATAGGTCAAGGTTGATCGGATGTTGGGCAACGATAAGTCTCGATAGGTCAAGGATGATCAAATGTTGAGTAAAGAAAGTCTTGGTAGGTTGAGGTCAATCGGATACTTTGAAAGACATAAATTCAACCTTAAAAGGTTGAAATTAGGGCTAGCAATCAATTACTAGAAAGTGGCAATCGATTGAGAAACCCTAAACTCAGAATTCCGGTTTAATGCTTGAGAAATTGATTGACAACAATCGATTGGTAGCTTATTTCGAGCAAATAGAACGCTCCAAAATCGATTGGTACAATCGATTAGCCTAAAGCAATCGATTGAGATAATTGATTGGAAGAAGGTGGCCAACAAATAGAATGTTGTGGAATCAATTAGGACAATCGATTGGCCTAAAGCAATCGATTGGTATGACTCACCAAACAATGAGTCAGATTAAAAGAGTCATTCTACAAGATTGAATGGTCAGATCCTATGTGATAATCGATTGGTAAGTAAGGTCAATCGATTGGTAGACATATTTCAGCCCGATTACAACCCTATAAAAGGGTATTTAATGGAGATTTGAAGCCACCAATTCTTGAGGATTAGAGGAAGAAGTGCTTATGCATTTCCAAACCAACAAGAGGCAATTCTAAGTAACAAGGAAGCGTACAAAGAAAGATTCATGTAAAGTTGTTTATACTTATTGTATTGGCTTTCATTTCTTACTTTCATGCTGCATGTGTTCTTGTAAGAATAGCTTGTAAGAGCCTTCTCCGCTTCCGGAAGGTATCCGAGAAGGAGATTGTTATTGTAGAGGGAGACCGTTAGGAGTAAGCCTTAGACTACTCGCTCAAGGAGGTGGATACTAAGTAAAATATTGATTTGTGCATATAGAGTCAAGTTTGAATCAAGATTTCCGCTGCGCATTCAAACGACGAGCACAAGATCAATCAAGAAGTGATCCAAGCTATTCACTCCCCCCTAGCTCGCATGAGTCCTAATAAGTGTTATCAGAGCAACACTGCTCTTCATTGAAGTAATCATCGGAAGGAGCAAAGAGATAGAGGAAAAAGAAGAAGTTAAAATTTTGAGCCCACAATATCAACAAGTTAAAGGACTAATCATCGAAAGGGCATCTCTGCCTTTTTGGATTGGGAGGATTCGGCCAATAGAATCCTAGGGTTGAAAATTTCTTCATGATGAACATAGAAGATTGGTTCATTCTAATGGAGTGATTTGAAGCCCCAATGGATAGCAAAGGAAAATTCCTTAAGAAGAAAAAAATGGATTAAGAAACAACTTCAAAAATCCAAGATAAATGGCAAGATAATCAAAATTTTAGTTAACTTGATTTCTAACTATATTTTGTGTAAAATAGTTATATATTTAGATGCCAAGGAACTATAGAGCAACTTGGTCAAGATCCATGAAGGTCCAACCTCAATGCAAAGGGGAAAAAAATTCGAAGAGAGAGACTCATTGGATCAAGTACAAGAGGATTCTAAAGTTGAGGGGTATTCAACATCCGAGGAGAAAATTGAAGAAGTATTCACCTCAGATATTAAGGGGAGTATAGGTCAATGTCATCGAAACGGGAAGAAGCTTGGACATCCAAAACCAACGAAGAAGAATCATGTGTCAGCTCTATGATTAAAGAAGGTATAACAAACTCGATTAATAAAGATAATTAAGGATCAAATAATATGTTGAGTGTAGGAAGAAAGGACACTATAAGAGTAAGTGTCCAAAATTAATTAAGAAGAAGATTAAAATGACACCCAAGGTAAAGGAGAAGTAAAAAAAAGTCAAAATCTTGATACAGAAAGGGTAAAGAGCGCATTGTGTGCTTTTGTACTATCAAAAAGAACATTATCAAAATCAATGTCCAAAGAGAAGGCTTTTAGGGAAGAACAAAGGAGAGGGCTCAAGTTTAGAAGGAGCACCTAAGGCAAGATCGGAGCTACCATTAGTTAATGACATTTCTTTATATCATGATAACAAGCATGTTAGAAATAAGTTTTATAATTTTAGTGATTATTATCTTGAAAATAGAAAATATGATAATTCTAAGAAAAATTTTAGTTATGTCATACTAGAACAATCCTATCTAAGGATAGGAAGGTAGAAAATATTCTATGTAAGAACCCTAAACAATTTAGGCATATACTAGAAAGAAAAATGCCCGAGGTAATCATAAAAAATCTAAATTTGAGAATTTAAAGATTGAAAATCAAATCTTGAGGTTAAGACATAATAAGCTAGAGAAGATCCTCAACATGATGGAAAATATATTTAAAGAGTCAAAGAAACAAGATCTAGGCTTAAATAGGCAAGACTCATTCGAGGGTAACAAAATTTGGAATATAAACCTAAGTCCAAAATTAAATATAGTTTCATACCACAGAGTTCCATATAGTTATGGAATTAACTCTATGTCTAGGATTCAAGTCAAGGGTACAAGGGAGATTATTCTTAGTGTTGATTGAGTAGACTAGCATGACTAAGATTTCTAAGGAGCCTATGAAAGTTATAAGGAAGGTATCTAGGTAAGTTATCCTTAATGAGTATTTAGTGCACCCAAGGATTTCCAATAGATATTGGGTTCCTAGAGTATGATCTTTTCATGCTAGATCGGTAAAGGGATGCCAACCCAAATTGGAAGGATAGTTAACCCAACTATAGTGAAGTTGGTATTTTTAGAGCATTTTAAAGATATTGTGACATCTTGAAAATGAGAAATTGATTTTTATTCTTGAAAAGTTTATAGTGTGCCAATAAGAACTTTAGGCCTTGAGAAGTATTGGCAAACTAGGATACAATTCAAAAGTGTGCCAAGTTTGGGGGGTTTTGGCACATTTGAGGGAGGTAGGGCCGTCTATGTCAAATTGTGATTTTGGTATCATGATTAGTTGATGACACATAGAAGAAAATTTAGGTATTTTCTTATGAGCCATAACTACCATGATTGTGTGTCATATCACATGTCATGACATCATGACATATTGATATTATATCTTGCCATGATATTTTGGTACATGTCAAGTTATACATGCATCAATAGGTATGATAGTTTTTCTTTTGAAAGTGCACATTTGATGCATGTCATATTCATTTATATGCATTATTTCAATTCTTGAAATTAAGAATAATGATATTAGTTGACATTCTAGGTAGGATGATCAAATTTAAAATGTCTAGATAGAGATGTATGATCTCTTAGTTTAGAAAAAATCTATTTTACTTCTCACAAGTCATAGAATGACTTGTGTATGTATTGAGACATATTAGACACAAGTGAGATGTTAGGATGATGGACTAAGTTCAAGATACAATTTGACATATCAAAATGAGCTTTAGTTTTATCAAACTAAATGGATTTTATGTTGGCCAATCATGGGGAAAGTTAATGTGCAAGTCATGTATATTTAGCACATAGATTATGGTTGAAAATTGTGTTTGAAAATCATTTCAAAATTATTTTGAAAAACCTTAATGAAGTCTATTTTTTTTATAGGAATCATCATTGATTAGTTAGATACAAAGTTATAGTGAAATATAAATTTTTTAATGGTTTCCAACTTTATACATTCTTTGAAAATAAGAAGAATTTATATAGAAAACTATTTTCCCTAATAGTATTTGACATAAGTAATGTATATATAAAATTTCATGATTTTTCGAATATCATAGAATTACTTATGAATTTCTAAAATTCAGCTTGAAAATAGAATTTTCAGGTTTTTAGTTCACCAATCGATTGATGTTAGTTACTAATAGATTGATGCATGCACCAATTGATTGTTGTTAGTTACCAAGTGATCACTAGCAACTTTTTTGGCTGAAATGAGTGTATTTCATTCAGTTAAGCCACCTCTATGTATTATAACTATCCCTAGCCCTCTGATATGCTTGAATAAGTATTAAAGGTGATTTTCTTGATGAAAATGAGAAATAGATGTTAAAAAGGGAAAGATGAGGATTTAAGAAGAAGTTATAGATTCGAGCTTGAATTTTCAACCTCAAGACATACAGTTTTTGAAAATTTCTAAAGGTTTAGGAACTCAAAATCATTGTTGGAGCATTAGAGGATGAAACATGCTTTAAGGGGGAAATCTTTCTTAAAGACAAGATTTTGGTAAGAAAGGAGAAATTTTGAGGATGAATGAATGTTGAAGGATTGAATACTCAAGGTTAAACATTGGATACAAATGGAAGGTAGGGAGTCTCTATTGTGATGTTAGAAGTTTAAGATGAATGGATCATAAAAAAAGATTTTTGATGTATGTCAGAGGGGGACAATGTAAGATTTAAGTTAGGAAACCCTCATTGATGCTTTGGCATGAGAAGAAGGAAAGTTAGGCTAATGAGTTAGCCTAACTTAAAAATATTGTCAAAAATCAAAAGACAAAGATATGTTGGTACAATCTATCTCAAGTTATGGTTGACCAAGCTTGAGTTTCAATGATTGATCAATATGTTAGTATGAAAAGTCAAGTAGGTTAAGGTTAACCAGATACTTGATTAGGAGAGAAAAGTCCAAATGAGTCAAGGTTAACCAGACACTTGGTGGCAAGAGAAAAATTCAAGTGGGTCAAGGATGACTAGACACTTCGTGATCAGAAGTCCAATAGGAAGTTAGCAAGACACTTAGTGATCGGATGTCTATTAGGAAATTGTCAAGAGAAAAGTCCAAGTGGGTCAAGGATATAGGTCACGGAGGATCAAATACTTAGTGATCAGAAGCCCAACGGGAAGTTGGCAAGAAAACAACTAAATGGGTTACGAAGGACTGGACACTTGGCATGAGTGAAGAAGACTCAATAACTCAAGGTTGATAAGATATTGGACTACGAAAAGTCTAGACAAGTCAAGGGCAACCATATTTTGAGCAAAAGAAGTCTGAGTAGGTTGACGTCAACTAGATATCAAAAAAAGACATGAATTCAGTCTTGAAAAGACTAATATTAGGGTTAGCAATTGTTTGCCAGAAAGTGGAAATCGATTGGTAAATCCTAAATCCAGAATTTTGGGTTTACTGCTTGTGCAATCAATTGGTGCAATTGATTGAGGGCAATCTATTAAAGCAATTATTGGTAGCTTATTTTGGGTGATAGAACACTTCAGAATTGTTTGGTGTAATTGATTGGCCTGAAGCAATCGTTTAAGGCAATCGATTGGAAGAATGTGAACAATAAACAGAACTATGGAATTGATTGGGGTAAAACAATCAATTAGTGTGATCAGGTCAATTGACCCTTTTTGCAGGATTGAACAGTCAAATCCGACGTGTCAATCGATTGGTAAGTAAGGTCAATCGATTGGTAAGCAATTTCAACCCAATTGCAACCCTAGAAAAGTGAGTTTTATGGAGATTTGAGGCCACTGGTTCTTGAGGGTTTGACAAGAAGTGTTGTTGCATTTCTAGACCAATAAGGGCAATTTCAAGCAATAAAAAGCGATCAAATTAAGATTCAAGTAAAGTTGTTTATATTCATTGTATTTACTTTCATTTCTTATTTTTATATTGTGTTCTTTTAAGAACAGTTTGAAAGAGTCTTCTTTACCTCTAGAAGGTATCCAAGAAGGAGATTATTATAGTAGAAGGAGATCGTTAAGAGTAAGTCTTGGATCAGTCATCTCAAGGAGCCGGATATTAAATAAAAGTCTGATGTTGTACATGTGAAGTTAAGTTTGAATCAAGGTTTCTGCTATGCATTCAAATGATGAGTACAAAATCAAACGGCTTTTTTTTCTTTTTTGCCAGAAAGAAAATACCTACTATAACAAAATAACAACTAAATGAAGACACTTGCTATAACTAAATGAAGAGACTCATATAACTAAACAAGTGCATATATGTACTCTAATAATAAATTATTATTATTGCAAAAATACTAGCACCTATCATAATTAAATTAAAACACTTATTAGAAGGAAAACACAACCACTGATTCAAACAATTAATAATTAATATCTCATTTAGCATATGTTTAACTCAATTCAAGCTTGAGATCTTATACTTTTTTTATTATCATTTTAGAAACTTATTAGGACCTAAATTATTATACCCATTTAAGTTAAGTTGTCTTAGGGTCTAAACTATCTTGTGAGACCTAATGTCTTATGCACCTCTTGGGACCCTAAACTGTCATGTTTACATTTTCATTTTAGATTTTAGGTCATTGCCGGCCCTCTTGATCGAGGCCTCTTGGCACCTTTTTTTTTTTCATTTCAAGAAGCCACTTGTTCTCTAAGTGGACTTCGATCTAACATGTTATGCTCTTCAACTTCAAGATGCATCCTTAAATCTAGTTGGACCTAATCAAGAGAAGATGACTTCTACTTAATTCATCCGAGCACACTTAACCCCAAGTTTGGTTTTAATTTGCTAGTGATCACGTCACTCCAATTTAAGTTATACTTCTTTCCAAAAAGTAATCATTAGACCTCGAGAAGTGGAAAATGCTGTCTTCATATGCAAAACATGCACAAAGTTTTCTTAATTAAAAATCCCATGCATGTTTTTAATTCCAATTAAGTTGTACAAGCTCCATGCATTTTTCTTCTGTCGTCCACTCTAAGTTAGGTGCCATCCCTCATCCGTAACATCAACTCAAGTACATCAATAACTTATTTATATATAAATTTAAACTTTCAACTCCTTTCAGTACTTGAATTAATTGTTTCAACTGACTTGGAATTGCCACCTCTTCTTTCAAGTCATATATATATATATATATATATATATATATATATATATATATATATATATATATATATATATATATATATATATATATATATATATTATATGTGTGTGTGTGTGATGGGGCTGGGTAGTCTGGGCCAGACTCGGGGATGAAGAAGCTAAAGACGCGCCCTGCTCTCCTCTCTCGGGCCCCGGGACCCTCTCTTAGGGGTGCACTAGGGCAGCCTATCCCGGGAGGTATCACATCCAGAGACCCCCGAGCTCACCTCGGGAGACGAGGTCCTAGGACCAGCTGACCTCAAATACCGACTAGAAAAAGTCCACGCTTCCCCCCTGTAAAATGGGCTCAGCGAGAGAAAGAATGGTAACGGCGCCGACGGTTTCAAGGGATATCCCCTCATCACCGAAAGCAGGGGGTGTGGCTCAAGTATAGGAGTCGTGGCACCGATAAAAGGGGGGGGCACGACCAGGCTGCTCACATCGGTATAAAAGGAAGTTCAACCCCTCTGGTAAGGGGGTTACGACTTGTCATCTCCACATTCTGTCTTTCTTTCTCCAACCGGACACCCTACTAACTTGAGCGTCGGAGTGGACTCCGCCAGACTCCCACCGGCGTGTCCCCTAACGCTTGTGTTATTCTCGCAGGATCCTCCAAGTTCCTCATCTACCTCGCCATTCCTGTTGGGGGCTGATCCTCAGTAACTAGTCATCGCCGACGACTCCTTCTGGAACAAATTTGGCGCCGTCTGTGGAAAATATAATCCAGCACCTAAAGGAGCACCGATGGCGGAAGCAGAGGATCTCGCTCATCCGCGGGAGGATGAAGGGCCTAAGCAAGAGCGACGAGAGGTGGAATGTGAAGAGGTGCATCTCCATCCTCACGACGGAGGGGAAAGTACGCACATCACTCTTGATCTCGCTCCAGCAATACGAAATCGTCTCGTCGAATGCCTGAGAAACCATATAGACGTGTTTGCTTGGGCCGCTGAAGAAATCAAGGGCGTCCCCCAGCGCTGACCATGCATCACCTACATGCGTCGCCGGAAGCCCGTCCCGTGAAGCAAAAGAGGAGGCACTTCTCCCCGGAACAAGACAAAGACATTCGGGAGGAATTTCAGAAGCTATTAAAAGTCAGACACATCAGGGAAGTCTGGTTCCCGGCTTGGTTGGACAACGTGGTCCTGGTTCCCAAGCCGGGGGTAAATGGCGAATCTGCATCGATTTCAGAGACCTAAACAAAGCCTGCCCGAAGGACTGTTACCCCTTGCCCAGGATAGATAGGCTAGTGGACTCAATGGTCGGCTGTGAGTTCATCTCCATGTTAGACGCCTACCAGGGCTATCACCAAGTCCCCCTAGTCCCCGAGGACCAGGAGAAGGTCAGTTTTGTGACGGCTGACGGAACGTAGTACTACAACGTCATGCCCTTCGGCTTGCGTAACGCAGGCGCCATGTACCAGCAGATGATGGATAAAGTCTTCTGGCACCAAATTGGGCAGAACATTGAGGTATACGTAGACGACATATTGGTCAAGACGGAAAAATGAGGGGACATGATAGCTGACCTGGAGGAAACATTCGTCACTTTGAGAGCACACAGGTTAAAGCTAAACCCAGCTAAGTGTCTGTTTGGGGTCAAAAGTGGCAGGTTCCTGGGATACATGGTGACGGAAAGGGGGATCGAAGCCAACGCAGAAAAGGTAAAGGTCATCCTGGATATGCCACCCCCGCGGAACTTCAAGGAAGTCCAACGGCTGAATGGCAGAATCACTGCCCTATCACGGTTCATCTCTAAATCCGCGGACAAAATCCTTCCCTTCTTCAAAATTCTGAGAAAAGTTGTTAAATTTGAATGAGATGACCAGTGTGAGAAGGCCTTCGAAGAATTGAAGACCTATTTGGCAGATCTCCCGACCCTGCAGAAGCCAGTGGAAGGGGAGTCCTTATTCGTCTATTTATCAGCGGCCAAGCAAGCGGTAGGGTTAGTGCTTGTCCGAGAACAAGATCGGATACAACATCCCATCTACTTCTTTAGACACCTGCTAAAGGATGCTGAGACGCGATACACCATGATGGAAAAGCTGGCCTACGCCTTGGTCTTGATGGCCCGAAGGTTGCGGCCATACTTCTTAGCGCATCCCATCGTGGTTCTCACCAATAGCCCACTAGCCTGAGTCCTTACTAACCCCGAGGCGTCGGGCAGGCTAATCAAATGGACGACCGAGTTAAGTGAATACGACATTGAGCATCAGCCTCGAACTGCCATCAAAGCACAAGCCCTCTCTGACTTCATGTTGGAGACAATCCTGGAAGCCGAGACTGAAGGTATGTGGAAGGCTTACGTGGATGGATCCACCAATAGCCAACACAGCGGGGTGGGACTGCTATTGATTTCCCCCAGGGGAGACACGCTGCATCTGTCTATCCGACTTCACTTCAAAGCTACCAATAATGAAGCTGAGTATGAGGTGATCCTGTCAGGGTTGTAAGCGGCCCATCACATGGGCGCCCGCCGAATCACTATCTACTCAGACTCGCAGTTGGTGGCTCAACAAGTAGCGGGCAGTTTCGAAATCAAATGTGAGCGGCTACAAAGGTATGTAGACCTATATGAACAACTAAAAATCACCTTCTCAGAAGTCATCCTGCAGAAGATCTCCCGGTCGGATAATGTGCGGGCCGACGAGTTAGCCAAGTTGGCTAGTTCCATATCCACTTGGCGGTTGGAGGGGCCCAGTGTGGCGGAAACAATGGTGGCCCAAATTGGGGGAGAACCCAGAATAGACGAACCCGTAGATTGGAGAGATCCATATATAGCATTCCTCCGAGACGGATCCCTGCCAAGTGGAGGCCCAGAGACTCGGTTGTTTCACTGACGAGCGGAGAGGTTTACACTGGTCGGGGATCAATTGTACAAGAGAGCCTATGCCCGACCCCTCCTCAAATGTGTTGGGCCGAAAGAGACTGGCTACATAATGCGCGAGGTGCACGAGGGCATCTGTGGAAGCCATATTGGAGGGAGATCCTTGTCCCGCAAGATCCTTCTGGTGGGATATTTTTGGCCTACCTTGCAGGCTGACTCGGTCAACTTCGTGGCCAGATCTAAGGCTTGTCAGAGGCATCATCATGTCTCTCATCGCCCGACGGAGCTGTTGAAAGTTTTGACAGTGTCGTGCTCGTTTGACCAGTGGAGAATGGACATTGTGGGACCTTTCCCCAGCGGGCCCCAGCAGAAGATATTCCTCCTCGTTCTCGTGGATTGTTTTTCTAAATGGGTAGAAGTTGAACATCTGGCCAACATCACAGAGGGGGCGATAATCAAGGTTTTATGGAAAGATATTGTCTGCAGATATGTCATCCCTCATAAGCTGGTGTCAGACAATGGCAGACAATTCTCTGGACGAAGGCTGAAGGAATGGTGTGAAGGGTTAGGCATTCAGCAGGCTTTCACCTCCGTCGCCTACCCACAAAGCAATGGACAAGCGGAGGTGGTCAATCGGAAAATTCTGAGAGGGCTCAAAGTAAAGCTGGATCATGTCGGAGGCAACTGGGTCGAATAACTTCCCAGCATCTTGTGGTCTTATCAGACTACCCCAAAAGATGGAACCGGCGAGAGCCCTTTCCGATTAGTCTACGGAGCAGAGGTCGTCATTCCGGTGGAAGTAGGGGAGGAGTCTCCATGATGGTGACATTACACAAGGAAGATAACGACTAGGAGCGGTTGATTGATCTGGAACTCATATCAGAGGTACGGGACAAGGTCGCGGTAAGGTTGGAAGCCTATCGCCGGAGATTTCCCGTAGCTTCGAGGTGGGGGATCGAGTCTGGAAAAGAATCAAACCAGTGGGAGATCCCGGGAAGTTAGAGCCGCAATGGGATGACCCTTACGTCATCATCAAACAACTTACAGGGGGTAGCTACTATTTAGAAGACCGCGAAGGCAGAAGACTGGAAAGACCTTGGCATGCGAGGCATCTTCACCCCTACTGTACTTTGTGAGTTATCGTGTGATGCACTTTCATCGATGTATGCTTTCAATATCCCACTGTCTTGTAGTATCATTAATAAAAGAGAGGCACTACGTGTCATTCGGGAAATGTTAAGGCTCCATTTTCGATTAAACCCCTACAACCTCTTGGTGTGTAGGCTTAGCTTCAGAGCTGTACACGCCCAGTTAAGAGCCGATTAAAACCCTACAGCCTCTCGGTGTGTAGGCTTGGCCTCGGAGCTGTACACGCCCGACCAAGAGGTGATTAAAACCCTACAGCCTCTTGGTGTGTAGGCTTGACCTCGAAGTTGTACACGCCCGGCCAAAAGCTGATTAAAACCCTACAGCCTCTCGGTGTGTAGGCTTGGCCTCGGAGCTGTACACGCCCGACCAAGAGCTGATTAAAACCCTACAAGCCTCTCGGTGTGTAGGCTTGGCCTCGGAGCTGTACACGCCCGACCAAGAGCTGATTAAAACCCTACAACCTCTTGGTGTGTAGGCTTGGCCTCGGAGCTGTACACGCCCGCCAAGAGCTGATTAAAACCCTACAGCCTCTCGGTGTGTAGGCTTGGCCTCGGAGTTGTACACGCCCGACCAAGAGCTGATTAAAACCCTACAGCCTCTTCGGTGTGTAGGCTTGGCCTCGGAGCTGTACACGCCCGACCAAGAGCTGATTAAATCCTACAGCCTCTCGGTGTGTAGGCTTGGCCTCGGAGCTGTACATCGCCCGGCCAAGAGCTGATCTAAAACCCTACAGCCTTCGGTGTATAGATTGGCCTCGAGTTGTACACACCCGGCCAAGAGCTGATTAAAACCCTACAGCCTCTCGGTGTGTAGGCTTGGCCTCGGAGCTGTACACGCCCGGCCAAGAGCTGATTAAAACCCTACAACCTCTTGGTGTGTAGGCTTGGCCTCAGAGCTGTACCCCGGCAAGAGCTGATTAAGACCCTACAGCTCTTGGTGTGTAGGCTTGGCCTCGGAGCTGTACACGCCCGACCAAGAGCTGATTAAAACCCTATAGGCTCTCTGTGTGTAGGCTTGGGCCTCGGAGCTGTACACGCCCGGCCAAGAGTTAATTAAAACCCTACAATCTCTCGGTGTGTAGGCTTGGCCTCGGAGCTGTACACGCCCGACCAAGAGCTGATTAAAACCCTACAGCCTCTCGGCGTGTAGGCTTAACCTCGGAGCTGTACAAGCTTGACCAAGAGCTAAGTAAATCCTACAGCCTCTCTGGTGGTAGGCTAGGCCTCCGAGTGGTACCCACACGACCTAGAGTTGATACGTGTTAGGGGATGTACCTTGTAATAGCCCTACCAAGAATCAGATAAGAGTCTCATGTCTGCTCCAGCTACACAGGGCAGAAGATGAATGGATGATCACGGTAAAAAACAAGGAGTTTAACGATGAATCAAGTACATATTCACCTTAAGAGTTTCAAAAGAATAAATTGCAGTAATCAAGGGATGAGGGATAACCACGTAATAAGGAGGCACCCTACAGAGCCTATTCTTTAGGGGAGAGGTCGTCCCAAACACGTTGAATAGTTATGGCACTCAAGTTGGAGCCCAGCTTCAATAGCTGATCCTTCTCCAACTTCCTGATGGCGCCGTAAAAGCCCTGTTTGAGGGTCTTAAAGGCTTGTGCAGCCACCAGATTAGCGTACTCCTCCTATCCCAAAAATTTGGCTTTGTAGACGGCCTCCATTGGAGATACTGAATGTGTAGAGTCTTCTGGCTGCCGTTGGACCTTGGGTTCGGCGTCAATTTTGGCCATTTTGAGTGCCTCCACCTCTAAGAGCAGTTCTGCACCCCGGTCCTCCAGGTTCTTCTTAGCCGACTCCAAAAGGGTAACTTGGTCGGACAACTCCTTATTACGGGCCTGGAGTTGCTCGCATTCCTGTGATAATTTCTGTAAATCCTCTTCTAGAGCACTGGTCTTCTCAGATCCCAGGTGTTCCCGGAGCTTGTACCCGTGCAGGGTATCCTCAGCCGATATTAAGGAGGACAGGTAGTGATCAGCTTTCTCTCGGAGGACCCGGCTGACCTCT
>JAGFNQ010001933.1:261390-283614 GCA_024364735.1 Boesenbergia rotunda | reverse complement strand
CCTGTCGTAAGGCGAGGAGATAAATGAACCGCAAGCGCAGAGCTAGGTTCGCCGAGCCTGTCGTAAGGCAAGGAGATAAATGAGTCACTAGCGCGGTGCTAGGATCGCCGAGCCTGTCGTAAGGTGAAGAGATAAGCGAAGCGCTAGTGCGGAGCTAAGTCACGGAGCCTCTCATAAGGCGAGGAGATAAATGAACCGCTAGTGCGGAGATTCACTGAGATTCTAGTCGTAAGCCTGTAGATAAATGAACTGCTAGTGCGGAGGTTCACCGAGCCTGTCGTATGCCTGTAGAAACTCTGAGATTCTGGTGCTCTCGGCTTGCCCCGAAACCACTCATCGCGATGCGGCTTGTTCGTTCTGATGTTGTTCGAGCGCACCCTTAATGGCGTTGTCGATCAATCGATCTAGTTCCTCTTTCGTCAGGACGATGGATTGTCCCGTCGGCTCGGCCAGTCACCGAGGTTTTGCCCACATGGATGTCACTGTGGCGTGGAGGAACTCAGTGCCCTGTGACGTCAACACGAGCGTTTGGGTAATACGCCTGAGATTGTCTGGCGGAGCCCACTCCGACGCTCAAGTCAGTATTTCAAGGGAGATTAAAGGCAGCAAGAAAGGAATATGTATGTAGGGTTAAGAGAGCGTAACCCCCTTACCGGAGGGGTTGAATTACCTTTTATACCTGCGGTGGCGGTCCCATGTGTCCCACGTTCTTCTCCACGTCCCCTTGATTGTCGGTTACTAGATAATCTTTGTAACAACCGTTGCAGCTGTTAAATCTAGGTCGTTGTGATGATTAAGACTTTAATGACAACATCTTGCGGGTCATGAGATTATCCACAATCCGAAGAAAGGAGGACAGTTATTTGAGGTCGAGTGCTTATTGGGCTTCGCTACCCCGAGGTGGTCTCAGGGCCTTTTGGCCCGGGGGGTCCTGGGCGCTCGCCTTCCCGAGGTGATCTCGGGACCTGATCTCCCGAGGTGATCATGAGCGTGTATCCTTCTGGAGCGATCCCAGAAGTAGGTCTACCCGAGGTGGTCTCGGGGATCCACCTTCCCGAGGGAGCCTCGGAGCTAAGGAAAGAGAGTCATCCAGACTCGGTAGATCCTGCCACATAGCTTCTTCAGTCCACGTGTCAGCCACGGGGTGCTCAACCCCATCAATATATATATGTTGTAACTGGTAGGAACCAACCGCAATGGCCATGTCTTGATAACCCTAATATGAGATTCAAGAAGTTAGAGGGAAAATGCACAGCCAGAGAAGGAAGAAGCTATTGGTCATTGCTTCTCTTTGCATTGTTTATAGCGAATTCCATGATTTGGGGAATTGCTTCATGTTAATTAATTATAATGTTTTTGTGTGTTAATTAATTATAATGTTCTCTCCTATCAAATATTTTAGGGTTAAGAGGGTCATCATATATGATATATATATATTCATCATGCATCATGTAGGTATAGTTGAAGGCAAATCTCTGATTATATTTTTAGAGATTGCACTACGTTACTGACTTGCATGGCCGCTTCCAGCCATCTCCACAAGATCACATCCAACCTTCCTTCTTCCAAAAACCTCCTCGCCGTTTTCATCAAGATCTCCACAACTCCATCGTTACTACTTACGACCTGCTTCTTCTTCTTCTTCACTCGAGGGCACTTGAGCAGCGACAAGTAGGCTTCTATGTCATGCACGCACATCGGGTAATTCCTCACGTCGAAGAAATCCAATGCCACCTCCACGCCGAAGTGTGTGTAGTAAGCTCCGTCGCCGGCGCCCCATGGCAGCCTATGCGCAGAGGCCTCGTTGAGGAACATCCCCGGCAGCTTCGTCACCGGGTCGTTCACGTTGGCCACCCGCAGCACCTTCAGCCCCAGCTTCTCGCACCGCCATCTGAACCCGGCGTTGCCCACCCGCGGCCCGCCGTAGGAATAGACCGTCACCGGCACCTCTCCGCCCCGGTTCAGCCCTAGCTCCACCAGGTCGTATCCTAGAAGCACCGCCAAGGCGCTCCCCATGCTGTGCCCCGCCACCGTCACGCTTACCTCCTCCTCCTTGTACTCCCCCAGCAGCCGCGCCACCTCCGCCAGCAACTGCTCCCGGCAGCTCCCTCCGCTGAACCGGCAGCCGGATTCATCCGACGTGTACAGGCTTAGGAACCCCGACTCGACCCGCACCTCCGCCCTGGGTTCGTTCGGGTCGAGCCGCGCCGGCTCCAGCGCGCTCATGAAGTTGGCGAGCCACTCCGCCTGGGTAACCGTCCCACGGAAGGACACGAGAACGTCGCGGCGGCCTAGCCTGCGGACGGTTTCGTCCGAGGCGACCGCCACGTACCCGATCCACCTGCTACAGCCCGTGTCGGCCGGGGTGGCGTACACGTAGCGGGTGACGACATATCCGGATTCGGGCAGGCCCACCTCGCGGAGCAGGCTCCGCTTTCCGTACTTGCAGTTGAGGTATCGGCCGGAGGCCGGGTCGAGGTCGAACCCTCTGTAGCACGCCGCCACCAGCTCGCCGTACCGGACGATCTCATCGCGGAGGAGCGGGCTCAACGGCTCCACCATCCCTTTCCAATCATTCGCCCCCTGGATCTCCCTCCACGCGTCCGACAGCGCCAGCTCCCCTGCCCCGCGCTTCTCAGCGTTCGGCGGCGTGCTAACTGCCACCATGCGCCGCGTCCTCCTCGACTTTACGGCCGTCGCAGACGTCACTGACGGTCTAGGAAGGGCGGCGCGGTGCGGCGGGGCGAAGGAGGGAGGCATTAGGCGGGAGGCTGCCATGTCGCGGCCAGGGAAGGGGCCCAAGGGAAGAGAGGAGATTTAGATGGGGAGGAGGGTGCAGGGGAGAAAATGCTTGAAATACATATAGAGCGAGGACGGGTTGGGAAGCGGGCACGTGGCTTGAAAACTAAGGAGTTTGAAAGTTTCGGCAAGATTGCAATATTGTTTAGGATCCTGTGCTTAAAGTGGTCGGTTACGGACCCATTTTAAGCTTGTGGTCTAATTTGCGGCGGCACATGAGTCATGACAACGACGCGTGTATAAACAAACAACGCTACATCTCGTCAATGTATTTACGATCAATATTATTCATATAAATTAGGTGACCGGCGATGATCATCGAGCACTAGGTTTAAGTTGATATTACAAATTAGAGAACAAATCGGTGATCATGGGGTCGAATTGGACATGACACGGTTCGTCTTTGTCGAACAAATCGGGTCGAGCACGATCTAGACCGAGACGGATTGGACTAGCTCACGGACTACTGCTCGGACTATTTTACAGCACACAAGAATATTGGGTTGGTTTATTATTGGGAGTGGATAATTCAACGCGGAACGAGGCTTGGATTTAATTAATTAATTAATTAATTGAAGGGAGGGAAGGAGGCAGGGAGGATTTGGTGTTAAACGTGGACGTGGAATTTTGACGGTGGTCAGTGAGTTCTCCGGCCATTTAGGTCGCTTTCGCTGAATTCTTTAATATTAATAATAAAAAAATTAATGAGGTTAGGTAATATCGAACCTCTGACCGTCAATTTAGTTTTATAAAAAAAATTTACCGATTACTCGCGATAGACGGTTTAGAAGCTAATAACCCTTTCGCTGCACCATAGCTTCGGGAGACAACGACACATTCATTTGGTTGGTTCTGAGTTATTTTATTATTCTCTATATTTGGTTTGTTCCTCCAAATATATACGAATCTTGGGAGGCTGGACTTCCAAATAGTTCATCGTGAGCGCTTCCCAATTTATCTTGATGGTATGTAGAAAATTTCCGTGAAACCGAATCAATCGTCCAATGTTCGACGTTATCCAACCTCGTTAATCATTTTTAATTACATAATTTAACAAAAGCTTGCAAACGTCTACCAAGAAAAATTTATTATTATTACCACATAATCTTATAGGATAAATCATTTTTATATCCTCGTAAACTCAAATCGGTTTAGTCGATGAAGAGAATTTGAGTTTTAAGTTAAATTTCATCAAGGTCTTGGCAGCATGAGTATTGAAGTGTTTTTAATTTTTATTTCATAGTCTATGATTATAAAAAAAATGATGAATGAGATAAAAAATAAACTTGGAATGCTATTATAATAAAAAAAACTAGCTAAAAAGTGTTTCATCTAACTCGTGATGACAACGATAATCTTAAAATTTATTTATGAGAAATTGTATGATTTTTTTGTTGAATATGATGAATTAGACACTTGACAAAAGAGAATAATAAGAACAAAGTTCAAATGGATCGTGAAGAGTTAATCATTTAATAAGAGAAAAGTTCAAGTGAGTCATACAAAATCGAAAAATTAGAGTCCGATATGAAGTCCAAGTGAGTCAAGATTGACTATATACTTGACAATGAGGGTGTTGGTGCAATTGACCTCTAATCAAGGCTGACTAAACTTCATAATGATGTATGCATTTCATATAGAATTTTATCATAGTTTTACACGCGTTTTATCTCATTTTGTATGCATATATTTCATGATTTTATCTCTTTGTGTTTCATTTTGTTACTTTCCTAGTTCAGAGAACCGCTCTTATTTATTTCCTTTGATCGAACGCGAAAAACTTCTGAAGACTTCCTAGCTGCCACGGTCATGGCCACAACAACCTGTGCCGAAACCCCAAGATATTCATAGAGTCGGTCACGGATGGCCATGCCCATAGGCATGGTCATGCAAAAAATCCTGTATGAGTTCATAGAACCCACCACAGGTGGTCGTGGCAGCAAGCATAAGCATGTCACCACTCGAAAGAGTTCACAACACTCGACACAAGCAACCATGTCGACCGCCATATGGGGTCGTGTTAGGCACCTAGAAAACCTGGTATAAAAGCTGGATTTGTAGATTTTTGAGAGGATCTCCATTGAGAACCACCCAAGGGCTCTAAGAAGACTTCAGAGAGACGATCCAAGAGATTTTCGACATCTTCATTCCCAGAATTCAGATCGGGGAGCATCCGATGACGAACTCACACATTAAGACTAAGCTTTATTTTTTCTTTTTCTAAATTTGGTCTTGATTGTAACTGATTAAATGATGATTTCTATTTATAACCCCATGTTTATGGAGTAAATTCTTGATTCTAGGATTAGAAATTAGCCCTTTGATATGTAGACACCTTTTGTTGAATTTATTGATGTTTGATTGTTTCTTATTCAATGATATGTGTGTTTGTGGTCCGGATCTACTGTGTACACACGATCTTGATGCCAAAGGCACAAAATTTATATCCCATGAGGAGCGGAGATGAACCAAAAGGAGAACTCAATCCTCCGTCCCTTAGAACCCAAGATGTGGAGAGTAGAAAATAAATCGATAAGCCACGAGGAGCAATAAGTTATCATACATCTTAATCAATTGGTTCCAATTCGTCGTCACATAGTAAGAGAAGAGAAGACAATTTAGGAGTCGTGGAATCACATAACAGGAGTCTCCTTAGGAAAGTAATCTCTCAGCTTTGTTATTCTAAAAGTAGACGATGAATTGGAATAGATATGCTGGTGTAGTTTTAAAAGTCCATATCGAATGCCATAGGATAGTCTACTTATATAAAAAACCATTGAGAATAGGAAATCAACATAGGTTAGGTATTTTTAATCATTGTGCTGAAATTAAAATCCTAAAATTGTCTTTTCTTATGGAATTCTCCTAGATCACTTTCCTTCCTTTTCTCTCTTCTCATTCAAAACTCTTTCCACACTATATTCTCTACTTTTCTTCATAAGATCTGTTGTTCTTGAACAACCTCAACCACGTGATTTATTTAGACAATTATGTTTATTAGTAAACGTACTTAATTAGCCATCAATTCTAATGGGATTGATATCTTTTATTACTTGACGACATTTTCGTACACTTGCGTATTTGACTACATTAAGTTTTGGCATCATTGTCGAGGACCGTGTCCATCGATATCAGTTGTATAGAAATGTGATTAATCTAGATTTCTTTTCTTTCTTTCTTTTACTAGTAAAATAGATGCTCAAATTCAATGGTTTAATCAATTTGATATTGTGAATTTTTCTAACTGTTATTGTGAGCTTTGTAGTATACATTCACATGTGATCAATGATTGCTCGATGATTTTAGACCCTGTATATAAAGTGCACGAGAAAAAAAGGAAAATCCTCTCTGATACCTTCAAAGATCACAACAGCTATATTGTGAGATGTGTAAAGTAATAGGACATATAATCGACATTTGTAGCAAGTTCGTAACTTACAAATTAAGTGGGAAAATTTTATTTCAATTCAAAATGAAGAGAATGAAGTCACTAAGATCACTTGAAGAAGGAAGTTTAGTTGTGTCTGTCGATGTTGCTACATCAAAGATGGATAAGAATCCTTAAACTTTTGATATTCTAGAAAAGTCTTCCTTAGCTAGAAGAAGCAAAAAGTTAGAAGTTACTCAGAAATTACATTACAAGGGACTCGAAGAATATGAAGTTGAGATTTTGACTAAGGAGTGCGCTACTTTAATTCAGTTACTTCCAAACCTTAAGGATCCAAAAGAGACTCCCCTACTTGTATCTGAAATCATGCTCGATGATTTACTCTCTTCGGTGATTGATGATGATAAGATTTTATTTGATATATCTAAAGATACTAACTAATTCTTTTTCAAACAAATTGGTGGCAGGACATATTTTGTATATATAGCAATCAAGTAGACGACCTCGTAACGGGCCTTTGAAGGAGAACATATTTGATGAAAGGACAAGAACTCTTGGCAAGAAAGTTAGAGGTATCTTACTCTAGCAAGAGTGAGATATGTATAAAAGAACCTAATAAGGGGTCGAGCTAATGACTAAAAACAAGTGCTCATTGGGAGGCAACCCAAGTTCTTTCTTGTTTTCAATTTCATTTTTCTTTTATTTCATAGTTTTTAGTTTAACTAACTGTTACTTGAATTTTTCTTGTCTAATCTTCTTTTTGCAGGATTCAAAGATGAGGAGAGGAAATGGAGTTCAAAGACTAACTCCCGAGGGCATCCTAGCTGCCATGGCCATGGCCATTTTTAAGAGATCGTGCCCCATCCCTAGGTTTTCCACAGAGCCCACCATGGGAGGTCTAGCCAATCGGCATGGCCACATTGATTTCCATGTTTTTCACATAGCCTGCCATGGGCAGGCCGTGTCGACCATGCAAAATCTTTGGGTTTTCTCAGAAGCCTCCACGGGGGGTCATGCCAGCCGACACGACCATGGAAAGAGAAGATGTGCAACACAGGCCGACACAACATGTTGTGCCAGTAGGCATGGTCGTGTCAGTGTGAATCCTATATAATCGATTTGGCCACCATGGCCAAACCTTAGCCATTGAAGAGACCTTTCTGAAATCCAGAGGGCTAGCTGTGGAATGACTCATACAATTGGCACACATCACTTAGTAATCTCTCTAACTTCCCTTCATATTATATTTTGCAATTATTGAGGACAATGAAGAGTTCAAGTCTTGGGGAATATTTGTTGTTAGTTTGTTTTGACTAATAATTACTTGTATTTGTCTTTTGTCTTATAGCAAGATACTAGTACGTTGATTGTAGATTTTATGTTGTGATAGTATGCTTAGTGATCTATTTTTTCCTATCCGTAGTAGCTAGCATGAAGTGAGCAACGTTTTTATTAGAAAAATTTGAGTGTTGACCTAATTTTAGGATCTCTTCACACTATGTTTAACTTTGATGGTAGCTTCTTTTTTTATATAATAGTCATGATTCATAGAACCGGACTAGTACTTTCTAGATGACTTCTCAACTATATTTTAATTACTGGATAAACTCGGTTCATGTCAACCCATTAAGAAAATCAGAATCCTAGAAGAAAAAAAAAGGAAAAAGGGGTTTATTTAAGTGTTGCATTTTGCAAGCACTTAGAAAATAATTTAGAGAATAAGGGATAAAAAAACGGTTGCTGTGAGTGGAAACTAACAAATTATCCATTTCAGACCGAATTAGGCTATTGGGAAAATACTTGTTATGTTTCTCATTGATACCGAGTATTCCTTTAAGATCTTGTGTAGATGGTGCAAAGCACTTTTAAGGGGGATGAACCTTGTGTGTGGTAGGTAAGTGCTTATCGCTGGAAGCATTAGGAATATGGTTAGATGTCGATTTGACTAGGATTGAAAGTTGAAACTAGAAAAATTTAAGTCACTCATTGAACTGACCACGGAGAACTTCTACTTAGCCCACATTCAAATAATTTTGTTATCTTGCTCATTAGTAAAACTATATGATAGGATTAAATTGATTCACTAGGGATTATGATGTATCATTTACACATAAATCTAGATTGCAGGTTTTGTTTGAGGACAATTAAAGTTTAAGTCTGAGGGTGTGATGTGTATAGATTATATATGTTTTTAAGTATCATTTATAATGTATCTTGTTAATCGGAATGCCATGAGGAGCAATGGACTATCATAGATCTTAATGGAATAATTCTAATTTATCGCCAAGTAGTAAGCGAAAGCAACTCAGGGGTTATGGGATCACGTGACAGGGATCTCCTTGAGAAAACAATCCCTCAGTTCTGTCACTCTAAAAGTAGATGGCGAATTAGAACGGATATGTCGGAGTAGTCCCAAAAGTTCACATAGGATATCATAGGATAGTCTGCCTATATAAATATCCATTGAGGATATGAAATCAAAGATAGATTAGGTTTCTACAATCATTGTGATGAAATCAAAATCATAGAATCGCTTCCCCAACTCAGCTCACTCTCTCATCTCTCTCGTGCTCAACTCTGTGTCTCTCTTAATTTTCTCTCACTCTCTTTCTCTCTCGTTCATGAACTCAAGCAATCTTCAAAATTCTAGATAACCTACTTTCCAATTCTGACTAATATTTGATTCACAATTCTCGTGAGACTGATATCTTTTATTACTTGACGACATTTCGTACACTTGTGGATGACCACATCAAGTTTTTGATTTGCAGTCCTCATGAGATCGGTATGCCAACATTGGTCGTGGCAAAGAAGGCTGAATTTCACAGAATGCACCACAGAGGGTCGTACCAACCTGCACGGGTCGTGACAAAGGAAGCTATATTTCACAGAATGCATCACGGGGGGTTGTGCCAACCGCCACGACCCTTTCCACACAAACCTTATATAAATGTCTTCTCCGTCACGGCCCGTGTAGCGCAAACCTTATATAAGCGTCTTCTCTGCCACGACCAAACCCTAGCCCATGTCACCTTTGCATCAGCCCATGCCTGCTAGGAAATTAAACTCCTTATCTTCTTCGTTTAGATCTTGTATTCAAGCTTCGTCTTGCCCTAAACCTCCATATCCTCTTTTTCCCCTTGTGATCACCTTCTTCTTGCCCTAAACCTCCACTTCCTCTTGTGAGTTTCCTAATCTTGAGAGACTTTAAAGCAAGGATGAAAAGAGCAAGGCGAGGCAACAGGTCGAGGCTGCTGGATGAAGAGTCAGCTAAGTCGTGAGGGTTCGAGTGCTGAGAGGATTGTACTTGGGAAGGAAAACCCTAGGGTTCAAGTGCTGAGAGAATTGTACTTGGGAATGAAAACCCTAGATTTAGGGGTGGATCAGTCGACTGATGAAGTGCATAGAAAGATCAGTCGACTGATCTTAGGGGCAGTCGACTGGTATTCGAATGTTGGGCTGTAACGTTCGAATACTAGGTGGACCAATCGACTAGTGCTTAGACCAGTCGACTGGTAACGACTCTTTTCAGCTATGAGCTCTATTTAAGAGAGCTCGGTTTGGCTGGGAAAGAGTTAGCGAAATAAGCTTGGTTAGAGCTTATTAGTAGTCTTCTAGTGCTCAGATATTGTCGGGAGTTTGTGGCGAGGTTTCTCCACCCACAAGGAGCGACAAGAGCTAACCGGAGGTCTTCCGGGGACTCATCCACTGACGGATCGGGATCGTCCACCTTACGGACAGCTGTGGAGTAGGAGCTTTATCTCCGAACCATGTAAACGGTTTATGTTAGCATTGGTTTTAATTTATAGTTTTAGTTTTCCGCTTGTGCTTGCTAACACTTGTAGAAAGAAACCGCGAATCAAGTGGGTGATTGGCTATTCACCCCCTCTAGCCTTACATCAAGGTCCCAACAAGTGGTTTCAGAGCGAGGTCGCTCGTTTACGGACTCACCGCCGGGAGAGCAAAAAGCTAGAGGAAGATGGACTTGGAAGGTCCGCTAGGATGGGATATTCGGATTCTATCTCCGTACAACCGAGATGACTTCAATTATTGGAGGAAGTTCTTGGAGACGTGGTTCTAAATGGATTGGGATTATTGGACCGCATTGGAGGTTCTATTTGAAGCTCCAACGGACAAGAAGGGAAAACGCCTCCAACCTCGGTATTGGACCAAGGATCAAAAGGAGGAAGCGGAGGCGGATAAGGAGGTAACTAGAATTGTATTAAATTTATTACCTTCATATATTGTGTCAAATGTAGGAGAATACAAGAATGCGTATGAGTTATGGAGAAAGGTGATAGCTTTACATGAAAATTTGACAGAGAGACAAGGAGAAGAGGAGCCCAAGGAAAAGGGGTCATTAGTTCAAGAGAAGGAGAAGGACCAATCGGAAGTTGAATCAAGTTCAACATCCGAAGAGGAGGTGAAAGTGGAATCGTCCACATCTTCAAGTGAGGAAGAAATAGAAGAAGTCTCCACGTCAAGGATTGAGGGGGAGGAAAGTCCATCCTCAAGGCCGGAGCAAGAAGAAGTCTCCACCGCCACCAAACCAAAGTCAAAGGATCACATAATTTGCTTTGAGTGCAATCAAAAGGGACACTACAAGGACAAGTGTCCATTGGGTAAGAAAAAGGAGGTAAACCTTAAACCCAAGTCAATATCTTTGAAAACTAACATGGGTTGTAGAGAGAAAAAGGAGAAGAAGCATATAAGGTGCTTCACATGTGGTGGGATAGGACACTACCACATCAAATGCTCAAGGAAAGGAGAATTCAAGAAATTAGAGCATTTGAGAAAATGGAAGAAGAATGAGAAGAACGAACTCTCACATCAAGAGGGAGCTACAAGGGTAAGGGAGGTAATTCCTAACTTTAAGTTAAATGTAATTCAAATTTAAACTCTCCATGCATGTTAGAAATAATGAAAATTATTTATCCTTAGTTTTGGTTTTAGATATCATGATAAACATAGGGTTAATGTTGCATATCAAAACCCTAGGAAATTCATGCATCATGATAAACCTAGAACCTTTATACCTAAGGACTAAGACATTAATCCCAAGAAGGGGAGACGCATGTCTAGAATGGGTAGGTCTAGGAATGTCTAAGGTGGACATGTTGATTCTAGGTTTAAGAACCTAGAAAGGAAAATCAAGCTTTAAGGACAAAGCTTGATAAATTAGAGAAAACCCTAGATAGATCATATTGATCTAAGTTAGTATGAGTTGGTAGTCAAAAACTCAACAATAATAGATCGGGTCTAGGATACCGATCTAAGTTCTCCAATGCTATGGAGAAGTCATATGCAAGGGTGAAATATGACTATAGTAAGGGGAAGTCCAAAAATGGCAAGGGGATGCCATTTAAAAGCAAGAAGAAAGTCTTAACTAAGGACTAGGGGTCTAAGGTTAAGAAGGTTAAGAGTGTAGGCCAAAAGTCACCGGAGGTACACCGGTGTGGCCTTGTGTTTATAAATGAATCACCAAGGGAGGTGACTAAGGCTAAGAGCTCAAGAGGGAGGAGCCAAGTTGGGACCCATGGTCTATGGATCTCGGGAGAATTTCTCTCGGAAGTCTAGATGGGTCATGAAGTGTGCCAAAGGATGTGGAGATAGATTTGGAGTTTCAATCCTAGGGATTTGACACATTGGATTTGAGTATCATGCATAAAATATGACATTGGGGGTCATATAGCATGAAAGTTGATTTTTAATGTGTAGATGCCATATAAACCAATGCTAGGGATGCATTATGGGTTGGTATGGGCAGAGACATCAAGAGGAATCAAACTAGACTTAGGTCAGGTTCGATTGAACCGTTTAAATAGTTTGAGTTTGTGTCATTTGGATTGTGATAATTTTTAATTTTTTTTTAATATGGTAGCAAATTTTACATTTTTTTAGATTTTAATTTCTGTGTATTTCTGATTGGTCAGAATGCAGAAATGAATTTCGTAGTCGATGGTTCAGGGCAGTCGACTGGTAACAGTGCTATCAGAGAGAGACTAGCTACTGTATGGTTTTTCGATGGGAATCAGTTGACTGTAACTGTCCTAAATTCATTGGGGAGGTTAGGTGTGGGGATGCCTTGTGATAGGATCCATGTATGTTTGTATTGCATACGCATTGGCGGTATAAGTCCAAGGTGAAGCCTTGGTAACGTAAGTCCAAATGGTTATTAGCATTGTATTTGCTATTTGTTTTCCCTAACTTTAGCGTATTGCCAAACATAAAAAAGGGGGAGATTGTTGGGGCAATCTATGGTCCGGAGTGACCATGTGTTTTGATGTTTGGGCAAAAGTTTAAGTTAGGTTCACCCTGTTAGTAATATGAGAGAACTGTCCTAAGGCAATCGCCTTATAATTGTAATCATTTACTTTAATAAATAAATATTCACTATTTGAGTATACATGTTTGTGTATTTGATTGAGATCTTAAACTCATTTACTGAATGCCCGCAATACAATTCACAGCATGAGAGAATTTGTGATGAATTCACAACTAGTGATTATCTCTACATGTGCAATTGTGAAGTATTGAAATTGTCCCTAGTCGATGAATTGATAAATACGGACACTATCAATTCTGTTGAGACTAGCATGGTTATTCTCTAATCAGCTAATTCTCACTGGCTGGTGACATTGGGATGTCCGGAGATAAACATGAATGCTAGTTAAGAGAACTAGTTCATTGGAGTGACTGGCTGTAAAACTTCATATGGTAGTCTACATATAGACATGTCAATGAAGTTCTTACTGCAGCTTAAGTGCGATGTTCCTTTGACTTGCGGTGTTCAAGTCATCTTAGTCATGAAGACTTATACTTTGACATCTTAAGCAAGCATCTCCAAGGAGGTGTGGACCCAGGATGATTGGGTATAAGCCGAAGTGCCCGAAGATGTTTGAACAGCCTACAAAGGATTCACCACTCCTTGCGAGGAGATGTATACCCAAGGCCTATCGTCGGATTGTTACTCGAAGTCTCTGGCCAGAGCATCACATGTTCCGAGTATGAATCTCTCAGAAACATGAGAGTAATTAGAATCTATTGGACGAGAAAGACATTACTTGGGCTAGGTGTGACGTAGTCAGCCTAGTGGGGACTGACACACATAGACCGTGTCCTGAACCAAGTGGGTATAAGATGGTGAAGGGAATGAGGCACGATTCATTAAAGCTGCTGAAGGGTTTCAGAATCATTTCTGAGGTCAACCGTTGATCTTTCGATTAATTGGGGATCATGATGTACTACTAGGTGCCACTCATGATCGTTCTATAATTGGTTAATTATGGACGGCCAACATAAACCGAAAGCCTATTTAGTCACACGCACTACGAGTGATCCGAGGGATTTAAAACGAGTTGAAAATTGGATTTTCCGATCAAGAGAGATAAGTCGAATCTGAATTTTTCAGAGACGCATCGGAAGCATAAAATGGCTAAGTCTTTTGAAGACTTATTGGACGAATTAAATGAGTTTAATTCGTATGGTTTTAGCTTGGGTTTGGCCGGCCAAAGAGGGTCCCCACCCTCTTTGTTTGGCCGGCCACAACAAAAGGGGAAAACCGAATTTTTGGTTCAAATTATAAAATAAACCGAGCGTGGTTTGTTTTATAAAATTATGGATAAAGAAATTTATATAAAGAAATTTATATAAAGAGATTTATTTTCATGGAAATTAAAATAAACCATGGATTGGTTTATTATTTTATAAAATCAATAATGGATTGATTTACCATGATAAAGAAATTTATATAAAGAAATTTCTTTCCATAAGAAAAGGGAGACATGGTTGTTTTTATCATAAATTAAATTATGATAAAAACTTGGCATGATGGAATAATTCATACAAAAATTTATATGATAAATTTCTTATGAAAATTTATTCCATAAAAAGGAGACTTGGCGATTGAGAGGCTACTATATAAAGGAACCAAGGCAAGGCTTGGAGATTAATCTAAGAGATCTAGAAATAAGCCCTCTCTCTCTCTCCTTCTCTCCTTCTCCCTCCTCTAGTGCCGCCGGCCCTAAAAGGAGGACCCCTTTGTTGCCGTGAGCTTCATCCACCAAGCAGCTGCCGAAGAAGAAGAAGAAGCGGGCGCGACTCCTTCCTTCCTCCCGGAATCTTGATTCCGTTCTTCGTTTGGTGGTTAGTCTTCCCATCTCTCTCTTGGTATTCTTGTCGTGCCTTTGGAGAATCTAGTAGTTCTTGTCGGCACGAAACTCGTGGCTTTGCGAAGTCATCCCGAAGAAAACTCGGCGTGGACGCGAATAGAGGCGGAGCTTCCAAGGGACGCTTACGGTTGGATCTCGTCCCTTTCTTCGAGTTACGTGAGGTATTAAATAAATTAGTTTACTTTCTGCATAAATTTTAATATATGATCATGTCTTCACAATATAAGGTCGCATGCTTAGATGTGTGGTTAAATAATTTGGGAAATTATTTATGCTAAATCTTTTGCTGCACATAATAAATTTTAAAATTATGAACCCGCATCCATGTCAACATGCACCCGGTCCCAACAGTGGTATCAGAGCCGGTTAGTGTTCGACATAATTATATAATTGTTTTGCGAAAAATTTAGTCATGATCTCAATTTTGGAAAATTTTCCAATTATGGAAACTTTTCAATTATGATAAATTTTAGATTTAGGAATTTCAAAGTTTGGAAATCCTCATGAAATTTCGTAAACTTTTGAAATATCCTAGTTTCTGAAATTTTATGATAATTGTGAAAACTTCCCATTTTTGGAAACTTTCCAATTTTGGAAATTTCCTATTTTGGAAATTTTCCAATTTTGGAAATATGTAAGTTTTCTTTGTACCAGAAACTTACAAATATTCTGAAAGCCTTTTATTTTTGGAAACTTTCCATTTATGGAAAGCTCACAATTTTGGGCACTTTCTTTCAAGAAAGTCTAGATAAATTTATGGAACATTAATTGACAATTAAATTCGAATTGGTCTTTAAATTATTAACAAAATTCTTTACTTTGGGGAGTGCCTCGGGGAGCCACCCAAATTAAAGTTAGTTATTGTAATTTAATTTCCTATTTTGAATAAGAATTGTCAAGTTTAATTTGGCTACGCCTCGGGGAGTGGGCCAAATTAGATTTGCGACAAATTTCTTTTCTTTGGGTATCTGAGCCTCGGGGAGCCACCCAAAGAAAATAATTTGTTGTAATTAATTAGTCCATAAATAAAATATGTGATCAAATCTTGGAAAATTTTGAGGTGATTCTCAAACGATAATTTCCTTATTTGATTTCTTACATATTGTTGTCTCCAAAATTAATTAGGAAAATTGTTTCCTATAGAGTTTATTTCCTTAAATAAGATTTTCATGAAAATAATATGTGGTTGAATTAAGGGAATCTGTCTCTTAATTTAATAAGATTTGATTTAGAGAAATCAAAGTCTTAAACATATTATTTCCGAAATTGATTATGACAATTTAGGAAATTGTTTCCCAAAACAATTCCTTAAATAAAGTATGAAATTAGAATTAGAAAATCCGGTTCCTAATTCAATTAATGAGACTTGATAAATTAAGTCACATACATACTTTATTAAGGAAATCGTTAGAACATGACATAATTATATGTCATGAATGTGCTTAGAAAGAAAAGGATGAGACCCAAAACCCCTTACAAAATATTAAGGCCAACACCTTCCATTAATATGGTTAGAACCGGAGTTTTGTTTCTCGTTTGGGTTGATGGACACATCCATGCCCGGCTTGAACCTCAACATGTTCAAACCATAGAATTAGTTTATGATTAATATAGTTGGAGTCAGAGGTCAATCCTTAGTTTTGGTTGTTGGACACATCCAAGCCTGACTAAACGGTTGAATGAGCTCCAACCATATTAAAACTATTTCTTGATTAATGGGTCAGCCTTAAGCTTGGAGCATCGATTTGTTGTGCCACAGCCAAGGTCGATGTAAAGAGAGGTGCAGTTGGGTGCTATGTATATTGTTGCATACTTGTTAATGAGTTAACAACCCAATGATTTATGCAAACATTCAATTAGTTGATAGCATAAAGTGGTAGTTACATATATGTGATATGTAATCGGTATAATTACCTACCTTCATAGCTAAGAATAACTTGATGGCCACAGCCATGGTTGTTTTTATCTATAGTTGGATATCAACCTATTTGGAGATGCTCCTACGATCTCCCGAATTGATAAAAAGGGTTATTCAATTCGAAAAATAAATAGGATTTAATGAATGTATATTGATGAATTTTTATCATTCTTATCACATAAACTCAATTTGTATTTCTAGGATAATCACCTGATCATGTCTTCTCTGAATTTGCGTTCCATTTTGGACACCAATTAGCTGACTGGGCCAAACTTCATGGACTGGCTTAGAAACCTGAGGATAGTCCTCAAGGAAGAAAAGCTTGCTTATGTCCTTGAAGAACAACTTCCCAACCGTCCTCCTGAAGATGCAACTCCAGACCAGTTTCCTGAGTTGCTCAACCTGCTGAAGACTGTAGAGCCTTCTGTAAAGCAGGATCAGAAGACGGTACTGTTAGTTGGTTCCTCAAAGAAAGATTCTAAGAGGAAGCCCAAAGAACAAAATAAGGGAAGGAAGAAAAAGGCCAAAAAGACTGAAAAGGCACCAAAAGGCACTTGCCATCACTGTGGCAAGGAGGGCCACTGGCGAAGAAACTGCAAGGTTTATCTTGAGTCCTTGAAGAAGAAGGCATCCGATGCCCCATCCTCTTCAGGCATCTTCGTTATTGAATGTCACTCTATTTTCTCGTACACCCGAGTACTTGATACTGGGTGTAGCTCACATATATGTAATGACATACAGGGGCTAAGGAATAGAAGAAGACTCGTCAAGGGAGAAACGAATTTGCGAGTTGGAAATGGAGCAAAGATTGCTGTTGTTTCCATCGGAACATATTTGCTAAAGATCCCTGCTGGACTTGTCTTAGAATTGGATAATTGTTATTTTGTTCTTTCGTTAATAAAGAACATTGTATCTATTTCATGCTTGAATGAAAAGGGTTACCATTTAACTTTCAGTAACAATTGTTGTTACATAACTTTAAATGGTGTTCTTTATGGGACTGGAACATTATGCAATGGTATCTACACATTAGATTTATCCGGTGACATTTTCAATATCGAAGTTAGCAACAAACGTGCTAGAATAGATAATCAAATAGACTCCTATACGTGGCATTGTCGTCTTGGCCATGTAAGTAAGAAACGCATGACCGAATTACACCGATGTGGAATTCTGGAATCATTTGAACCCGGTTCATTTGATACATGCGAATCATGCTTAAAAGGCAAGATGGACAAATTACCCTTTTCTGAAAAAGGTAAACCAGTGGGAGAATTGCTTGGTCTAATACATACTGATGTATATGGACCAATGTCAACTCTTGCACAAGGAGGCTATAGCTACTTCATTACCTTTATCGATGATCACTCACGATTCGGGTATGTGTTCTTAATGAAACACAAATCTGAAGCTTTTGAGAAATTCAAAGAGTTCAGAAGTGAAGTAGAGAAACAGCTTGGCAAAAGTATTAAGATATTTCGATCCGATCGGGGTGATGAATACTTAAGCCAAGAGTTTCAAGATTATCTTAGGGACAATGGGGCATTGTCTCAATGGACTCTGCCATATACACCACAGTATAATGGTGTATCTGAGAGACGTAACCGAACCTTGATGGACATGGTTAGATCATGATGAATCATGCAACTCTTCCAAAATCCTTTCGGGGCTATGCGCTTAAGACAGCTGTTTACTTGCTAAACAGAGTCCCGACCAAGGTAGTCTCTACTACTCCATATGAGACGTGGAATAGTAAGAAACCTCACTTAACTCACCTTAAGATATGGGGTTGTCCTGCTTATGTGAAGCGGACTGTATCAGACAAATTGGATGCTAAGTCTGATAAATGTCTATTTATTGGATACCCTAAGGAAACAAAGGGTTACCAATTCTATCATCCCTTAGAACAAAAGGTGTTTGTTTCAAGGCATGCTGTATTTCTGGAAAAAGAATTTCTTTTACAAGAAAACAGTGGGAGTAGTATTGAACTTGAAGAAGTTCAAGAAACTCCAATAGACATTACAGAGACACCTAGTCTAGACCCACAACCAATAACTCATAATGATGAGCTATCGGTTGAACCTAAAACAACACCACTTCTTCGTAGATCTGATAGGACACGCAATATTCCAGAGAGATACGGATTTCTCGTAAGTGAATCGAACGACGTGTTACTCATTAGCAATGACGAACCTATCAGTTATGATGATGTTCTGAAAAGTTCAGAAAGGGACAAATGGCTTGAAGCCATGAAGTCGGAAATGGATTCCATGTACGAAAATCAAGTATGGGACTTGGTTAACCCACCTGAAGGGATTAAGCCCATAGGGTGCAAGTGGGTTTTTAAGAAGAAAACTGACATGGAAGGTAATGTTGTTACCTTTAAGGCTAGACTAGTGGCAAAAGGATATCGTCAGAAACAAGGAATTAATTATGACGAAATCTATTCGCCAGTAGCTATGCCTAAATCCATTCGGATGATCCTCGCCATAGCAGCTCATTATGATTATGAGATATCATAAATGGATGTGAAAACAGCTTTCATTAATGGAAACCTGCTTGAGGATGTATACATGATACAACCTGAAGGTTTCACATCGGTTGATAAAACCAAAATATGCAAGCTTCGACGATCCATATATGGACTGAAGCAAGCATCCAGGAGTTGGAACATCCGTTTTGATGAGACAATCAAAGAGTTTGATTTCTCACAAAATCCTGACGAACCTTGTGTGTACAAGAAGGTTAGTGGGAGTGCAGTCGTATTCCTAGTATTATATGTCGATGACATATTACTTATAGGAAACGATATATCAGTCTTACAGTCGGTTAAAATTTGGTTGTCCAAAACTTTCTCCATGAAAGACCTGGGAGAAGCAACCTATATCCTTGGGATTAGAATCTATAGAGATAGATCAAAACGGTTGCTTGGTCTTTCGCAGTCTACATATATAGACCGAGTGCTAAAAAGGTTTAGCATGTCAGAATCCAAGAAAGGTTACCTTCCCATCAGGCATGGGATCAACCTTTCAAAGTCTATGTGTCCGCGCACAGAAGACGAGAGGATTTGCATGAATAAGATTCCTTATACATCCGCGATAGGATCTATCATGTATGCTATGTTATGTACTAGGCCCGATGTATCGTATGCTCTGAGCGTCACAAGCAGATACCAGTCTGATCCAGGAATGGATCATTGGGCGGCTGTCAAGACAATCCTTAAGTACTTAAGAAGAACTAAGGATGTGTTCCTAATATATGGAGAAGGAGATATGATAATACGTGGGTATACAGATGCCAGTTTCCAGACAGATAAGGATGACTCCAAATCTCAGTCCAGATACGTATTTATTTTGAATGGAGGCCCAATAAGTTGGAAGAGTTCCAAACAAGACACCGTAGCGGATTCTACCACGGAAGCGGAATATATTGCAGCTTCGGAAGCAGCAAAGGAAGCGGTCTGGATCAAGAAGTTTGTCTCAGAACTTGGCGTAGTTCCAACCATTGATGAACCAGTGCCGGTTTACTGCGACAACAATGGAGCTATTGCATAAGCAAAGGAACCAAGGTCTCATCAGCGATCCAAACATGTGCTTCGCCACTATCATCTGATCAGAGAGATTATAAGTAGGAATGACATACAAATTGAGAAAATTCCCACTGAAAGGAATTTAGCGGATCCTTTAACTAAGGTCTTGCCTCAAAGCAAGTTTAAGGGTCATGTTAGAGCCTGTGGTATTAGATATCGTGCGATTGGCATTAGGCCAAGTGGGAGTTTGTTAGTAATATGAGAGAAGTGTCATAAGACAATCGCCTTATGATTGTAATCATTTACTTTAATAAATAAATATTCACTATTTGAGTATACATGTTTGTGTATTTGATTGAGATCTTAAACTCATTTACTGAATGTTCGCAATACAATTCACAGCATGAGAGAATTTGTGATGAATTCACAACTAGTGATTATCTCTACATATGCAATTGTGAAGTATTGAAATTGTCCCTGGTCGATGAATTGATAAATACGGACACTATCAATTCTGTTGAGACTAGCATGGGTTATTCTTTAATCAGATGATTCTCACTGGCTGGTGACATTGGGATGTCCGGAGATAAACATGAATGCTAGTTAAGGGAACTAGTTCATTGGAGTGACTGGCTGTAAAACTTCATATGGTAGTCTACATATAGACATGTCAATGAAGTTCTTACTGCAGCTTAAGTGCGATGTTCCTTTGACTTGCGGTGTTCAAGTCATCTTGGTCATGAAGACTTATACTTTGACATCTTAAGCAAGCATCTCCAAGGAGGTGTGGACCCAGGATGATTGGGTATAAGCCGAAGTGCCCGAAGATGTTTGAACAGCCTACAAAGGATTCACCACTCCTTGCGAGGAGATGTATACCCAAGGCCTATCGTCGGATTGTTACTCGAAGCCTCTGGCCAGAGCATCACATGTTCCGAGTATGAATCTCTCAGAAACATGAGAGTAATTAGAATCCGTTGGACGAGAAAGACATTACTTGGGCTAGGTGTGACGTAGTCAGCCTAGTGGGGACTGACACACATAGACCGTGTCCTGAACCAAGTGGGTATAAGATGGTGAAGGGAATGAGACACGATTCATTAAAGCTGCTGAAGGGTTTCAGAATCATTTCTGAGGTCAACCGTTGATCTTTCGATTAATTGGGGATCATGATGTACTACTAGGTGTCACTCATGATCGTTCTATAATTGGTTAATTATAGACGGCCAACATAAATCGAAAGCCTATTTAGTCACACGCACTACGAGTGATCCGAGGGATTTAAAACGAGTTGAAAATTGGATTTTCCGATCAAGAGAGATAAGTCGAATCTGAATTTTTCAGAGACGCATCAGAAGCATAAAATGGCTAAGTCTTTTGAAGACTTATTGGACGAATTAAATGAGTTTAATTCGTATGGTTTTAGCTTGGGTTTGGCCGGCCAAAGAGGGTCCCCACCCTCTTTGTTTGGCCGGCCACAACAAAAGGGGAAAACCGAATTTTGGTTCAAATTATAAAATAAACCGAGCGTGGTTTGTTTTATAAAATTATGGATAAAGAAATTTATATAAAGAGATTTATTTTTCATGGAAATTAAAATAAACCATGGATTGGTTTATTATTTATAAAATCAATAATGATTGATTTACCATGATAAAGAAATTTATATAAAGAAATTTCTTTCCATAAGAAAAGGGAGACATGGTTGTTTTTATCATAAATTAAATTATGATAAAAACTTGGCATGATGGAATAATTCATAGAAAATTTATATGATAAATTTCTTATGAAAATTTATTCATAAAAAGGAGACTTGGCGATTGAGAGCTACTATATAAAGGAACCAAGGCAAGGCTTGGAGATTAATCTAAGAGATCTAGAAATAAGTCCTCTCTCTCTCTCCTTCTCTCCTCTCCCTCCTCTAGTGCCGCCGGCCCTAAAGGAGGACCCTTTGTTGCCGTGAGCTTCATCCACCAAGCAGCTGCCGAAGAAGAAGAAGAAGCGGGCGCACTCCTTCCTTCCTCCCGGAATCTTGATTCCGTTCTTCGTTTGGTGGTTAGTCTTCCATCTCTCTCTTGGTATCTTGTCGTGCCTTTGGAGAATCTAGTAGTTCTTGTCGGCACGAAACTCGTGGCTTTGCGAAGTCATCCCGAAGAAAACTCGGCGTGGACGCGAATAGAGGCGGAGCTTCCAAGGGACGCTTACGGTTGATCTCGTCCCTTTCCTTCGAGTTACGCGAGGTAATTAAGTAAATTAGTTTACTTTCTGCAAAATTTTAATATATGATCATGTCTACACAATATAAGGTTGCATGCTTAGATTGTGGTTAAATAATTTGGGAAATTATTTATGCTAAATCTTCCGCTGCACGTAATAAATTTTAAAATTACGAACCCGCATCCATGTCAACATGCACCCG